>CM060936.1:26353874-26953874 GCA_030765085.1 Allium cepa | reverse complement strand
GATAGTAGACTTCATAACTTAAATGCTACGTTAAACTATCATTTTGCATATCATAAACATGGTAGTGGACTTTGTGATTAAAATATTACATTAAGTCTCATTTTGCATATTGTAATCATAATATTGGACTCCATAATTAAAATGCTATATTAAATTATCATTTTGCCTATTTTAAACATGATAGTGAACTACATAACTCAAATGCTATATTAAACTATCATTTTGCATATCATAAACATGGTGGTGAACTTTGTGATTAAAATTTTACGTTAAAAAGTACTTATGCTATATGTAGTTATCATTTTGCATATTCTATTCATGCTAGTTCTCTTGTGGAATACTTATTTCATTTTTGTTATTATATTCATGCTAGTTCACTTTGAATATATTTATGCTAAATTCAAGTATCATTTTGCATATTTTTTCATCCTTGTTCAATTGAAATATGCTTATGCTATATCCAACTATCATTTTGCATAGTCCGATAATGGTACTATATTTAAAAGTATAAATGTTATATTAGTCTATCATTTAGCATATTAAACACAATCTGCTGTGTTTCAAATATACAAATACTATATCTAAATATCATTCGACTTATAATTCATGGTACTTTTGACTTTTTTCTTCTTCTTCTAGATGCTGCTTTTCCATTTGTTTCTTAGATCTTGAATTTTCAACTCTTTAATTCAAAGGTCGAGTAATTTCTGACGTAAGTTTGGGTTGAGGCATCAAGTTAAGCTTTCTCGATTTTGGAGAAATCAACGTCGACAATGAAAGATTCGATTTGATTCAAGCATCGACAAGAGAAAGGCTTGGACAGCGGCGGCTTAGACGATGATGACTTCAGACGACGATTACCTGGACAACGGCGGCTAGGGCAAGCAGTAGTTGAAGGTAGATGGCGGAGGAAACTGTTGAAGTCGGAAAATTGAAAAAACGCGTTATTTTCATTCTGCCTAAATTCTAGAAGCTACATCCTTGGATTAAAAATTAGTGTAAAGTTTTTCCTTTAAACCAATTACCTCACCTGATTACCACTCAATTTGTATATTATCATTGTTTGTGAATAATTTTTACAAAAATTATGAGTTTTAAGTACGGATTTAATATAAATATTATGAGGTGATATACCGATATTAATCGATGGGCTTGAAAAAACTTCGATGGACCAGTCTCGGGTAGTGGGATTGAAATATCCAACGAGGTTAGACCGGATTCGATTTTGATTATTGTAGTCGGACTTGGATTTGGATTATAAAATACCTAAATCGAACCTGGCCCATCGACAGACCAAATCACAATAATACATCAATTTAATGTGAATGTTGAAGATAAATATGAATGTGGTACGAATATGTCATTTTGTCTTTGGAGCCTAAGCTAGGAAACTTAAGAGATTATACCATACTATACCGTATTATATTATACGAGCGTTACGACATTCACTTTACGCATAATGATAACATGCACTTTGCCCGTGGATATTTTTTTTCGTATACAAATGCACGACATTAACATATAAGTTTAAATTTAATTACGATTAATTGATTGACACATGTGTAGTATATGAAAAATTAGCATTTCAATTAATGAAATTTTTTCATTTTAATAAGATATTAGCATTTTTAGATATAAAACCGATTAACTCATTTTTAGTATACCTAAATTTACATTTTAATTAAGATGGGAGTAATTTAATTTTAAATTTAATTGAGATATAATCGATTAACTTAGTTTTAATATATGATAAAATGACATTTTTATTAAGGTATGAGCGGGTTTAGTTAATAGATAAGAACGACTGACCAAGTAATAGAATGTAAAATTTTGAATTTTAAGTAAGGTGGAAGTATATTTATATATAATTAGATGTAAACGAATCTAAAAGGCATTTTGGGAAGTTTACTTTTACACCCAAAAAAATGTGACATCAAAGATATTATAATAATTATTAAACGAGTGTTACGGCATGTGTTTCGTGCGCGAATTATTTTCTTTATAAATTGTATATGTTTAAATCTGTCAAAAAAATGATTTTTATTTTATTTTCAAATGATATTAAGATTTGTATATTTGTAAAGAGGTATTTTGAATTTATACAGGAAGTTTAATTTTAGATCATATTTTTAGAAACGTTTGGAATTTATAAAACATATTTAACTGTTAGATCATACCTTTAAGGGCATTTGAATTTGTAGAAGAAGTTTAATATTAGATCCTATTTTTAAGTGATTAAGATTTGATAATATATAAACGAGCGTTATTGGTAGTTTACGTTGATACCAAAAAAGTGTGACACCAAAGGTATTACAACTATTATTAAAGATATAAACATTACGGCATGCACTTCGCGTGTGATGATGCCACGCACTTCGCACGTAAATTGTTTGTCTACAAATTGTATTTGCTTAACACAATCAAGAGAAAATGATATGCACATATATTAAGCCATATTTTTGCATACATTGAAATCATACGTAGTTAGTTTGAATTTTTATATATAAGTTGCAACATTTAATTTATTTTATTATTTTGAATTTTTATTTATATTATTAATTAATAAAGATCGAATTTGTAAAGGAGTTTTTTTTGTTAAATCATGTTTTTGAGTGATATTAAGATTTGGTAATATCCGTAGATGAACATTTTGAATTTGTAGATAAAGTTTATAGACCTTATTTTCTAGTGATATTTTAATTTTATAAATCATTAGAAGAACATTTTTGATAGTTCACGATAATATCAAAGAAGTGTAACACTCAAGATATTACAAGTATTATTTAAGATGTATATTAGTGAATGTTTATACAAGAATGTATAACATGGTAATCGTTTTCATCTGCACACTACATTTTTAAAGTTCCAGTGCGTCATCTTTTGTGCTTAGCTTTCATTCAAGTTCCTCACTTTAGAATTCCTACATATTTAGTCTATTAACTCGCATGCTAACGTTATAATAATGTTATATAGAACAAACTTACATACAATGTCTATATAATATCTCCTCTCCCTAGGGGTTTTAAATATTTTGGTGCACTAAAATTTTTTTTACAAAGCTTGGCAGCCATGGCTGCCTTTACAAATCTTTTGATCCAATTTACAACCTCGATCACTTAGATGGGTCGTCGAATTCTTCTCCATCAAACTCTCCTCCACCTTCGCCGATTCCAATGTCGCTGCCACCACCACTTTTTGAAAAGACAACCTCTGTCGTTGATGAAGAAGGATTTAAAATTGTTCAAAGAAGAAAATCTAAACTGTTGAATAAAGGTGCTGCCAGTGCAGATAACATCACCCATCAGAATATCCTGAATCAAGTGAATCAATCAAAACAGTCTTCTAGAAATGTAAATCATGGGCCATATAATTCAAGAAACATTGTGAATGAAAGAAACTCATCAAGAAATACTGCAAGAAACAGTCAGAAAGAGATGTATGCAGAAACTCATTTCAGAAATTCAAGAATTTATTCAATAAACCCTCAATTTAGGGAGAATTCAGTATCTCAAATTAGCACTAACCAGAGCAAGCCTTCTTCATGGGCAGAGATGATCAAAAAAGGAGGTTCAAACACTGAATTTGGCCTCAAGTATGCTGCTTCTCTCTCCATTAATGAAAATAAGATAGTGGTGGTGAGTGCGGAGGCCAGCAAAAGGGCAGAGAGTAAATGGAACTTCTCAGTTTTGCCTATGTTTTTGGCAATAGACCCGCTTATCATCATTTCAAGGCTGTAATTGCCAAATCCTGTAAACCCATGGGTAATTTCGACATTTTTACTCGAAATAATGGTTTCTTTTTTATCAGATTTTCCAATGCTTCAGATTGTGATAATGCTATTAATGGGAGGGCATTTTTCAGAAATGGAAAATTGATTATTATGAAAAAATGGAGCAGTAAAATCAATCTTGACAGGGATCTACTTTCCTCGATGCCTATCTGGATCAAACTGCCCGAATTAAATCTTAGACTGTGGGACAGTGAGATTCTAAGTGCAATTGCTAGTGTAGTTGGCACCCCCTTAAATTGGATGAGCATACTACAAAAGAAACTAGGCTTTCTTTTGCTAGAATACTTGTAGAAATAAATGCAGATTCTGATTTACCAAATGAGGCTACTATATCATTGCATGATGGTGAAAACTTGATACAAAATATTGAATATGAATGGGTTCCCCCTAGATGTAAAACATGTTCATGTTTTGGTCATTCTCTGGAAAATTATGATTCGAAATTGGTTTGGAAAGAAAAATAACGTATGCAAGGAAAAGCTACTGTCAACCCCAACATCTTTCCAGAAAAAAGAAGTGAGCTTGCTAATACAACAGTTCTTCTTAATAACAAGGAAAATATTCCTCAACATCATGAAGAAAATGTTGGTCGGATTGTTATCTTTGAGGATTCATCTAATGTGAAAGAATCAATTTCAAGAAAAGTTTCTCAAGAAAGCAGCAAAGATCAAATAAAAATTGGTAATAAGGATGTTATCTCTTCTAAACCATCAGAAACAACGAGTAAAATCAATGAAATCATTATTGTGCCTCAAATATCAAACGTAAAAGATTCGGTTGTACAAGCAAAAGATAAAAAATTCAATCAATAGAGAGTCCTCAATTGCAGAAGCAATGAATCTGGATGATAGTTCTATCATTAGCAACTTACTTAGTAAGGAACCTACAAAAAATCACATCAGCTATTTAGCTACTCACTTATCTACAATTACCGAAAATCCAATCTCTGATCTCAGCATTCAAAAAGCTATCAGTTTAGTCTCAAATTCTGCATCTACCTCAAGGAAAAGTAGAAAAGAAGTGAAAGAAAAAAGAAAAGGCAAAATGAAAAGCATAAAAGAAATTGTAGATAATGAAAGTCTAGAAGAAACAAAAGGCAGTGAATTTAAAAGGAAGTATATCATCAAAAATTCCAAGTGGGAAGATCAGTTGAAAGCACCAAGTAAAACCTCATACAAAAAGAAAGGAAGGAGGATTGAGTCTCTTGAAGAAGAAGGCAGTCACAGTGCATAACCTGTTACTGCTAATAGTATCCTCTGGTGTATCCTTTTAGTTTTTATTTGAATTTTAATCTCTCTGTTTATTATATGACGATTATTTCTTGGAATGTTAGAGGTCTTAATTCCCTTATTAGAAGATTAGACTTATCTAATCTTCTATTGTCAACAAATCCCAGCATTGTTGGTTTACTAGAACATAAATTAGATAATTCAAAAAGCACTGATTTTTAGTTAAAAAATTTGAATAATTGGAGTATTACAAATAATAACCAAATGGGAGGTTATGGTAGAATAATGGTCATACGGGACCCTAAAATTTGGGACATTATCAACATTTTATAAATTTTCATTTTATTCATTGTAAATGCACAAATAAAGGTGGTTTTCAAATAGAAATTACTTTTGTTTATGCTTCTAACAGTGAAACTGAAAGAGATTCTCTCTGGAAAAATCTTGAAATAATCAATGCAAGCATGAGAAATCCATGGATTATTATGGGTGATTTTAACACTGTTATGCATGGTTTTGAAAAAAGAGGGGCAATTCTCATCTCTTTCAAAAAATTAGAAAAATTCAATGATTTCTTTATCAAAAATGGTCTTTATGAGCCAACAATTTTTGAAAATAAATATACTTGGAAATCTGGTATATTTATAAATATTCATTGTAAATTAGACAGAATTTTAATTAATCGAAAATTTACAAAATATTTCAAAGATTTCAAATGCCTTACTCTTCCCCAAGCCACCAGTGATCATATTCCTATTCAAATATATCTTAATTGTAATAATAATAATACTAAAAAGAATATCTCTTTTAGGTTTGTGAATGGCTGGGTTTATGAGAATAATTATAGAGAGACTGTTAACAATTGTCTTTCTACAAAAGTAGTGGGCACTGCCCAATACAAATTTAGTAAACTGCTCCAAATTACTAAAGGAAAATTGAAAATTTGGAATAAAAACAGAATTAATAAGGACATTAAAACTCTAAGGGAAGAATGTGAATTAAGACAAAATGATTTGGATAATGATTGCTCAGACAGTGGTAATATCAACAAATTTTTCATTGCCCAAAATAATCTAGCTAAATCTCTCCATGTGCAATTTATAAATTTAAGGCAGAAAACTAAAATAGACTGGTTAAATCATGGGGATGAAGCCAGTAAATTCTTTAATGCTAAAATGTCTAATAGAAAATATAGAAATGATATTGGAAAAATCGTTGATGTTAATGGTAATACTATAAATAATATGTCTTGTATGGAGAAAGAAGCTATTAATTATTTTACTATTCTATATAATTCTGATTTCTCATCTAATAATTTTCCAAATATCGAGCCTAAATTCAAATTAAATGGAAATAGTCAAGAAAATCTTTTGGCTCCAATAAGAAATGAGGAAATTAAAAATATCATTTTTAACTCAAATAATGATAAAAGCCCAGGCCCTGATGGCTTTGGTGCTAAATTTTATAAAACACACTGGGATGAGATTAAAAAACTCTTATTTGACTTAATTTCAGAATTTTTTAGGACTGTAAAACTTTTAAAAAATCTAAAACATATTTTCATTACATTAGTTCCAAAAATTCCCATTCCTAATAATTTAGAAGACTATAGGCCTGTAGGCTGCTGTAACTTTATACACAAGATTATTTCTAGTATTCTAAGTAGCAGAATAAAAATATTTTTAAAGCATTTAATGTCTGAAAACCAGAGTGCATTCATTCCAGGCAGGCTTATTGTTGAAAACACATTGTTAGCACATGAATTAATTAGGAACTTCAACCATAATAGCAAAAGTCATATGTGTGTAAAAATAGATTTACATAAAGCTTTTGACAAAATTGACAAACAATTTATTATATTCATGATGAAACAAATGAGATTTTGTAATGAATTTTGTGCTCTTATTTATGAATGTATTAGTTAAGTGTCTTACTCTACTTTGGTTAATGGTTCTCCTAATGGGTTTATACATAGCAACAGAGGTATTAGACAAGGAGACCCATTGTCTCCATATCTATTTATTGTTGCTATGGAGTATTTCACAATTCTTATGGAAACAGAACTAATAAAAGGAAATATAAAACCCATTAATAGAACCAAGTCATACATTACTCATTTGCTATATGATGATGATTTACTTATTTTCTTAAATGCAGACACACAAAGTGCAAAATCTATAGCAAATATCTTTGCCAAATTAGAAGATCATGCTGGTCTGAAAGTTAATGCTTTCAAAAGCAAAATCTATTTCAGTAAAGTCTGTGTCAATAAATTGGACATTTTAAACATCTTAAAATTTAAAGAGAGTAATCTTCCGGTCATGTATATGGATTACCTCTCAGTGCTAATCAAGTCAATGATCAAGACTGCACAAGATGATTTTTTTTCAAGGAAAGCCGGTTTTATAGTGGGTCGTCCACTTTTATTACGAAAGTAATAATGTTGAAGTACAGGAGATAGGTAAAAGCACCTAATCTACTAAGAAAAGAGAAATAAATATACAGCACAGGTATGTGACAGACATGTCACAATAACTATAATAATCACCTAGACTAGGACTCCTCCGAAGAGGAAGAATCACCATCATCAGAAGAAACCATCGGGATATTCCCACAAAGACAAGCATAGGGCCTAAAACGGATAGCAAGGCTAGGATCGTAACCCAAAGCATCAGAAGAGAAAATGAAAGAGCGATCCCAAGAAGAATCAGCTAGCATGTCAGAATTCCTACTCGCATACACACCATCCACATCAATAACTAATGAATTACCAGACGGTATGTAATAAAGGCATCTAAGGTCCATCAGATCATCGGATACAAATCTGAAGAAAGAATCATCCACCGGGTTAAATCTCACATCAGAAATGTGATCAACCCAACACCTCTCAGACTCAACCCAGACAATAGGTAACCGGGAAGAATCTGGAACAGTTAAAGGAATATCTGGGGCAACAGAAGGTACCACAGCAACAGATGGAGAGGCAGGCCTAACAACAGAAGGAGGCGGACCCAGATCAGACATAAGAACCTGAGAAGGGGGCGACCTGTGGGATAGAGGAAGTAGCCTTAGGAATCCATTTCTGGAGCGGGGGTCGAGGCAGAGGAATCTTCGGAGGAGCGGCGATTGATTTGGGGTGGGCTGGCAAACTTCTGTCAACTGCTGGTAGAATTGAACTTACTCACACTGTCATCATTGCAATTATTATGTATTGGATCCAAGCACACAATATCCCAGCAAAAGCTATTCATAAAATTGAAAAAATTTGTGCAAATTTCATTTGGAATGGAAAGCATCATAAAATTGCCTGGACAAAATTTGTAAATCAAAGAAAGCTGGAGGCTTAGGCATAAGGAATATCAACGACCAAAGGGAAGTATGCAATCTCAAATTATTTTGGCGATTTGTTAATGGCTTTTCACTTTGGGCAAAATGGATGAAAGCAAAGTATCTCAAAAACAAGAAAAACAAGAATTTTTGGACAACTGTTATTGAAAATCACCACTCTTTTGTTTGGAAAAACATACTCAAAAGCAGAGATACTGGTATTAAACTGTTGGAAAGAAAATTTAAAAATGGAGATCAAACTGACCTATGGTTTGACCCATGGATTTTTGAAAAATCATTAGTTAGTCTTGTGGGGTGGAATAACTTATATATATTTGGCGAAGTCTCTGGAAAAGTTAGTACTATCATCCAAAAAGGTAGGTGGAATGCAATGGCACATCAAGCTACATCTATTTTTAAATATGTCATTCAAAATATCTCTATATACCCAAACCTCCAAAATGATAAATGGGAATGGAAATTATTTTCAAAAGGTACTTTCTCTTTCAAAAAAAACTTTATTTTATAAAAGGCTATGAAACAGAAGTTGACTGGCACAATGTTATATGGAGTAAATCAAACTGTCCAAAAATGTTTCATTGTGCCTACTTTGCTATTATTAATAGACTTCCCACTAGAGACAGATGCCTGAAGTGGAATAAAAAAAGAGAAACATTATGTCTTCTTTGTAAAAATGAGACAGAGAGTATTGATCATCTGTTTTTTGATTGCATTTATTCAAAGCATATTTGGTTCATTGCCAAAACAAATCTCAAAATCAATCAAAATCAAGCTGTTCAAAACATCAGAGAAAGCATCAAATATATTCAGCAAAACTTCAAAGAAAAATCCAAGGAATTCAAAAAAGCAAGTATTATGCTCACAGCATCCCTTTTTCATATCTGGAAAGAAAGAAATCAAAGGCTACACTCTCAAAAGGAAATGGAAAGCATTCAACTATGGAAAAAAATTGAATTGGACAGTCAAATCCTTCTCAATAAACACAGAAATCAAAGAACTCGATCAGAGAGTCCAAAGTCAAACTACTGGAAAATTGATAAATATGAAGAGAATTTAGAATCTTTCTTACAGTGTGGGAAAACCATTAATGATTCTCCCGACATAGGACTGCTTCTACACAAAGGAAGCTGTAGAATGGAAAAGCCCATAACTGATATTGTATCCATCCAAGATCCTCTCAATACTGGAAGGGGCGGCTTTCACCAACACAATACGAATTTTTCCTATAACGCAAAAGGAAGTTATCTTAATATTAAAACATATTGTACTAAAGATAACAAGTATACGAATTCTAATGATTTTTATTACTTACCTGATAGGGGCAAAAATTACCGCGCATCAAATATTGGAGATTCGGCAGACAGTCGTCTACTTATGGACAAATATTGGCAACTGGTCATCAATAATCAGATAGTGGATGAAAACTATTACAGAAGTAACATCAACAGTCAGATTTATCACTTATCTGAATGGGAGAAAGGGGAAAGCAGCTTCAACAATTGCAGCATACAAAAGGAGCCGATTCTAATCAACCTCAAAAGCAGCTACAACAACCAGAAAAAGCCGTCTTTTTTCGACTCTGAAGCTCCTCGTATGCATCAATACAAGAATCAGAGTTATATAGAGTATTCTGCCCAAAGTCATGCTGCCGACAGCAGAGCAAATTGCCATGGAGAAAAAGCTACTAATTTTACTACCTCTACTATAAATCCCTCAGATGTAAAGACTGAAGCTGTTCTAACCAACAAAGCAAGCTATTACAAGGAAGATGAAACAAAAACAGCTCATACGAGTCAATTTCGTCCAAATCTCAAGCTCGCAAATCAACGCCGCAATGGCAAGAAGAATTGAAAGCCTCCCTGAGTTATTTCCCTCATTTTTTTTTGAGTCTCGAATGGCTGAAAGCCTAAGGATGAAGCTTCTGCCATTTTTTCTACTCGTTAGAATTATTTTGTGGAGGCGCTGAATACTTTAGGTTTCTGTTTCATAGTATATGTTGGTTATGTATTCGGGTTTTTACCCATTACTCTTTATATGGGCTGGGCCCTATTTTATAAAGTTTCAAAAAAAAATATCTCCTCTCCCTGTTTAACGCAACCCTCCTTGTCACATTCAAATACATATCAAATAATACCATAACCCTCCTTTTCATTTGTGAAGCCGTTTGGCTTGTTTTTATCAAAAAGTAGCCCAGCATACATTGACATTATACAAGTATATTCAATTTATAGTTTTGCACATTCTAACCAGACCTGCAGAGGAGTATGAAATCACGAATTTGATACCAAATGAACAAACACGAATTTGAAAGAAGCTGAACAATCTTATACTGAATAACATGCCCAATGGCATATAAAATCATAAAAGATTACTTAGTTGCAATATTTAATTATATATGAGCACTCTCAGCTACCAACTATATACATCATGCATGCATGTTCTTGTCGAAATGTAATGTTGCCCAAATCTGGTGCAATATCAGACATGCAAATTTCATTTCACAAGTCAAATGCAGTAGACAAACTGAACTTTGGTTTCTTTTTCATATATTATACCATCTTCTGTAAACTGTAGAGCACATGGCGGGATATACGACACTTACAACAGAAAATTTATGGTCTACAAAATTCGCCATAAAACTATTCAGTTAAAGATTAGAAATAGAAAATTACGTACTATTTTTCAGAAGAATACTGTCGATCACATATTATATTTTTATGCTTTATGATTATTCATCTTCGATTGAATAATATTGCTTGATTTCTGGTTCAGTAATAAATTGCATATATAACATCACATGGTTTTCTGATTGTGCCAGCAAAACTTTCAATGGTCTGATTAGTATTAACTGTGAACAAATTGCAAGATACTTGAAAAGATTCTTGTACGTTGATTATTTTCTAGCAAAGAAAAGAAAAGAAACATATGGGCAGGTGTAAATTAGTATTCTTTACACCTTTTCAGTATCATTTCAAATATATACAAAAAATTGCAAAAAATTAAAACAAAATAAAATAAATACCTTTAGGCCGTTTTAGTGAACAAACATTTGTTTCCTTGAAAGCTCTTGAAAACTGTTTGAATTAATGTAAGCTTTCCAAAAATCTTTACACTGCTAACATGAATTTGACATGCCATGCTCTGAGAGCCACTGATCCTGCATCATTTAATAATAGTTAATTAGAAATGTGTAGTCATAATATTCTTCAGTTTTATTGATTTGCTTATTATTTTTGTGCTTTGGAATATGTAAATTAGTAGAAGTTATACCTAATTGTGCATGTGATGAGTTCTAAAATATGCTTGAGTACAATAATTGTAGGAAGGCTAACCGAATTTTAACTGCTCGCCAAATTAGATTTTTGGTCTTATATATATAATAAGAGAAAGTTGAGATTATGTTATAAAACAAGAAAGTACTACATTGCTGTCTTAACACTGTTCTCTATAAGAAAGAGGATTTTAACATAAATAATTGAAGCTTTCAAGCATTTTGATATATATACAAACATAAATGAGTTTTTTTCCTTTCTTTTTTTTGGGTCTTTATTCACTCTTTTGGTCTTTATCACATTTTTGTACTCTCTTCCATCCATGGATTTAACCAATCCATTGGTTAAAATTAGGAGGCATTCAAGGGGCTTCCAATAGTGATGCTATTGAAACTTGCTCACATATGTATGTATATGTATGTGTATGTGTGTGTATAACACACATGTGTTATAATACAGATTCATATACCGCACCATAATTGATTTGATCGATGTGACATGCACCACGATTATAAACATCATTCTTAATTTGCATATATACAATTGCCAACATCTATGAAACATATGAAATTAGTCCTAGACTCATAGGTAGTGTTGCAGTTCTTACATCACACCAATAATGTTAATGAAAAAATATCAATTATTGGTGACGTCGGTAAAAGTGGAAAATATTTGATTGTCTATGTAAAAGTGTGGTTGAACTAAAATCTCTAGGCATATAAAATAGCCCAGTTATATTCAAAAAAGACAAATTTTTAGATTAAACCCTCCAAAAAACTTTATTTCAACATTAGGCCTCATTTCAAACTTATTGCAAATATAGACCTCGTTTTATTTTCTTCAGTATTTTATAGTTGCGCAATCCAAATATGTGCAAGTGTAAAAAAAAATTCAAAAATTATACTTGCGCATTACATAAATGCTCAAGCACAAAAAAAATTCAGTGTTTTATACTTGCGCAATCCAAATATGCGCAAGTGTAAAAAAAAATTCAAAAATTATACTTGTACATTCTATAAATTCTCAAGCACAATTTTTTTATTTATTAAAAAATAACACTTGCGCAATTCAAATTTGTGCATGTATAATTTTTTTGAACAAAAATACACCTGCGCGATCCATATTTGCGCAAAATGAGACATGTTTTATAGTAAGTTTCGGTTCAAGTCTAAAATTTAAATATGTTTTTCGTTCGGGCTTGATTTGAAAAATTGTCCATTCAAAAATTACAAATTCGTATTCAACAAATCTAACAAGAACCATATAAAATTGGGCAAAATTAAGTTTCAAGCTCTAATGTAAAACTGAAAATGTTAATATTTACAACGTAAAATGCTTACTTCTATTAAAGAAACCTAGTAATGTTATTATTATTATTATTTTATAAACTTTCATTAAGCATTTCTCCAAATGAAATAAATGATCAGGATGACTGTTTATTCTCTAAAGAACATAAAGTAGTTATTCAATTGAACAATTAAACTTCAAAGGTATGAAACATTGGATCAATCAGTTGGGATGTATTTTCTTCTTTACATCATTATATTTTTTCTAGACATGACATGATTCAAACATATTTGTGGCTAAATTATTAGCTGATAAAGGAAGAATTAGAAGTTGGTTAGAACAAAATAATTGGGTAGTCAATCAAATAAACGGTACCAGCATTTCAAATTAATCAATTAATCCACTGACTATAAGATCTGATCGTCCTCACTGTCCAGCATGCTCCTATTCCTCACAAACCAACTTCAACATGTCAAATTGTTGTTAAATAACAGATGAATGATTTAAGCATTATGAATGTGTTATAGCAGAAGGACCTGTAGATCTTACAGCATGGGAAATTACCGATATATCCTTGGAGCCAAGTTGAGATCCAGAGTGTGTTCAACGCCATTTCAGTAACATTTTGGTAATTCAGTTCTGTCATAACGCATATTCATTTGTATACCATTGATGATCCTATAATAATAAAACTGAAAGTTATTAGAATACGCTTATTCGAAGTCATTAGCGTGATTAAACAATGGTTAGTGGATAATATATACTTTTGATAATCATCAAGAGAACTTAAGATAACATGCATGATTATTGACCATTAAAACAATGATATTTAGAAAGAGAGCATATTGGCTCAAAACTAATAAACAATTCATTGGGAGACAATGAAACATGTACAGAGTCACCAAATTTAATAGGAGAGAGTAATAGCAACTATATATAAGCCCTTGCTCACTTCTCATTCTATACTACGATCACAATATTTCAGATCAAAGAAAGAGCGAAATAATATGGAGAAGAATTCAAGAGTTTCGGAGAAAACAAAACTCTTCATAGGAGTTATGGCATTACAGTTTTGCTTCGCAGGGTTTCATATTGTTTCAAGAGCTGCATTGAACATGGGTGTCAGCAAAGTTGTGTTCCCAGTTTACAGGAATGCTATTGCACTTGTTTTGTTAGCGCCATTTGCCTATTTCTTAGAAAAGTAAGTTTATACATTGATGCTATGGTATCTTCAGTGCTCGAAATAAATTATACCACAGGGTTGGAAATATCCGAATTTTTCTTCATTTCTGTTAACTTACACTAATTTGTGACAAGTTTAATTAGCTACCCACACATAATCCATGTTATGTATGAATGTATTTCCTGATATGAATTTTAACCAAAATTTTCAGGAAAGATAGACCACCGCTTACATTCTCATTGCTTGCTCAGTTCTTTCTTCTTGCATTATGTGGGTAAGCAACTATCTCATTTGTCTCCTAGCTATTGTGAGTTGTATTTTAAGAAACTTCTTGATACTCTAATTTGAAAACAACAATGATTATCTGGTTCAACCAGCAATTACATCATGTATGCATTCCTTCCTATAAACATGCATACAATTGGCGTAAAATTATTCCACATTTATATAATACACATCTCAATTATCCATTTTGTTTATTGACAGTTATGGATACATTGTGTGATTTGAGAGTTGAGTTAGCAAAATTTTCCAATTCAACTTAAACATCAATGTTCCCCATCACATTTGTCTAACCTTTTTTTATAATCACTAACTGTCGATTTGTTATGAAACATGTACCTAAATGCAGGATCACTGCCAATCAAGGATTCTATCTACTGGGTTTGTATTATGTATCACCAATCTATGCGTCAGCTATACAAAATACCACACCAGCAATTACTTTTGTTCTTGCAGCGGTTTTAAGGTTTCACTGATAACTTGGTGTGCTTTTCTGTACTCATTGTTAGGAAAATAAAATTGATCAACAAAAAACCTTTCATACTTCAGGCTTGAGCAAGTGAACACAAATAAAAGACATGGTTTAGCTAAAATTGTGGGGACAGTTGTAAGCATAGTGGGTGCTACTGTTATAACCTTATACAAGGGCCCACCTCTTCTAAGCAATAAATTACACACTGTGATCGGAACAATTACTTCTTCAGACCAAATACTCAATTGGACTCTGGGTTGTGTCTACCTTGTTGGTAATTGCCTTGCATGGTCAGGCTGGATGGTATTTCAGGTAACAACACACACACACACACTCTCTCTCTCTCACACACACAGACATACACACACACCTGACAACACACACCCGCGCACACGCACATATATACATATAAATATATGTATATGTACATACATATATATACACATATGTACACACACATATGATTTCAAAAAAACATACCTGGTTGTATTGTAGTCTACTAAATTTGTAAGATGCCACTAATCATTCAACATCGAGCCACTTCTGCAAACCTGTCTGAGATCACATTCTATTTATTTTATAAAGTTTTTAGACCATAATGAATGCGACAACAATGTGCAACTTAATAGTGTTGAAGTGCATATCGTCAGAAGAACACGGTACCAAGAAGAAAAAAATCCAGAACTTTTATGTTAAACACAGAGAAGCATTATACTATAAACTAAAGAAAAAAGGTCAGGATATTATGAAGTGTATGACGATAGAAGCAAACGTGACAAGAAAAACTATTTTGAACATTTATCACAGGAAACATAATTCTATGAATTAAAAATGGCAGGTTCCAGTACTAAAACAGTACCCAGCAAGGCTTTCAGTCACGGCAATCACTTGCTTCTTCGGTCTAATACAATTTTTGGCAATAGCAGCGTTCACTGAAAATGATGCTGAGAGATGGATTGTACAGTCAGGAGAAGAGCTCTTCACAATTCTTTATGCTGTAACGTCAAACAATCCACAAATTTTTGAAGTGAAATAACAAATATTATGTTTATATCAAAATTTAAATGACTTTATGCATATACTTATTCAGGGGTTAGTGGCATCAGGAATTTCGTTTTCACTTCAAATATGGTGCATTGATAGAGGAGGTCCCCTTTTCGTTGCTGTTTTCCAGCCAGTTCAAACCGTTCTGGTTACAATCTTGTCCTCAATTATACTTGGCGACCGACTTTATTCTGGAGGGTAATGATATTAAGTTGTTTCAGTGTATTATTTTGATGTGCATGCATGTAAATTAAGCTCTCAGGACAAATGGATTTTAACACAATATGACTAATTAAAATAGACATATAACCATGATTAGGTTATACAAAACTATACGATATGGTTTGCAAGAAAAAGAGAGAAAAAGTAAGCAGTGTAGGATCCCTGGTCTAGTTTCAACTAAACTAAACTAGACCAAGAAATGAGAAGGACGCTCTAGGCAATATTGTACTGTATATTTCAGTCCGAGAATGGGATACTATGAGTTGATTCATGAGTATTTCTATTTATATAAGAATACCTTCTATATGTTATCCCCATTCAAAAGAATATAAAATAAATAATTTTAACACTCCAATCCCTAGTACTCACATAATACATCCCTCTTAATAAGTTTTCTACTCGATAAACAAATAATTCAGCTAGTAAAACTTACTAGTGTGTTATATGCTTAGATCAAATATAATTCAAATATTCTGAGGAAAAAGAAACTCACACACACGGATATGCGTGTTCATGAATTTTAGTATCTATAAATCAAAAGAATCAAAAATTTATCAAAATGTTTATAAATATAGATGCAATTTGATGAATTTTTTTATCAAATTTAGAAGTAAAAAACATACAAACAAAGAAGATTTGGATAGGGATGTCCCGGTATTAATTGGGTTTACAATTTTGATTATGTTGTAAGAAGTGGATATTGACATGTAAAATATACTTTAGGATTAATCCTTAATTGATTGTTATATGTTCAAAATCAGGCTCATTGGAGCTATCCTTATCATGATTGGTCTCTACTTTGTCATCTGGGGTAAGAATGAAGAGAAAGCACAAAGCCAAGAAATTAACCAAGGTCTAACAGATCCATTCCTTCACCATGAAAAGTCACAGATAAACAGTTCAGTTTCAGATATGCCTTGAACATTACAAGTTATGTTCAATTTACTTTATTGGTTTGTTGTTTAAGTATAGCATTTAGTGTTTGCTAAGACAAATCTTAGCATTATGTGCTGATTTGATTGTAAGGAAAAATATAATGCAGTACAAATGTACCATTATTGTCAAAACAGTACAGGAGATTCTTAGAGAACCACGTATTATCACAATATCGATTGGTAATGCGAAATTTATATAAGATTTATTTTATAAACTCTCTGATGTGAAACTAATCTCAACTAAACACATTAGCACTATTTTCTGTCAGCTTTCCCACATTTAATATCCGTGTTAAAAAAGAGTGCCTAAAAGGAGTAAACGTGGCGTGTACGTATAATTATGAACCAAATAACAAATTGATGATTGAGCACATCCAAACATTTATTTCAAGAAATAGAGATGACCTTGTAGACAACAATACAGACCGATCCTACATCAATTGTATAGTTGATAGTTTCTCAACTGGCAATACTTCATCGAAACAATATATGGTCAATAGTCAATATTTAAGTGTTGTAATGGTAATGGTAATGGTAATGGTAATGGTACAAGAAGCTTAATGTTTACATGGTGAAAAAGGTTTCATGTACCTGGTGCAAGAAAGCTTTATGATGGTGCGAGGAGTTACTGGACCTGTAACTTCATCATCCCTAACTATTAATAAGTAAAACCCCTTAATTTCAGCCATTCAACCATATGAGAGAATTGATCATAGTTCCCTTACTCATATATTGTCTTCCCATCTCTATATCCACTACCAATAAACAGAACCCGTAATTTCAACCTCTTCAAGTCACTCTACCCACATCCCATCTTGCCATTTTCAGATACATAATTTTCAAATCAAATCATTTGGCTTCAACTTCCACCGAAAAACACACACGAGTACATGCACATCGGTTAGTTCTCATAAAAGAAAAACAGTGCACTCTTTTAGATATAATTGCTGCATAAAAAGATCCTCAAAAGTCATCATAATACCTGTAACCAGCAATTTTCCATGAATATAACCTCATGTGGTTATTTGTGATACAACACAATAATGCACTACAGGTCTTAGCTTATCTGCATGAGATTGTGAAGTTAACGAACTGCGGCAAGTACAGTTGTACTCAAGCTTGTACTTTAGTAACATCAACATGCTCACCATCAATATGTTCGGTTTCAAGATTCAACTATTATGGATTAATATGGATAAATAAGAGGGATATGTCAAAGGTATGCAATTAATTATAAGGTTCATGGATATGACTATGTAGCTTCAAGAAGTCCTTGTTTCGGTCACTCTCGCATCGTCTAATAGTTCCTCGAACTATCGGCTCTGATACCATATTGTGTTTCGACACTCCAATGCGTCTCCATAAACGCATGCTTCATTGTTCTGTAAAAGTGCCATCTAATGAAGCTTTTAAATGTGTTAACGTCCCGATTGAACATCAATTTCATCGTCTTTCGGAACGGGCACGTACATGGTCATTGCAATACTTGTTTGTAATAAAATAAATTCTCAATGTTACGTGTTACCAATCCCACATATATATCACGTTATATGTCATATTTCTTACGATGTGAGACTTATCATTCAACCAACGCACTCTCAAATGTGGATCACACCTAACAAGTTTCACGTCCAATTCCTCTAACGGTGGGAGTGAAAAAAAGTTATAGTTGGGATAAAATGGGGATACATAAAAAAAAAGCATAGATGAAAATCTTTATCTAAGATAAAACCAAATCTCCAAATTTGATTTATTCTCATTGTTACAACATTTGTGTAGGAAAAAACATTATTTACTCATGTATAACAAAACCGAAAAATATCATGATCAATGTGGTTCAGACTTCATGAGTAGATCTAAGTTATATTGAGCGCTTGGACTTGAGCTTGCACCTATACTCTCAGGTATCGTTTGTTTAAAATATAGAATGTTTGTAAACAATAAAAATAAGAAATCATCATAGAAAGAGGTAGGAGATATTTTATTCATTTTTAGATATTAGTCATACATTTATATTACATAGCCTTCTTTATATAAAGGTTTTGGATCTTGAGATTAAACTTATTCCACGATGTGAGACTAAACAAAACAACGTAAAAACATATTCACTTTATGATTTACATATATTGTAACATTCCTCCTTGAATATGCAACTTCAAAATCTTGAATGCTCTGCTAATTTGAAATTGTCTCTTTTGAAATATGTATGATAATTGCTCCCCTCATTATTATCTTGCATGCATATATCCATTCAGTCGATATAGATATTGTATGTTGCCTCATTAAAAACCTCTATTGGGAAAACTCAATCGGAAAAAATCTTGAATGAGGAAAAGAGTGCAACTTGTAAAATCATATTAAGAATGATATTCTAACTAAATGGTTTGATACTTCAGAATCAAAACAATGTCTCATTAAAACTTTACTAAGAAAAACCTAGTAGAAAAAATCTTAGTGAAAGAAAAGAAGTATAATGTCATATTTTAACAATTTACATCATGTGGAGTTTGATACTTCTAGATCAATGTAACGCCTTATTAAAAATTTAGAAGGAAAAAAACCCAGTGGGAAAAAACTCAGTGAAGAAAAAAAGAATACATTATGATAAACTTATGTATGCTACCTTTATGAAAAATACTTCATATGCTTTCATTTTTGTGCTTCAAATCAGTTTTGCATATTGCAACTTCATCTTTGATAAATATTAAAAGTTTCATTACAACAATACTTAAAAATAGAAAGTAATCTACTCATCATGAATTATATCAAGATTTTCATTACAACAATACTTAAAAGATGGTTGTAATCTATGCTCTTTATTCTTTGCATTCTTCATAACTATCATAGTTATTTATATTCTTCAGGAATTTGTATACTTTCATCGTTTAATATGATTTAAGTAATATTTATACCTTCGGGGTATATTAAGTGTTTCAAACATTTTCGCTACTTTACAGATTACAAGTCCACATTTCTATATTAGTAAAGGATTTGTGATGGCCAAATGTTTCCTCTAATTCAAGATCTTTAATCTATTTATATAAACATAAACGCTTTTTATTATTTACAAATTAATCATCGATGATTATTCTTGTCAGTTCTAGATATGATTTAGTGATATCTCAATATTCATTCTATTTTAGGTACTTAAACCACTTCTAGATTTATTTGACAATCATGTCATGGGTCTCTTCTAGAGCAACCTTAAGTGTTTCCTAAAAATATACTCACCTCCCTTATTTGGCATCTTTATTACTTTCTTCAAAATTATTTCAAACTGACTTCTCTACCACACTTCAGGTGTGATTTATACACTTTTGATCCTTTTGGGATTTCAACTTATACTGGAGCAAGTATAATGGGGATATTATCGATAATTTATTCAAGTTACTTAATATTTTGCAACCAGTATTTAATCTTGATAATCAAATTAAACTTGTATCATTTTTCTCCCCCTCAATGTTGACGAACATTATCACATTTAATAATAATCTTCTTTGGATTCTCATTTTGATCCATTATGATATTGCTACTAGCAAATACATCATACATATTAATTATATTGTTCTCATTCATCGACCTTGCCAATTTGAGAAATTACTTATTGTTTAGATCATTTGAATACATACATGACTTCAGGTCATTCAACATTTATGTTGATTAAATTTTAAATCACTAAATTATATCTATGCATAATCTATAAGATCGGCTCATAACAAACTTCAAGTTGTTGTTTGAATATATATATATATATATATATATATATATATATATATATATATATATTCACTTATTATATATATATTATAAATTTGCATATTCTTTCTCATTTGAATTGGTGATTTTTAGAACAAACTAGTACAACTATCAATTTCTGTTCATAGATCTATGTCAATGGGAATCCTTTAAGACTGCATGATAATGTCCAAAACATCTGGTTTGGAACCATATTGAACTTCTGGTTCAAATAAATTATATATACAACTTCAAGTTTTTAAGTTTTATTCCTCAATTATATCTCAAATATCACTTTTAAACATTAATTATGATCACTTATCAGAGAATAATATATAGTTATAATTGCATATATAATTTCTACACATCTCTTCTAGAGAGTTCAACAAAAGAGATGTACTTACAACAACAACAAAATAAAAGTAGCTTCACAACAACAATCATATTAGTTGTGCATATAGATCTCTTCAAGATGGTATTTATAGCTTTCATGAAATATATGATATGACATATAGAGTATCTCTTCAAGAGAATATTTAAAGATATTTCTTCAAAAAATTGTTATACATATAATATTTCTTATGAGATAATAACTATGACCATGACTTTTAGGATATAATTAGACACGTGAACATAGAATAGTGTATTCTAAAGATAGTTGATATCTTACCTATTTGGGAGTTTTGATATAACCATAATGAGATATATGATACACATTACATAGCTTTTAAATTTAAGTTAGAATCAGATCCAAATAAATTGGAATCATTCACAATCAAATTTCTATACATTTATTTTATTTAATAAAATTACCAAATATATAAACAAATCTCTTCTAGAGATATTTTATCATTTCCGAATGTATAAGTCTCATCTGATAGGAGCGAAATTATCTCTCCCAGAGATATATATGCAAACTATTAGAATGTCATAGCAATATACAATATTTATTTTAAATAAATTACATAATTACTACTTTTACAGTAGCATAAAATATCCATGCTGGAGATTTTTATTGTAACTTCTTTTGAAATGTCATATCAAACTTTAAATACAACAAAAAGATTAGATGCATCTAATGAAAGTAAGATGCAAGAGATAAAACCACTACTTCTGGAGTGTGATATTGGTATATAATACTTTTTTTTGAGATAGATTATGGTTATTACTTCTAAAGTTTCATATGATTTCCTTCAAGGAATATAATATTTCTTTTTAAGGGATTGCAATCTAATAAAAATAAAATTTCTATAACATATCCTCTGAGATGTTGGATGTAACGCCCCGGAAATTTTCGACTTTCGAAAATTCAACATCGATACTCACTTTATCGACTGCCGAGAAATCGAAGGCCAAAAACCCGAAATGTTATGGTTTAAGAAAAAGAATTTAAGAAAAGAGAAGAGAAAAAGATAGAAGAAGAGAGAGAAGAAAACAGAAAATAGGGAGAAGAGGGAAAAGAAAAATAGAACGGAACATAGAACAGATAGAAAACAAGTAACAGAGGAAAAAGAAGATAGAAAATTTTTAAATAGAAGAAAAAGAGAATAGGGAGGAAACAGAACATAAAACAACAGAACAACATCAGAATCTCACAATTCGCAGCGGAACAACATATAATAATAAATGAATAATCTTTAAACAAAGAACTATATCAGTTATTACATTACATCGCATCATATCACCATTACATCAGAGTGTTACAACAACAAATAACATCAAACAGCGGAAAAGAAATACTATGCATAATAATACGCCATGCCATCCATCTTGCCTCCAGCAACTCCAGAATATCCTGATAAACCTTATCTCTTGACTGCCCGTGTGGAAATTGGTGGGTACCCAGAGTTTAGGAAGGAAAACAATAAACTCCAAGTCGGTCATGTGACTGGTGTGAGAACTCAAAATAGTTTATTTATCTTTGAAAACAAAATAGATGAATATTTTTAAAGTCAATTCGCAATGCTTTTAAAAATGAGACTACCATAAGGCCTCCCGCACACACACACAATGCAAACGCAGAATCGGAGGAGATTTCTCCTTATGATAGTCAAAGATGCTTGATACGCATTTAAAAGAACATTTGATATTATTATTAGTGCATAGTGTAGGGAAAATTCATTTCGAAAGTAGAATATAAATCTTAGCCAACATAGACATTTCGAACTATGCCTACTATAGCTACCATCCAAACAGTGGGGCGCCACCATAAGTGAATGGCAGGTTCTACAACTAATACCGTACAAGTCACGTATTGTTTCTTTGGATTTCCAACGAATGATCAGGCCAAGGAACTTCCCATTGCCACATGAGAATGCCTCTGGATGGACATCCCCGAGAACCAAACCGGATCTCTACCAACACAAGGCCGGGTTACCCCTAACTGAGTAACAACTGACCGAATATGCCATCCCCCGGTCCTTTGGGACCTTTTCACCGAGCGCTCGCAATCAATTCACGCAATCATAACAAAGTGTTTTCAACATGAGTAAGTATCTGGGCTCCATACCATGATACCACCCTTTTCCAGAAGGAAATGCACACATCCTAAAGGGCGCTACCCCTCATAACCTTGCTGCTTCTTTCCTGTTTTGACCATTCACGGGGTGTGAGGCTCGACGAAGTCACGTCCACAAAAACATACTTTATACAAAAGCCATGCTTTGGGTCAACAAATGATCATAGAAATGATCACAAAGATAGACGATCAAATAAACGATCCTATCACAAATAATCAACACAATGATCATTTCACAGCAACACTCAGCATGTCACATTACCAAATTGGGAATATATCGCTGATAAAATTCAACTACATAACCTCTGAGCTCGTACGTCTCAGAGAAGGGTGTTAAGCTAAAAGAATAAATTCTCCGCCACCAACAGAAATATATTTGAAAGAAATCGGCTTTATATCTCAATTTGTAATGTCAGACATACAATCCCTACAAGTCTGTTCCGGGCTCGAACAAAACCGAAGGCACTTACAAAGAAGTCCTTGCAATCCGGATATTCACAACCCTGATCGGATTCACCATCACATATGGAGAACTCTATACCAGAGCAACTCGGTGCAGAGTCAATCGACAGGTCATCCTATCGCTCTCGCAAATACCGGGTCTTCAACACCGATCTTCAATGCGATTCATAACGACGTATCACATATTCGGAATGGGTTATACGACCCCATGGTCCTTTCCCGGTTAACCCGAATAGTGAGCGCTTATTCAAAAATAAGTGTGGCATTCAAATTCAAACAAATCATATCCAATACCCATTCAAAGGGAAATATTGATAGTCGGTTATTGAACTATCAATGGATATGCACACATCACCAGATTCCAAATAATTTTCCAAATTATTTATTTTTCAAAATATCTTCACTAGATATATAATTTCAATTCTTCAAAAATAAATCAATATTTATTTTTAAACAAATTCTCCTTTTCATTCATAAATTCCATAGTGAATTTATAATCCAAAATATCTATGAATATTCGATTTCGATTATTCATTTTAATTTATCTTCAAAAAGATAAATTCTTAAGATATTCACTTTATATTGGAAAACATTTCCATACTTATTTATTCATAAGTAATTCACAGATTTTATTTATTTTCAACACTTGGAAAATATTCAATATACTTAAATCGAGATTAAGTATATATTCCATTCTTTAAGGAAATCATTCTCTTAAACATATTTATTTGGGCCAAAACGAATGTTACGTAAAACATCGTTACGACAACCCAAAATCACTAGTATAGGGATTCGAAATTAAAATAGATATATAAATCCCAATACTATACAAAACATTTCCTTTCGGAAATCATTTACTATAACAACAGTGTTATAGTCCACCATTTCCTTCTATTTCTCGAAAACGTCTATTTCAACAATGAATGTTTAAATCTATGGTTTCGAATCTCAACACATTTAAAACATCGTTAGATCGTTTTAATTCTGTTTAAATTATCACATTCAAAACAATTTCTTTAACATATTATTCACTATTCAAAAACGCGAATATACTACGTTAATCAATTTCATCCTTTATTCATTTTATTTTAAAAGATTATTCACAGTCAAAAACGTGAATATAACTCCATAAATAGATCATAACAATTTACTTATCAAAATAAGTCGTTTGTGAATTTATAAAACAACGTTTATAAATTCCATTTCTAATTATTTTTATAACAACTTCCTTTTATAAATTTTCTTTATTAACCTATTCGATTTATAACTCAATTATAAAACAAAGGTTCATATTATAAGTTAAATACCTATAATTTATTCGTTCACAAAAATCGTTCCTTTGAACTTTCTAATCATAAATCTTATAACTTATAAGATTCAATTATTTATCCAAAACCATTCTTTTAACGACTTTATAAATTTTATAAACCTACTGTTTATAAAATTCCATTTATAATCTCACCGTTTATAATTCTATAAATTTCATTCAATTTATGAAATTCATTTTCACTTCATTCAAACACTTATAAAAACTCGTTTTATAATGTCAATATTTCAATTTATAAATATCCATTTATAAATCTCTTAATATAAATCAATTTATATTATTCTTTTAAAACGTCTTTAATCTCCTTTATTATTTCACCATTTTGATTCATAAAATAATTAAATTTTATAAATCCTATATTTAAACTTTTTATAATAATTCAAAAATCCAATTTAAACTATTTTATAAAATCATTAACCCTTATTTCTCAAAAATCAGCTTTTAACTATATTTCACAAAAACCAAAATTTTATAACTTTGAAAATTATAACGTTTATTTATTTAACATGGATCAATTCCAAAAATATAGTATATTTTCAAAAAATCACTTTATAAATCATTTTAAAATTCCAAAACTTGGTCTAATGATGCTACACACCAAATAGTCAATCACGACTACAACGATATCATATATCGATATGATAATCCATCAAATATCAGAATATCTGAAATCAAATAAATACTGTTGAGGAATCCAGTTGGATCCCTCCAACCTGTTTTCCTGCATCCACAAACATTAGCACAATACCAATTTCGCTCCAGTACGAAATTATCGCGGTATATGGGATTTAAAATATTATCCGCTTAATAACGGCGCAATAGGGTCTCATCCGCTACAACAAATAAATGCGGGAAATCAATAACTCCAATATATACATATGCCAATATATATATATTGCTATTATATATAATACCAATTTCACTGTTTATGAAATATTCGCGGTATATGTTTTTAATAAATAACATCCGCTTACTAACGGCGCATAATGTCTATTTTAACAATCAATAGATAACAATCATCATTCAAACATGCATTCAAATATTTTAAATCTAACTATTTAAAATAAAATCGAAACTGATTCGATTGAGTGAGAAATTCTCACCTTGATTTTAAATTCCGTTTTAGCGATTTATTTCGAATAAAATTAAACGGACGTTTAATTTTACCCAAAATTCTCACTAACTCCTAACGACTCCAATCCAATTTCATCGCGTAGTGCTCGTCCATACGATTCCAACGCAACAGGTTTCGCGCGTTTTCGACCTCGTATGAAAAAGTTATGATTTAACAAGTTTACACGATATATATACTTATAAATTTACAACAAAAAAAATAAATTTTAAACCTAACTTATCATCCACCGTGCATCTCCAATCCAACGGCCCCCCTTCATCTTCCACTTCCTCTTCTCTTTCACGTACAGGCCGCACACCCAAACCCATAGATCAAAACTAGGTTTAAATTTTTCGATCACCACACTCAATTTGAACACGATCGGAGACCAGGGTTTTGAAGCCCTTCGCACAAGCTACACTCGGCCATAAGCTCATAGAGCTCGGCCTCATCACGTGCCTAGGGTTGCGTGCGCAACCTGCAGGTGACGGCCCCCCTTAGCTCCTCCTCCGATGCTCCAAACACGATCTCAACCGTTGATCTTCAAGATCTCACTATGCTCTTCGATTTTGCTTCAGGAAGTTTAGCCTAATTGTCGACGGATTTGGAGTAATCGAGGGAGGAACGTCGCGTGTTTCTGGCCATTGAAGATAGTAGGAGGCGGCTGTTGAATAGAATTAGGGTTTAAGTGTTTTTATTTTTATTTTTTTAGAAATGGTGGCTATTTATAGAGAATTTTCGAACACTATTCATCCGGGAATTCCGAACTCCGATTTACGCGCCGTAACCAGCGTTTCTAGGGTTTACCCCACGTTCCGGACACAATGGAACAGGTTTCGGAAGCTAATTCGGACATCTGTGCGAGTTATGGCTATAAACGTTCAATTTGAATTAAACCGATTTAAACGATTTTCTAGGCGTTTTAATTTGTACCGGACAAACGGTAAATCCAATTGACACAAAATTTGAAACCTTACAATAATATCACATTACGGATCCGATGAAACTGGTTTCGTCGAAATCCGAGACTTTTTGAAAAATGGCTATTTTAACTCGCCAAATTAAAATTAAAAATTATTCGATGCGTTTCGAGCTGCCACGATCAAACGATAACTCCGATTGACACGAAAATTGAAATTCGGTAATAACTAACTATTACGGATCCAATGGAACTGGTTTCGGTTAATTCTGAGACTGTTCAAAAATTGACTATTTTCACTAGTCGATTTTAATATTAAAATATTCAATTTTCACAAATTAACTTTTAATTCGATTTTAAAAGTTCTAAAATATCGTTCTAACTTCAATATGATAAAATAAAATTTTACAAATCATTTACAATCATATTTAACTCAATTTTCAATTATTTCCATAATTTAACATATTAAATTATCGATTTAATTATTCAATTAAATCCAATAATTCAAATAAAAATTTATTTGACTTAAAAATTCACTTATTAATATTCAAAATTAATTAAATATTCAAATTTTAATTATTAAAAATTCTGGGTCGTTACAATCTTCCCCCCTTAAAAGAATTTCGTCCTCGAAATTAACAAGTAAGAAAAGTTATAGAATTTATTAATTTTCCATAAATCCATAATTAAATTTCTTACAATAACTTACTAAGTTTTCAAATCATACTTAGTTATCTTTTTCAAAAACAACTACTATTGTTTAACTTTCAATTCAAAATCAAAATTAAAGTTTTCAAAATTTTTCCCATTTTCTCAAATTTTTCTAACGCCTTAAATTTTCGGAAAAATTCGCCATAGTCTCCTTTGCGCGGCTCGATCCGAGAAAAAAATGACAGTATATATATCACAAATATACATCTCATCAAGTAATGAGGCATCCCGAAGGGAAAAAGTATAAAAGTACGGTATGTAATCCGAGATATGTACCTTATATTTTATTAGCGAGCATATACGGCTAATATAGCGCGAAAGCGAGCTCCAAATGCGAAGCAAACGCGATCCGCACCTACTAATCACTCAACAAACAACATGAGAATCATGCATATATGACAATAGTATCGATATACATCATATAGCAACATAATAACTATATATGTTAACATAGCAAATGCAACTAAAGCAATATATTCAACCATCAACCAACTAGCATTCAACAAATTCATATTCATTCATATTCTCATTAATATTTAATGAAATGGTTTTTCAATTTAAATCACATTCGATTCATATACAGTGGATGTTTTCTAACATTTATTTTCAATTAGTTTATATTCACTAATTCATATTCAAGTTGGTTCACTTCCAAATCAAATTCAATTCCATTCAAATTTATTTACCTTTAATTTGAATTCAATTATATAGCTTTCAATTTCGCTAATTTACTTTCATTAACACTTAATGAATTATATACAATCAATCAACAATCATATAACAACCAAAGTATATTCTTTACAACCAAATTACTTTGCTTATATTCATTCAATTTTTCAACTTCTAATAACATTAGATTCTAATGAATTAACACTCATATTCATTATTTCATATCAATTTAATTCACATTCAATTGATTAACATTCAATCCATTCATTCAATTCAATTCAATTTCTAAAGTTGAATTTCATTTTAAATAACTCATATTCATATATATATCCATATAGTTTCACTTCTCATATATATAAGTTTATTTCACAATTGTAAATCACTTTAATTATAATTCCATTCTTATAATTCTTTTGCTTATACAATTATTCTTCAATTTAGATTATTCAAACAACTAAACAATCAACTTATATACACTTTAATAATTCTGAAAAATTATTTCTTTTGTATATAAAATATAATCAAGGTAAAATTATTTCATTTACCCAATTTAAAATCAATATTGTGCCGAATTGTTCTATTCAAGTGTTTAGAAACCCCTTCGGCATAGTTGTCGAGACCGTACTGACGAAAGTTCATATGCCACTCAACAAACCAATCATCACAATATAAAACAATTTTATATATTCACTAACAAATACGCCCTCATAGCTATTATTACACTCAAACTCATTCTAGAGTACTGCTGACTCTATCTCTAATGAATAATACCTAACAGAACCATGGTTGTCGCTTAACCATAAGCTCTGATACCAAATGTAACGTCCCGGAGGTAGCGGTCACAACCGGTAGGCTTTTCAACAATCCCAGCCCCACCGTGGCTTACACTGGTACCCCAGACCTTGCTTTTACGGCCAGCCTCTCGACTGTCTCAGGTTACACCTAACCAACCCCCTAAAAGAGGATGTGTGGGAGTAAGAGTCTCCCGTTCGCCACCTAACCGCGAAGCGAGAACCCCCCATCACATAGCCCAAAGCTTAACAAGACTGGTGTGAGAACTCAAAACAGTTTATTTATCTTTGAAAACAAAATAGATGAATATTTTTAAAGTCAATTCGCAATGCTTTTAAAAATGAGACTACCATAAGGCCTCCCGCACGCACACACAATGCAAACGCAGAATCAGAGGAGATTTCTCCTTATGATAGTCAAAGATGCTTGATACGCATTTAAAAGAACATTTGATATTATTATTAGTGCATAGTGTAGGGAAAATTCATTTCGAAAGTAGAATATAAATCTTAGCCAACATAGACATTTCGAACTATGCCTACTATAGCTACCATCCAAACAGTGGGGCGCCACCATAAGTGAATGGCAGGTTCTACAACTAATACCGTACAAGTCACGTATTGTTTCTTTGGATTTCCAACGAATGATCAGGCCAAGGAACTTCCCATTGCCACATGAGAATGCCTCTGGATGGACATCCTCGAGAACCAAACCGGATCTCTACCAACACAAGGCCGGGTTACCCCTAACTAAGTAACAACTGACCGAATATGCCATCCCCCGGTCCTTTGGGAACTTTTCACCGAGCGCTCGCAATCAATTCACACAATCATAATAAAGTGTTTTCAACATGAGTAAGTATCTGGGCTCCATACCATGATACCACCCTTTTCCAGAAGGAAATGCACACATCCTAAAGGGCGCTACCCCTCATAACCTTGCTGCTTCTTTCCTGTTTTGACCATTCACGGGGTGTGAGGCTCGACGAAGTCACGTCCACAAAAACATACTTTATACAAAAGCCATGCTTTGGGTCAACAAATGATCATAGAAATGATCACAAATATAGACGATCAAATAAACGATCCTATCACAAATAATCAACACAATGATCATTTCACAGCAACACTCAGCATGTCACATTACCAAATTGGGAATATATCGCTGATAACATTCAACTACATAACCTCTGAGCTCGTACGTCTCAGAGAAGGGTGTTAAGCTAAAAGAATAAATTCTCCACCACCAACAGAAATATATTTGAAAGAAATCGGCTTTATATCTCAATTTGTAATGTCAGACATACAATCCCTACAAGTCTGTTCCGGGCTCGAACAAAACCGAAGGCACTTACAAAGAAGTCCTTGCAATCCGGATATTCACAACCCTGATCGGATTCACCATCACATATGGAGAACTCTATACCGGAGCAACTCGGTGCAGAGTCAATCGACAGGTCATCCTATCGCTCTCGCAAATACCGGGTCTTCAACACCGATCTTCAATGCGATTCATAACGACGTATCACATATTCGGAATGGGTTATACGACCCCATGGTCCTTTCCCGGTTAACCCGAATAGTGAGCGCTTATTCAAAAATAAGTGTGGCGTTCAAATTCAAACAAATCATATCCAATACCCATTCAAAGGGAAATATTGATAGTCGGTTATTGAACTATCAATGGATATGCACACATCACCAGATTCCAAATAATTTTCCAAATTATTTATTTTCCAAAATATCTTCACTAGATATATAATTTCAATTCTTCAAAAATAAATCAATATTTATTTTTAAACAAATTCTCCTTTTCATTCATAAATTCCATAGTGAATTTATAATCCAAAATATCTATGAATATTCGATTTCGATTATTCATTTCAATTTATCTTCAAAAAGATAAATTCTTAAGATATTCACTTTATATTGGAAAACATTTCCATACTTATTTATTCATAAGTAATTCACAGATTTTATTTATTTTCAACACTTGGAAAATATTCAATATACTTAAATCGAGATTAAGTATATATTCCATTCTTTAAGGAAATTATTCTCTTAAACATATTTATTTGGGCCAAAACGAATGTTACGTAAAACATCGTTACGACAACCCAAAATCACTAGTATAGGGATTCGAAATTAAAATAGATATATAAATCCCAATACTGTACAAAACATTTCCTTTCGGAAATCATTTACTATAACAACAGTGTTATAGTCCACCATTTCCCTCTATTTCTCGAAAACGTCTATTTCAACAATGAATGTTGAAATCTATGGTTTCGAATCTCAACACATTTAAAACATCGTTAGATCGTTTTAATTCTGTTTAAATTATCACATTCAAAACAATTTCTTTAACATATTATTCACTATTCAAAAACGCGAATATACTACGTTAATCAATTTCATCCTTTATTCATTTTATTTTAAAAGATTATTCACAGTCAAAAACGTGAATATAACTCCATAAATAAATCATAACAATTTACTTATCAAAATAAGTCATTTGTGAATTTATAAAACAACGTTTATAAATTCCATTTTTAATTATTTTTATAACAACTTCCTTTTATAAATTTCTTTATTAACCTATTCGATTTATAACTCAATTATAAAACAAAGGTTCATATTATAAGTTAAATACCTATAATTTATTCGTTCACAAAAATCGTTCCTTTGAACTTCATAATCATAAATCTTATAACTTATAAGATTCAATTATTTATCCAAAACCATTCTTTTAATGACTTTATAAATTTTATAAACCTACTGTTTATAAAATTCCATTTATAATCTCACCGTTTATAATTCTATAAATTTCATTCAATTTATGAAATTCATTTTCACTTCATTCAAACACTTATAAAAACTCGTTTTATCATGTCAATATTTCAATTTATAAATATCCATTTATAAATCTCTTAATATAAATCAATTTATATTATTCTTTTAAAACGTCTTTAATCTCCTTTATTATTTCACCATTTTGATTCATAAAATAATTAAATTTTATAAATCCTATATTTAAACTTTTTATAATAATTCAAAAATCCAATTTAAACTATTTTATAAAATCATTAACCCTTATTTCTCAAAAATCAGCTTTTAACTATATTTCACAAAAACCAAAATTTTATAACTTTGAAAATTATAACGTTTATTTATTTAACATGGATCAATTCCAAAAATATAGTATATTTTCAAAAAATCACTTTATAAATCATTTTAAAATTCCAAAACTTGGTCTAATGATGCTACACACCAAATAGTCAATCACGACTACAACGATATCATATATCGATATGATAATCCATCAAATATCAGAATATCTGAAATCAAATAAATACTGTTGAGGAATTCAGTTGGATCCCTCCAACCTGTTTTCCTGCATCCAAAAACATTAGCACAATACCAATTTCGCTCCAGTACGAAATTATCGCGGTATATGGGATTTAAAATATTATCCGCTTAATAACGGCGCAATAGGATCTCATCCGCTACAACAAATAAATGCGGGAAATCAATAACTCTAATATATACATATGCCAATATATATATATTGCTATTATATATAATACCAATTTCACTGTTTATGAAATATTCGCGGTATATGTTTTTAATAAATAACATCCGCTTACTAACGGCGCATAATGTCTATTTTAACAATCAATAGATAACAATCATCATTCAAACATGCATTCAAATATTTTAAATCTAACTATTTAAAATAAAATCGAAACTGATTCGATTGAGTGAGAAATTCTCACCTTGATTTTAAATTCCGTTTTAGCGATTTATTTCGAATAAAATTAAACGGACGTTTAATTTTACCCAAAATTCTCACTAATTCCTAACGACTCTAATCCAATTTCATCGCGTAGTGCTCGTCCATACGATTCCAACGCAACTGGTTTCGTGCGTTTTCGACCTCGTATGAAAAAGTTATGATTTAACAAGTTTACACGATATATATACTTATAAATTTACAACAAAAAAAATAAATTTTAAACCTAACTTATCATCCACCGTGCATCTCCAATCCAACGGCCTCCCCTTCATCTTCCACTTCCTCTTCTCTTTCACGTACAGGCGGCGCACCCAAACCCATAGATCAAAACTAGGTTTAAATTTTTCGATCACCACACTCAATTTGAACACGATCGGAGACCAGGGTTTTGAAGCCCTTCGCACAAGCTACACTCGGCCATAAGCTCATAGAGCTCGGCCACATCACGTGCCTAGGGTTGCGTGCGCAACCTGCAGGTGACGGCCCCCCTTAGCTCCTCCTCCGATGCTCCAAACACGATCTCAACCGTTGATCTTCAAGATCTCACTATGCTCTTCGATTTTGCTTCAGGAAGTTTAGCCTAATTGTCGACGGATTTGGAGTAATCGAGGGAGGAACGTCGCGTGTTTCTGGCCATTGAAGATAGTAGGAGGCGGCTGTTGAATAGAATTAGGGTTTAAGTGTTTTTATTTTTATTTTTTTAGAAATGGTGGCTATTTATAGAGAATTTTCGAACACTATTCATCCGGGAATTCCGAACTCCGATTTACGCGCCGTAACCAGCGTTTCTAGGGTTTACCCCGCGTTCCGGACACAATGGAACAGGTTTCGGAAGCTAATTCGGACATCTGTGCGAGTTATGGCTATAAACGTTCAATTTGAATTAAACCGATTTAAACGATTTTCTAGGCGTTTTAATTTGTACCGGACAAACGGTAAATCCAATTGACACGAAATTTGAAACCTTACAATAATATCACATTACGGATCCGATGAAACTGGTTTCGTCGAAATCCGAGACTTTTTGAAAAATGGCTATTTTAACTCGCCAAATTAAAATTAAAAATTATTCGATGCGTTTCGAGCTGCCACGATCAAACGATAACTCCGATTGACACGAAAATTGAAATCCGGTAATAACTAACTATTACGGATCCAATGGAACTAGTTTCGTTAAATTCTGAGACTGTTCAAAAATTGACTATTTTCACTAGTCGATTTTAATATTAAAATATTCAATTTTCACAAATTAACTTTTAATTCGATTTTAAAAGTTCTAAAATATCGTTCTAACTTCAATATGATAAAATAAAATTTTACAAATCATTTACAATCATATTTAACTCAATTTTCAATTATTTCCATAATTTAACATATTAAATTATCGATTTAATTATTCAATTAAATCCAATAATTCAAATAAAAATTTATTTGACTTAAAAATTCACTTATTAATATTTAAAATTAATTAAATATTCAAATTTTAATTATTAAAAATTCTGGGTCGTTACATTGGATTTTGCAATATAAATTTTAAAGAAAACATCTCTTCAAGAGATTAATATATACACACACATCCATAAACTTGAATAGTATGTTATATGAGTTATCTTCTCTGTATAATACTAAAATGTATTTCATCAATTAAATAGTTTGACTAATGCATCCAAAAATAATTTATCAAAACTTTAGGTTTTATAACATAGTGCGATTCGTAAAGATCAGATTTATATTTAGATATAATGATGAGAAAGCAACAGAGAGAATAATTAAATTAAAGCTACACATATTGAAATGAAATTATATTAACGCATCGCATAGAACCTATAAATTGACCATGTGTACTTTTACATAATTGGAAGTATATAATAGTGAAAAACATTCTGAACTAACTACAACATATAAACTGAATGAAAACGGAGAAATATGGACTAAAATGTCATTTGAATTCATATTTTATAAATAATGAACATCCCTTTTTAGCTAAATTAATAATTAAATTTTCAATTCAAGTCATATTTGAAATGTCATACAGCACAATATCTTCAGATTTGGTCAATATAATATGTATATGCAAAGAGGTAAGTAAGATATAACTCATATGATGGTTTTTGAAATCTATTGAACGCACTGTCATAATGTAACGACCTAGTATTTTCAACCATTCGCATCCACACATGTCGCACTTGAATTGCTCAAAATATCAGATTGTAAATTTAAATTTGGCAAAACTCAACATATATAGTAAATAAATCAATCACAGAATCACAGATACAGAGCAATATAACAATAAGCAACGGAATAGAAAAATAGTAGTTCATGAAACTACTATATAAACAATAGAGTGTTAAATAAAATACAATAGAATATCTCAAATACAGTGAAATCTCGAATACAACAGATGACATCTCTTAACAAAACCACTGGATAGCTGAAAGCTGAATAGATACACATGGATCTTCAAGTGAAGCTCCGATTCGAAAGGTGAGTCTCATATGCTTTGATACTCAGTCTGACCCAAGCATAAAGCAAAACACAAAACACTTGAGTTAGGATTAACATTCTTATATCAATAAATCCAACTCAAGTGAAATATCAACTGGAATACAAGTAACTCAAAGGATGTTTGGAATAACCATCCTCTAAGGATTCGTTAAACTATCTACTAGTAATATACGCTATTATAATATGTCTATAGTAAAATAAAATGTATTAAAATAGCGTTAAGGCGTTACCCATATCCCCCTTAACACATTTTATATATTTCCATAGTCTATACAATGTCATACGCTCCTCCGTAAACTGAAAGTTTACCCAGAGGACATCACATAGGTACAGTACAAAACAAACTCGTACAAGGTGCGATAGGGCATGCGACAAGACACTCGAGACAATGCCAGGGTAAATATACCGTTAGCATATCCAGACGGCTGGTAACGCATAGCAGCTACAACCGTCCACCTCATGACACACTCCCAAATCAAATGGTGTACCCAATCAATTACAAAAGCAATAGAATGGTATCAAAAAAATATGCCTGATCGGAGGAATGACCTCACTTGGCCCGGCATGGCTCCTGTTTTAACCGCATCAAGCTGACTCACGGGAGTCGGGGCTATGTAAATACCATATAGAATCATCGTCAAACCATCCTACTTCATTCTAGAATCTCCACCACGTGCACAGTTGTTAAAGTGGTTTTCGGTATTGGCAGAGAATATGAAAATATCTGATCCTGGTCTCTTCAAAAACCAATCGTTATTATAACACCACTGTCATTTCAAAGTTGTAGATACTTCAAAACCAAAATATCATTTCTCCATTAAAAAACCATATCAATACGATATCATTTCCATTTCAAAAAAAATCATATCACTTTCAAAGTTATAACACTTTCGAAACCAAAACACTTGAAATCATAATCTTTGAAAATCATAGCACTTTGAAATCATAATACTTTGGAAAACCATAACTTTGAAATCATAACTTCCACCCCTTAAATATTTTAGATACTCATAATAATATATAATAAAATAGTTTATAAAATAGTTTATATAAAAATAGTTTATAATAAAAGTGGTTTATATTAAAATAGTTTATATTAAAATAATTTATATAAAAATATTCATAAAGTAAATATAATTTAAAAATACTTTATATAATAAAACAGTTTCCTCAAATTTCACAAATCGATTCAAATCAACTCGAGTTACGAAATTCCAATTTAATTCAATCTCAATTCTTCAACTTCAATTCAATTCAGTTTCTCAATAAATCATTTCAATTTATATCGATTTCAAATTCAGATTTGAACCACAAAATTAACCGTTTAAACTTCAATATATTTCAAAGCTTTAATATTCAAATATTTTCAAAACTAGATTTGATAATTTCATATCTATCAAAATTTAACTTTGTTATTATTCAGTTTTGAAATATTTACCAATAAAATCCAATATCTTTTAATAAGCCTCAAACTTTAAATAAACTAAATATTTTCTTCAATTTATTTAGACTTGAAATATTCATTTAGTCACTTTAAATCAAGATCTAAAATTTTAAACCTTTATAATTCAAAATGTATAACTTTAAAAATCTAAAATTTAAATCTTTACGAAATAACATATATATATATATATATATAATATTTGAAATCAATATTTATGTAAAACCATATATATATATATATATATATATATCCCTTTTCAAAACTCATGGATATTATTTCAAAAAATATATATAGACCAACGGTGTCTATATAAATTTTCTATCCTATGGTCAAGTGATACGGATATTTATCATTTCAATCCGTAATTTAAATATATACGGGTATATATCACTTCAACCTGCAATCCCAAATTCAATTCAATAAAAATCACTTGGTTTATCATTTCAATCCATAATGATTTTCTCCTATTCTACAGACCGTTCGGATGTGTATCATTTCAACCCATAGAGAATTCTATACTAAAAGGAAACTTGCAAAGTGATAACAGATATGATAATAATATAACAGGCACACAACAGGCATATATCATCAATAACAATATAATATAAGCAACATGATATGGTGTCATATCCCACAGGTGAATAATTATAGATAAATGCATATCATATATAACAATTAAATAACTAGCAATTCAATTTAGCAGCATATTTCAAATGTCGTTTCAATTGAAATCAGATTTAATAAATATAAGAATGTTAATCGTGAATGATTGCTCACCTTTCGAGGCTAGAGACGAACGATAATGAGATGAATTATGAATCCAAGCACGAATTCCAAATCAAAGCTAGATTGACATGAATCAACGATTAAAACAAAGCCGAGCTGATAATTATGAATCGATGGACAATTAGAATTGGAAGATATGAATTGAACTAAATAAATATATATTTTTTCTTTCTTTCTTTTAAATCAATATTAAATCCCTAACACATAAAATATCCATATAATTTTGAAAAACTAAATTCGCATATACTTATATATAAACCAATGTACATAAAAATACGTACACACTCACATACAAGTTTTATACTTTAAAGCAATATATATATAATAAAAATCAGTATCAACTTACTTATTTAAATAGGTATATATACAATTCAAGTCCATATTGTCTACGTGCAAATGTATCCCTTAATCCAAAAATGAGATATCCCAAACGTGTTACATCATCATATAAACCAGCATACATACTGGCAAAATCTTACAGTAATAAATATAATATATTACTAACACATATTAAACTATATATTATATTTATACAAATACAATCTTCATAAACTATATATGTACATTAACCCAATGTAAAATATATATATATATATACATAGGCTATCATTATTATATACTTTTGAACTTAGATATATAGCTAACTAAGATCATGCAACAAAAAAATATCTGTGTTTTACAAAATTTTGCGTATGCTTGTATATAATTACAGAACTTCAAATATAAGAAATGAACAAATATGTAAGCAAACCTATTTGTAACGATTCCGGTTTTTGAGTTAAATTTAAATTGATAATTAAAATAAATTTTTGGATTAAATTGTGAATTTAGTTGTGAATTAATTTGAAAATGTGGGAATATATATATATGTATGTATGTATGTATGTATGTATGTATGTACGTATGTATGTATGTATGTATAAGTTTTTCAAAATAAATAAATTTGATTTGGAAATCTAAATATTTTATAAATAGATTATAATTTGGAATTTGAATTTGAAATTCAAATACATATATGTTGAAAATAAATATTTGGAAAATATTTATAGATTATGAATGAATAAAATATATATTTATAAAAAAAATATTGTTTGTTATTCATTTATAAATACAAATTGATTGTATATTAATTTTTGAATTTGGAATTTAAAAATAAATGTTTTGAATAATATATTTGAAAATCTCTATTTCAAAATTAATAAAAATTTATTTTCTAATTTATAATATATATATGTAATATATATTTTGAAAGTTGTATTGGAATTCAATATAGTAATTTAAAAAAAAGATATTTGAAAGTTAAATTTTAATTTTACGTAAATAATTTAAAAAAAGTTGTTTACAGTTAAAATTTATATTTTTAAAAGACTTATATATATATATAAATATATATAAATAAAGGAAAATGTATATAAATAAATATTTATTAGATTTGATAAAAAGATTTAATACATTTTCTTTTGAAATTTAATAAGAGATGGATAAAAATTTGTTTAAATAATTTAAATTTAAGAACAAAGGTAATTTATAAAATAAAAAGGTATAAAATATAAATACTTAATTAAACAAGGGCTAAAATATAATTTGTAAAATAAATTAAAGAATAAGGACTTAAACATAAACATACTCATTTTAAACAAGTGTTAGTTCAAATTTACAAGTGTAGAATTATTTCATTATGTATTTACAAGTGTAACTAATGAATACAAGTAGCAAATTGGTTTGTTATAAAATTAGAAAATATAGATATATTGCTTAAAAACAAAACCAGGTTTCTTCATGTTTTCAATTAAGTCTTCATCTTCCATATTCAAAACCTGAAGAAAAAAATATAGCTCGAGTTCAAAACAGAGAATTTGATCAAAAGGTAAATTTGATCAAAACAAATCACCAGATCAAAAGCAATATCATCTGAGTTAATCAGGCAACACCATTATGTTCAACTCAGTAAAATAAATCAAATGAAATTTCAATCTGGAAGAAAACTGTAAACCAAGGAGAAGATCAAGCAAGGCAGAGGTTAAAACCTGGAAAACTGAGCAAGGCAAATTCAATTCAGAGGATAAAGCAATGTTTTAAAGCTACAGATCAGATCAAGCAAGCTAATATTTAAAATCAAGACTCAAAAGCAAAGCAATCAAAACTGAAAACGTTTCAAATTAAGCAAGCAGATCATAACTCTGGGCCAATTTAAAGTTCCCAGGATTAAAAATCTAATTCCAGAATTTCAATTTCCTGGTCTTTGTTTTCATTTCTCAGGTGAGCAAACTTTTTTAAGAGCTTAAATCTGTGTTATGCCTATTTCTGTGAAATTAAGTAGTGAAAATTGTTTGCATGTGTGAAAATGTGCTTGTATGTGTGTATTTATAGTGTGTGTGTAGATAGGTTCGTACATGTCTATTGTACAAGCAGACATCTCTGTTCCAGATTTATAAGGATTAAAACCTATCCAAAAATCAATACTTCTTTCTTTGATCCTTGTTAGATCTTAGGATTCAAACAAAAGTGGTTTGTTTAAACATGATTCAAATCTTAAAAATAAATTTAAGTAAAACAAATCAAAGCATTCTCTGAAAAAATTTAAAATACGGGCAAACCCATTATCTGCTGAAAATTCGACCATCATGGTTTCTGATCTAAATTATATCATCAGAAACGTTTTTGAAAATAATGATTTTTAAAAGTAAGATCAGAATTTTTAAACATTTATTCACTGAGAATTTGCGAATTGAATGATTTTCGGTTTATTGGTGATTTCTGATGATAGGAGTCATATTTGGTCTCGTGATCGAGGTTGGAGTTTGGTTGTCGGTCGGGGATCATCAGAAAAATTCTCGGTGAATTTATAATTCACCGAGGTGATGTCGTGATAGAAATTTAGGGTTTAAAACCCATGACTGGTCGTTGTCGGAAAATACATTACTATGTTGTCGTCAGTGGGTCGGAGTCGTTCGCACCAGTGGGATTCGAAGCGTGAGGTTTAGATGAAACTTTGGTCGAAATTTCATGATCGTCCGTGGCCTGTGGCAGCAGGTCGAGGAAGATTGGTTGGTCAGATTTTGTTCCAGTTTGGGGTTAAGAGGCTTGATGTCGAATGCGTCGTAATCTATGGCTTCTAGGTGGTCTGGTGGTTAGGGAAGGTGAGTGCTAACTCGTCGATGGCCAAATCTTCGATTGGAGGTAGCCGGATGGGCGGTGCATGTACATAACTATCAGTTGTTTCTACATTGAGGAAGATAGTACTGACTCTAAGTTGTCTTCGGGGAGTTTTGCATGCTGGCTCGAGTATGAGTTCGTGCATTTTCAAGCTTGTATCGTGTTTTACACTTGAAATAAAAATTTAAGTTTGAAAAGAAAAGAATACGGGTAGTTTTGAGAAAGACTCGAAGCAAGTAGTGTGTTATCTCGGGTGATACTCGAAGTAGGTCTCGTGTTGTCGTATAAACAGTTTTCTTGACTTTAAAATAAATTCAAAGTATAAACATTTTTAACCCATGTTTTAAGATAATTATTTTGGTTTAAAATTTGGATTAATAAAGGTTTTAAGTGAGTTATTTTTAAAAGTGATTATGCTTAATTTAACAATTATGTGATCACTAATTATAAATTAATTCTTGATTTATTTCAAGTAAATAATGTATTAAAAAGTTAATTAAGACTTAATGATGTTTTAATTAACCTTAGTCCCTTGAATCAATGTATGTGTTAATGATTAACTATTTGGTTTATTAATGATTAAATGATTAATTAAGATAAATGATTTATAATCACTTAATTTATTAATGATTAATAATTAAAGGTTAATTAATTATTAATTTAAGGTTAATTAATTTATAATGAAGGATTAATTAATTAATGCAATTAATTAATGAAAATTAATTTATGAAAGCAATTAAAGGTAATTAGTTGCTTAAAGATAATTACTTAATTTAGAGTAATTAATGATTAAAGGTAGATTAATCAAATGATTAAAATTAATTTAAGTTTTATTACGTGATTAGGGATAATCGCTTATTGTAATTAATTCAGGATAATTAATTAAGGGTTAATTAATTTATTAATTGATTAATTAAGGGTAATTAGTTTAAAGGATAATTGAATAATTAAAAGTTAATTATTTAATGATTAAAGGTTGATTAATTAATAATTAAAAGTTGATTAATTTATTTTAAAGGTTAACTAATAAATGATTAAAGGTTAATTAATTAAGATGGTTTGTAATTATTTAATATTAATTAGCCAGGATTAATAATTTATTCATAAGTGATTAATCTGATTTAAATTAATCAGATGAATAATTAAATCTTACTTATGGATGTTTGGATTATATTGAATGTTGAGTTGTTTGATATCCCTAATGTGTGATGCTTTGTGATATGAATTATTTTTTTCTGATTTGAGCTGTGATGAAATTATATCTGTGAATCTGTAAATAAAGATAAGCGTTATAGGATTATACCCCTTATCGATGTTGCTGTGTTTGAATTGTGATGATTGATGATGTTGCATTATTGTGTAAAACCCCTGGACTACACCATACACGCACAAATATGGATTGCACGAGGAAATTGGTTAAGTCACAGATTTTTGAAATGGTTTTAAAAATTGAATTTTGAATCCAAATTGTTTTGAAAATGGAATTGGGTTAAATATGAAAAGTTTTTGAAAGGGAGTTTTAAAAGATAAAAGTTATTTTGAATAACTTGATAAAGTTTTAAAATTCAAATAATTTGATGAATTTGAATTCAAGATTTGAAATTGAATTCTATGTTTGGAAATTATTCTTTATAAAGGTTATACAAGTTATAAATGTGTTTATATGTGTTTTAAACCATTTTATGAATATTATTTTGGAAATTTGAATTTAACCCAAGTTTTAGACTTGAAGGGTTTTAACTTTGCAAATGTAATCGGATTTTTCCAAAACGAAAACTATTTGTTCTCAAATAATAATAGCTTTCATATAAAGAAAGGATTTTCAATTTGTGTTGAAAGATTTCAAGTTTGAAATGGAATTGAAATAGTTTTGAAAGTTATGAATGAATCTTTGTGAAATATGGTTGAACCTTGTTTTGAAATTGAAGATGATTTTAAATGATGTGCCTTTTATATAAAAGATTTGAAATGGGAATTGTTTTGAAATTTATGAATGAATCTTTGGAAATGGTTTTGAAAGTTAAATGAGTCTTGGATTTATTGATTGGATGAGTTAATCCAATTTGAAAAGGAAATTATTTTGAAAGCTGTGAATGAATCTCTATGAAAGATTGGTGAACTTTGTGAAGTAAATCTTTTCGTTTAAAGATTTGAAAATGGTAATTTTTTCAAAACATTTAAAAGAAAGGTTTTGGGTAATAAATCGTGACTTAACTGATATCCCAATATCCATATGGTTTTTAAATATTGCGCTCATTATTCAGTTTAGCCGGAAGAGGACCTTGTGTCATATAACCCATTCCGAATAATGATACGATGTTATGGATTGCATTTGAAGACCGGGTATTTTCGAGAACGAAAGGATAACCCGTCGAATGTCTCTGCACTGAGTCGCGCTGGTATAGAGATCTTCATATGTGATGGGGAGTCCGATCGGGATTGTGAATAGCCGGATTGCAAGGGCTTCTTTGTGGAGTGTCTTCGGTTCTGTTCGAACCCGGAACAAACTTGTATGGATGTGTGTCTAACATTACACTTTGAGATGTAAAGCTGGTTTCTATCAAATACATTTTTGTTTGGTGGCGGAGATTTATTCTCTTAGCTTAACACCCTTCTCTGAGACGTACGAGCTCAGAGGTTATGTAATTGATGGTTACTAGTGATACAATCCCAATTTGGTAATGTGGCAAACGAAGTGCTGTTGATCATTTGTTGATTGAGGCATGACTTTTGTGAAAAGCGTAGCTTTGTGGACGAGACTGCATCAGGACCTTACAACCCGGAATGGTCGACATAGGAAAGATGCGGCAAGGTTATTTGAGGGTAGCGCCCTCTGAGGGTATGTCCATTTCCTTCTGGATAGAGGTGGTATCATGGTATGGAGTCTTGATATTTAACCTATGTAGTTACTGCAAATTTATTACTTTGTGGTTGTTGGTATCGGGCCTCGGATAAAGGTTGGTTACGACCGGGGGGTGGCATACTCGTGTAGTAGTTACCTAGTTACAGAGGTAACCCGGTTTTGTGTTGGCAGAGATCAGGTTAGGTTCTCCAGGCGTCCCTCCAAAGGCATACCCATGTGGCCCAAGAAGTTCCGTTGCCTGACCATTCATTGGAAATTCAATCACCAATACGCGCCTTGTACGGTTTTGGTTGTAAAACCTGCCATTTAACGTGGTAGCTATAGTTGGCATACTATAATGGTACGTATGCTGGCTAAGATTAATATTATACTTTCGAAAGGTTTTCTGCACTATGCACTAATAATAATATCAAAAGAATTTTGGCGTAGTAAGCATGTTTGACTATCATAAGGAGAAATCTCCCCCCAAGTGTGCGATTGCATTGTGTGTGCCAGGAGGCCTTATAGTAGTTTCATTTTTCAAAAAGCATTGCGGATTTCAATTGTTAAATGCTTTTGTTGTTTTTTAAAAGATAATATGTTTTTTTTGCTCATACTATGACTGACCCAGAGTTTATTGTTCCCTTCCTAAACTCTGGGTGCCCACAATTTTCCATACCGGCGGTCTAGAGTTGGGTTTTTCAGATAATCAAATAGTAGGTATAGTTTTGGTAGCCTTCAGTCTCTGGAAATCTTCTTCAGTCTTTGGATGGCTAACCTTGGTTAAGTCCAACTTGATGGGGGTTCGAGCTAGCTTTGGATTAGAGATGGAGTTGTAGATATTGGAGTTCTCACTTGGTGGTTTAAGTTCAAGTTATTTATTCCGCTATAGCATTGTATTTGTGCTCTGATATATGTTGGGCAATGTTGTATCATATTTGGATACTGTATTCATTGGTGATAATGATATTATTCATTTTCTTCCACTGTGTTGTTGTACTTAATGTGTTATAAGCTCCGGCACGAATCGGATTTCAACGGTTGAATCTGCGGCATTCGAGTATAAGTGAAGTACGGGTGTCAATTTTCGAACGCTGAAATTCGGGTCGTGACACTGTTAAAATATCCAACATATATATATATATATATATATATATATATATATATATATATATATAAGTGCAGGCTAATTTACAAAAAGCACAACAATGTATATAAACTGTCAAGAAGAACAAATAAAACTATATGTATTACTATATCCTTTTCCTCTTTCACAGCAAGCCAAACATATTATATATACAATATTGTATAAAATATAAGCTGTCATATTATTACTACCTATATATAATACTAACGTATGGTCCATACTACTATATATATATATATATATATATATTGTACTCTACATACCTATACTTCAACAGTATACTAAAACCGTATCTATAATTTTTGTATTAAAACAATATATATATATATTTTTGGAAAGTGATGCCGATAATATAGTTTATAGAAGCTGTTACGAATACACAAATCATATATATAAGTATGTACATATGCAAACTAAATCAGATAATACCGATATATATACAACATATAACTTGTAAATTTAAATTGATAGATCATATGCGAACTAACATATATGTCTAAATCTTATATAAATAGATAACCTATAACACTCTTTTATAACCTTATAGCAATAGATCATACATATAATAATAATATACAAATGCAGACAGAGGAAGAGAAAGCCTGATATTATAATATACAAAGTACTCAGAATTATGTATATATACTTACCATATATATCATCAGAGAGGCAAAACGAGGGGGAAAATGAAGGCCGAAGGGCTGTGGGCTCGGCTGCTTTGGGTGGAGGCATAGGCTTTGTCGCGTGTGGCTGTGTCGTGCCGGGGAGGGGAAGCTGATACGGCTTGGCGATGGGATACGCTGTGGGCGGAAGCCGGTGGAGTTTGAGGTCGAGGGTGGCTAGGTCTGGTCAGAGGTCGGTGGCTTCTCAACGAGGCTGCATGGGTGGACGTGTTGGTGGATCTAGTTGTCTGGGTGGGTGCTTTGAGTCTGGAGAGAAACACGGGACAGCTTCGAGAAATAGGATGGTTTTCTTCGAGTCAAATGGTGAGAGGAGAGGTCGGGAAGTTGGCAGAGACGAGAGAGATAGGAGAGGGAAGGGAAAGATGATTTAACTTGCAAGTGAGAAGGCTTTGCTGCTAGGAAGAAACAAAAGAGTGAAGATAGGGAGATGTGCCAGAGTTTTTAAAAGAATAGCAATTGAGAGAAGAAAGAAATGAACAGTAACAGGTTGAAAACATGATCTCCAAGAAAAATAAAAATAATATGAACAATGGGAGGTCACAATCAGAATTTATAGAGATAATAAAGAAAATAGCCGTTGAGTTATACGAGTTGAATGCACTAGGCATTCAAAAGATCATGAGAACCAAAAGTCACAAAACCGGTATCGATACGAAATCGTTTTATCAATTCCGTAGCGAACCGGACTTCAAAACACAGAATTGAATATACCGTACAGATTAACATGACGAGACGATCAAAACGGTATAAATATATCAATGATACAACCATTCTATCAAAAGTCGATATTCGGTATTGAAAATGTTGTAATTCTGCCGAAAATAAGATAAACGGGACTAGAGAAATCCAAATTTGGCGAAACGAAATATGACATCCCACTCAGAAGATGATTTACAAATTTATTATATAAAAATATTCAAGTTTGGAAAACATTTTATTATCATCAAATATTAACTGATTTAAATTTAAATAAAGTTACACAACCAAATCAACTTTCATATTATTAGATGAAAATTTACCATTTATTATGTTTAAATAGACGTAATCCAAATATTAAATTTTTATTTCCAAATTCAATTACTTAAAATTTCACAGAAATTCAGTCAATTACATTATTAAAACAAATAAAAATTTACGGGTCGTTACACTCTCCCCTAATCAAAACTTTTCATCCCCGAAAATGAAAAAAAGTAGGAGAATAGAAACAACCAGAAAGAAAATAAGTTTAAAATATAAAATACTAGATACAACCACTAATTGAAAACCATATAAATTTCATTTATTTTCAAATTGGTTTGTATTCAATTAACTGATTCCAATTCATTTTTATTTAATCAATCAAATATATTGTATTCACATTTGATTGGTTTCATCCCCATATATTTTATTCAATTGATTTGTTCCCATTTATTAACATTTATTACAAAATTTTCACAACAAAATTTGTTTTGATATTTATTAAATCTATTTTATCAAACTATAGTAAATTGCACCTCAACATTCAACTTCAACTATTCAAAATAAATTAATTCAACAATTTGGTTTAATCCATTTTATTCCAATAATAAATAGTCACTCAAATTAAAATAGATTTTCTTTTATTTTATCAACATTTCTTTCAAATAATTTTATTTTTAAATTAACTCATTTATTTTATCAATTTATCTTCAGCTAAGTTGATTCCACTAAAAGTTTAAGTTCACTATTCTTAAGTTCATAGTCTTCTTTTATTTGTTTAATTTATTCCACTTAACATATTTTGCAACATATATTAGGTGTATACATTTGATAACCATATATTATTCAACTAATAAAATTTCCTTTTTATTATCCAATTTATTATCAGTGACTTCCCCAAACAAAATATCATCTTGATATCCTATTACCTATCATAGTGTATACTATCCAATTACATTCCAATTATATTTAACTTTTCTAGGTAAGTTATATTAATGTGTTAGAGTGTAATTAAATATTATGCAAATTTTCCTTCTATCTACAACGTTTATATTAAGCCAGATTTTAGTTTAATAATTTATTACTTAAGTTTTCTTCTTGTATATTCTTCAATTATATCCTAACATTTTAACCTTCTGAATAGTTTAGGCAAGTTACATATATTAGAATGCAATGTAGTATTATACAAATAAGTTTTATTCAAATTCCACTATTTCAAGTTGGTTAAATTTCATTTATCATTTTAGATATTCCAATTATTCAAAATTTCACTTTATTTCAATAACTGAACCCATTTATAAAACTTGAGATTCAAATTTTTCGGTTTCTCTTCAAACTACTTTGAAATAGTTATATACATATATATTTTATAAATCAAATTATACACAAAAGTTTAAATCAAATCCATTTTTTCCAAACAAAAGTGTAGCAAAGCTACTAGGGGCCTCTCCACTTCGAGACTCGAAAATGAATGTCGATGATGCTGCAGTCATCACCGAAATTATTTTCCATCGACAAAAGAGGAGAGTATTGATTTATTTCATTTAAAGTTCTTTAAAACCATTTTCCATTCAAAAATACTTTCAAACGACATATTTTTCCCGAAATTTGAAAACGAAATTTGAAAAGCATCGGAAATTTATTTCTCAAATTCTTAATTCAAATTCATTTCATTTACAAACTAGACTTATAAACTATAATTATAAAATTTTCATTTCCTTATTATTTACAACAAGAGTTAATAGCTTAAGGAATGTTCAATAAAACAATAAATGATAATCTAGTATTATCATTTCTGACAACCAATTTAATTAACTATTCAATTTCAAAAAATTATACTTTTATATAAAATATAACCATATATAAAATTATTTCATTTACAGATTTCGAAAACAATATTGTGTTAGCTTGCTCTGTTCAAGTGTTTTGGAATTCCTATCGATAGCATTAGCTAGACTAATCGATTGAAACCCAAAATTCAAATTTAACATCTCAAACAACGCAATATATAAAACATTTTTATATTAATTACAAATACACTCCCTCACTCGATAATACAAGAATGGATTTCAAAACAAGGATAGGGATTCAAATTTAGAGGTACCATAATCAAAGCGAATTCTAACCATAAGATAAGCTCGAAATGAAGATAAGATGATTAAATAACAAAAGAGAAAAGGTAGATAGACTTATATAAATCGCGGGTGACCTTAATCGGGTCAACCGTGACTTCAAGAATAAGATCGATACAGAATTTTGAAGCAAATCGTCATCCGATCACAAGAGAATAGAATTCGCGCATGACAAGAGATAGCAGCATCTAAACCGAGGATATAGAAATCTCTGGTGAATCAAAGCTCGTTGTAGAGGAGTTTCACCCCTTTACAAATCATTCCAAGATTGGCGGAACCGCCGATTCATTATAGATATCATCTGAAGTGGAGTTATGGGTTACTCTAGAATTTAAAAAGCACGAATAGGAAGAGACAAGAATGGATTTCAAAACAAAGGTAGAGTTTCAAAGTTCTAAATAAATCCAAATCAAAGAGAAAGAGATTCCAGCTTGAACGAAGGTGATTATGTAATTAAATTTGCTTTATATGCTAAGTTTTGCCAAAACCTGGCTCGATACCAACTGTAACGACCTGGTATTTTCAACCACTCGCATCTGCACATGTCGGACTTGAATTGATCAAAATATCATATTGTAATTTAAATTTGGCAAAACTCAAAATATAAAGTAAATAAATCAATCAAGAATCACAACTACAGAGTAATATAACAGTAAGCAAAGGAATAGATAAAGAGTAGTTCATAAAGCTACTATATAAACAACAAAGTGTGAAATAAAATACATAGAATATCTCAAATATAGTGAAGTCTCGAATACAATAGATGACATATCTCAAAACCACTGGATAGCTGAAAGCTGAATAGATACAGATGGATCTCAAAGCGAATCTTCAATTTCAAAGGTAAGTCTCAAATGCTGTGACACTCAGTCTGACCCGAGCGTAAAGCAAAACACGAAACACTCGAGTCGGGATTAACATTCTTATATCAATAAATCCAACTCAAGTGAAATATCAACTGAAATACAAGTAACTTAAAAGGATGTTTGGGATAGCCATCCTCTAAGAATCCATTAAACTATCTACTATGTAGTACTATGCGCTATTATAATATGTCTATTGTAAAGTAAAAGGTATTAAAATAGCGTTAAGGCGTTATCTATATTCCCGTTAACACAATTTATATATTCCCATAGTCTATACAATGTCGTACGCTCCTCCGTAAACTGGCGGTTTACCCATAGGACATCATATAGGTACGGTATAAAACAAACTTATAGAAGGCGCAATAGGGCATGCGACAAGGCATTCAAGACAATGGCAGGGTAGATATACCGTTTGCGTATCCAGACTGATGGTAACGCATAGCAGCTATTACCGTCCAATTCATGACACACTTCCAAATAAAAGGGTGCACCCAATCAATCACAAAAGCAATAGAATGGTATCGAAGAAATATGTCCGATCGGAGGAATAACCTCACTTGGCCCAGCATGGCTCATGTTCTAGCCGCATCAAGATGACTCACGGGAGTCAGGGCTATGTAAATACCATATAGAATTGTCACCAAACCATCCTACTTCATTCTGGAATCTCCACCACGTGCGTAGTTATTAAAATAATTTTCGGTATTGGCAAAAAGTATGACAATATATGATCACAGTCTCTTTAACAACCAATCGCTATTATAACACCGCGGCCGTTTCAAAATAGCTTATACTTCAAAACCAAAATATCATTTCCATTTAAAAACCATATTAATACGATATCATTTCCATTTCAAATATATCCATTTCAAAAAAAATCATATCACTTTCAAAGTTATAACACTCTCGAAACCAAAACACTTGAAATTATAACACTTTGGAAATCATAACACTTTGAAATCATAATATTTTAGAAAACCATAACTTTGAAATCATAACTTCCACCACTTAAATAGTTCGGATATTAATAATAATATATAATAAAATAGTTTATAAAATAGTTTATATAAAAATAGTTTATAATAAAAGTGGTTTATATTAAAATATTTTATATTAAAATAATTCATAAAGTAAATATAATTTAAAAATACTTCATGTAATAAAACAGTTTCCTCAAATTTCACAAATCGATTCAAATCAACTCGAATTCCAAAATTCCAATTTAATTCAATCTCAATTCTTCAACTTCAATTCAATTTAATTTCTCAATAAATCATTTCAACTTATGTCGATTTCAAATATAGATTTGAACCACAAAATAAACCATTTAAATTTCAATATATTTCAAAGCTTTAATATTCAAACATTTTCAAAACTAGATTTGATAATTTCGTATCTATCAAAATTTAACTTCGTTATTATTCAGTTTTGAAATATTTACCAATAAAATCTATTATCATTTAATAAGACTCAAACTTCAAATAAACTAAATATTTTCTTTAATTTATTTAGACTTGAAATATTCATTTAGTCACTTTAAATCAAGATCTAAAATTTAAACCTTTATAATTCAAAACGTATTACTTTAAAAATATAAAATTTAAATCTTTATGAAATAACACACACATATGTATAATATTTGAAATCAATATTTATGTAAACCATATATATATATCCCTTTTGAAAATCATGAAAATCATTTCAAAATATATGTATAGACCAATGATGTCTGTATAAAATTTTCTATCCTATGGTCAAGTGATACGGATATTTATCATTTCAATCTGTAATCTAAATATATATGGGTATATATCATTTCAACCTGCAATCCTAAATTCAATTCAGTGAAGATCGCTTGGGTTTATCATTTCAACTCATAATGATTTTCTCATATTCTACAGATCGTTCAGGTGTGTATCATTTCAACCCATAGGGAATCTATACTAATAGGGAACTTGCAAAGTGATAACAGATATGATAATAATATAACAGGCATACAACAGACATATGTCATCAATAACAATATAATATAAGCAACAGGATATGGTGTCATATCCCACAGGTGAACAATTATAGATAAATGCATATCATATATAGCGGTTAAATAACTAACGGTTCAATTTAGTAGCATATTTCAATTGTCTTTCAATTGAAATCAGATTTAATAAATATAAGAACGTTAATTGTGAGTGATTGCTTATCTTTTGAGGCTAGAGACGAAAGATAATGAGATGAACTACGAATCCAAGCATGAATTCCAAATCAAAGCAAGATTGGCATGAATCAATGATTAAAGCAAAGCTGAGCTGGTAATTATGAATCGATGGACAATTAGAATTGGAAGATATGAATTGAACTAAATATATATATATATATATATATATATATATATATATATATATATATTCAAATCAATATTAAATCCCTAACACATAAAATATCCATATAATTTTGAAAAACTAAATTCACATATACTTATATATAAACCAATGTACATAAACATACCTACACACTCACGTAGAAGTTTACACTTTAAAGCAATATATATATATATATAAAATAAAAATCAGTATCAACTTGCTTATTTAAATAGGTATATATATATATAAAATTCAAGTCCATATTATCTACATGCAAATGTATCCCTTATTCCTAAAATGAGATATCCAAAACGTGTTACATCATCACATAAACCAGTATACATACTAGAAAAATCTACAGTAACAAATATAATATATTACTAACATTTATTAAACTATATATTATATTTATACAAATACAATCTTCATAAACTATATATGTACAGTAACCCAATGTAATATATATATAGGCTATCATAATTATATAGTTTTGAACTTATATGTATAGCTAACTAAGATCATGCAACAAAAATATATCCATGTTTAACAAAATTTTGCATATGCTTGTATATAATTACAGAACTTCAAATATAAGAAACGAACAAATATGCATGCAAACCTATTAAAATATCCAACACACACACACACACACACACATATATATATATCCCTATACAAGTGCAAGCTAATTTTCGAAAAGCATAACAATGTATATAAACTGTCAAGAAGAACAAATAAAACTATATATATTACTATATCCTTTTCCTCTTTCACAGCAAGCCAAACATATTATATATATAAATATTGTATAAAATATAAGCTGTCATATTATAACTACCTATATATACTACTAACGTACAGTCCATACTACCATATATATATTCTACTCTACATACCTATACTTCAATAGTATACTAAAACTGTATCTATAATATTTGTATTAAAATAATATATATTTTTGGAAAGTGATACTCATAATATAGTTTATAGAAGCTATTACAAATACATAGATCATATATATAAGTATGTATATATATATACAAACTAAATCAGATAATACCAATATATATACAGCATATAGCTTGTAAACTTAAACTGACAGACCATATGCGAACCAATATATATGTCTAAATCTTGTATAAATAGATAACTTATAACACTCTTTTATAACCTTATAGCAATAGATCATATATATAATAACAATATACAAATGTAGACAGCGGAAGAGAAAGCCTGATATTATAATATACAAAGTACTCAAAATTATGTATATATACTTACCGTATATATCATCAGAGAGGAAAAATGAGGGGGGAAATGAAGGCCGAAGGGCTGTGGGCTCGGCTGCTTTAGGTGGAGGCACAGGCTTTGTCGCATGGGGCCGTGTCGTGCCAGGGAGGGGAAGCCGATGCGGCTTGGCGATAGGACACGCTGTGGACGGAAGCCGGAGGAGTTTGAGGTCGAGGGTGGCTAGGTCTGGTTAGAGATCGGTGGCTTCTCGGCGAGGCTGCATGGGTGGACGGGTCGGTGGATCTGGTTGTCTAGGTGGGTGCTTTGACTCATGGAGAGAAACACGGGACAGCTTCGAGAAATAGGATGGTTTTCTTCGGGTGATGGTGTAAGGCGAGGTCGGGAAGTTGGCAGAGACGAGAGAGATAGGAGAGGGAAGGGAAAGATGATGAAACTTGCAAGGGAGAAGGCTTGCTGCTAGGAAAAAACAAAAGAGAGAAGATAGGGAGATGTGTTAGGATGTTTAAAAGAATAGCAACTGAGAGAAGAAAGAAACGAACAGTAACAAGTTGAAACATGATCTTCAAGAAAAATGAAAAGAATATGAACAGTGGTAGGTCACAATCAGAATTTATGGAGATAATAAAGAAAATAGCCGTTGAGTTTTACGATTTGAATGCACTAGGCATTCAAAAGATCACGAGAACCAAAAGTCACAAAACCGGTATCGATACGAAATCGTTTTATCGATTCCATAGCGAACTAGACTTCAAAACACAGAATTGAATATATTGCAGATATCAACATGACGAGACGATCAAAACGGTATACGGATATCAATGATACAACCATCCTATCAAAAGTCGATATTTGGTATGCTGTAATTCTGCCGAAAATAGGATAAACGAGACTAGAGAAGTCCAAATTTGACGAAATGAAATATGACGTCCCACTCAGAAGATGATTTACAAATTTATTGTATAAAAATATTTAGGTTTGAAAACATTTTATTATCATCAAATATTAACTGATTTAAATTTAAATAAAATTACACAACCAAATCAACTTCCATATTATTAAATGAAAATTTACCATTTGCTATGTTTAAATAGACGTATTCCAAATATCAAATTTTTATTTCCAAATTCAATTATTTAAAATTTCATAGAAATTCAGTTAATTACGTTATTAAAACAAATAAAAATTTATGGGTCGTTACACATAATTATGTGTTAATATGTATTTATCTTTTTTTTACTTCTTCAAGAAGTGTAATCTTAACATTTCACACAATTTCAAGAAAGCTTCGGGTTTCTAATTCATGAACTTCAAGCTCATTAATTTGTTATGAATTTCAAGTTCTCAAATTTTGTAAACTTCTTGTTTATAAGCTTATACATTTCGACTATTAAAAATAATAACTATAAGATTTCAAGTCATAGACTTTATCAACATTTCATTATATAATTCAAGACTTCAGGTCTCGAATTGAGTTATACAACTTCTGGGTGAAGAGAAAAAATTCTTTGCACAACTTTAGGTTGTTGTTCAAACTTATTTCTTTTATTATATCGAGTATTGTTTGCCAAAATAAATACACCAGATAATAAACCATATGTTTATTCTTATTCCAAACATAAAAATACAACATCATTTAATTTACTGCCGCTAATGCATTTATGATGATAGGTATTACTATGATGATAGCATTTAATGCATTTATGATTAAAAAAAATTGAATGCAATTTACCATTATTATGGTCTAAAATATAAATTATTGCCACAACGAATTGATTTCTGTACAAACAAATAAATCAATCTAACTACCATTACTTAGAAAAATTTTATCTCAAATTTAAGTTCAATATACTCGATAATAAAATTAAAACGAATATCATAAGAGAAAATTTATTTCCTAATAGTCAAAATTTCTAAAATAACTAAAATAACTCTTATATATACATATATATATATACATATATCTTAATAATTTAAGTTTCTGCTCTTTTTTTTGGAACTTATGGTTCTTTATTACAGGAAAACTTGAAATTTAATAATTTATGAAAAATCAAGTTTTTAGCTTTATAGGAACTGCAGGTTTTCAACTTTTATTTCAACTCCTTAATAAGAATTTTATCCTTTTTTTAAATCAAAATATTTACTACTTTGTATGCTTGATTTTTAATGTCCAAACACTGGCCCGATAAACTAAGCGGTTGATCATCAAGCATATCTTATTAATCAAAATTGGTAACTGGATAAAATACAGATATGCCGTTTAAACTGTATAGTCGACTATGTGTATCACAACAATATGCGTAAATGTTAGGGCAAGTTGATGCACATATCCAAATCCTATAAAAACATAATACTACGCACCACTACAAAAAAGTTGCATCTTGTATTTTCTTATGTTGCAACTACCACTAAAAATTATATTAAAAAGTCACCATCAGTTATACATAGCTTACCATTGCCAATCACTTCATTAAAAATTGTCCTGGATAGTCGATTCGGAATTATAGACCTTCAAATAAGCAATAAGGCTGTAGTATCCCTTAATTACTTGCAACATCAATAAGGAACATGACACTATTTTTATTTTTTTACTCAAAGCTATATGAATCTATTCAAGAACAAAAAATAGCAGACTACATACTGACTTGAAAAAAATCAAATCAAAAAAGAACACAAATCCATAACTAATGATTACAAGTTGCTCGATGTACTAACAAAAAACTTTAAATCAAACTTAAGCAATAAACTCAACTTTTTAATTGACAACAAGAACCTTCAAAGAATATCAAATAGTATAGCTGCAACTGAACAGAGCCAAAACCAAAACACCAAAAAAAAATTAAAATATCAACATAAAAAACGTAAACTAAAGATCTGTCGATGTGAATATATGCAAACACAAATTAGAATAACAGATCTTAACAAATTATTATTGAACAAAAGGATACTTAAATCTGGATCTAATTTAATCGCAAAACAAATCTAGAAAAGCAGATCCAGAAAATTTCAAACCCGATTTCATTGGTTAAATAAAATGAAGAGATGGATCTAATTTCAGTAACTATCTTCGAGACTAGAATATCCAATACAGTTGAGAAAGAAATCATGCTGATAACGTGTTGTAAACAATAAAAATAAGAAGCCATCAGAGAAAGAGGCGGGAGACATTTTATTCATTTTTAGAGATTAGTCGTACATTTACATTACATAGCATTTTTTATATAAAGGCTTTGGATCTTGGGATTGAACTTATCTCATGATGTGAAACTAAATAAAACAACGTAAAAGCATATTCACTTTATGATTTGCATATATTGTAACATAGCTATATATTTAAAATGTTGTTTATTTGTATTCTGATTATATGCTTTGTGAACATCAATTGTAAATTCTTAATCTTTAGATCAACAAAAAAAAAACTAATTTTTGCATAAACCATAATAGGGTAGATTTACATCATAATAGGATAGATCTTTGAACAAAATTATTTTTATAGTCACATAATAGATTAAGGTAGCATACCTTGATTCATAGTAAAAGCAATTAATTTCTAATGAACAATTACTTAGGATTGTATTTCTCCCACTTGACCTCTTTTTATTGACAAGCTTTCTTAATGAAGATGAAAACAGAATAGGTAGAGAGAAAGAGAGCGCGCACGCTAAATTCTACTAGAGTTTTCTATAAACATCTAAGGTATTAGTAGGAAATTACATTTTCATCCATCAATATGAATTATTCTTTTCACTTATTAAACCCATTTTGTTACTTTTCACTTGGGCAGATTAATTACCCACTTGCTAAATATATGGGCTTGTGGGTAAGTCCAACATTATCCTACTTAACCTATGTAACATGTATTATGTACTTTAATGGTTTAATAATAAAATACAATGCGCATAGTGAAAGAAAGAAATTCATCTCAAATTAGTCACATTATAAAGTCATTATTAAGCAGGGAAACCAATAAAGATCATAGCGGTCTTATATCAATTTATTGACATAGTTCCTTTCATTTATCACAATTTTAGTCTTCCACATAACATGATAAATAACAAGGTGTTCAATAACGACTCTACATTATGTCTTTGTCAGAGACAAATCTTGTTTAACTTACATAATACATTCATGTATATATACCAAACATTTCGAATAATTGTCTTAGAAAAGAAGATCGCTGCGAAGTTGTCATAATAATTTTCAACAGCTTGGCAACAGATCGACAATTCCAAGGCCTGAAATGAAATTATGCAACCATAAACCATAAAATGCGGCCTCAAAGCATGCCACAAACTTAGCCTCCATAGTGAATGCAACAATGACAGACTGTTTCGCACTCTTCCATGAAATTGCTCCTCCAGTTAACAGGAACAAATAGCCAAATGTGGATTTTCTGGTATCCACACATCCAGCAAAATCTGAATTTGAATATCCCATCACCTCGAGATGATTAGATCTCTTATAAGTGAACGTATGATCTTCCGTTCCTTATATATGCTTCAACATTTTTTTGTGGCTTTCCAATGATCTACTCTTGAATTACTCTGATAGCTTTCCAGTATTCCAATAGCTTTCCAGTATTCCGACTGCAAAACTGATGTCTGGTATAGTACAAGTTTGAGCATACATCAAGCTTCCAATAATAGATGCATAAGGTACGTGATGTGCACATAAATGTGCATATTTTTATCACCATATTTATTCAAATTAATTTAAATAAATGATCATATTGGGTATTTTAACTTGTTTTAATCAAAATCCATATTAATTCCAGATTGTCACATATTCATCTTCATCCAAGGGAAAAATAGTTACTTTTGTGTATAAATTAACTTGAGAAAATGTAACTAAATTTCCATACTATTTCGTAGGAATTTGATTTCAATTACAAGTCGTTTCATGAAAAAGATATGCATGCACAAAAAAGAACACAAAGGAATGAAGATGGAAATAATTCAAAGTGAAGATCATGGAGGACCTCACCTACCTTAATGTACAAATTAGAGTCTAATGCACATGCTTATGGAGTTTATGGCTTCATGTACACTCAAACGATGATTAGTAGAAGCTAATGATTACTTGGCCTCACACTTTCTCAAGGGTAGTTTGGGCATTCCCCAAATTATGAATTAGGGTTTCATGCTTGTATAACCAACCCATTATGTTCATGTAATCTCTTCTACCATCTTTAAGCCATCTTATGGAGGCCATCTCTTCTCTTAATTTAGCTTAGATCTTTTTGTTCTCTTTTCATGGCTAATTAGCCATTTATTTTATTTTCATGCAATTTCCTTTTTTTGCAATTTAATACATGCTCTCTTTCCTTTCCATGCTCATTTACTTCAATGTTTGTCAGATTAGTGTTAATTTTGTTAATTATTTCTCTTATGTCATTTAGCTTTCATTTTGCTTTCTTTTTATTTAATGTTGCAAGCTACATTTGTTAATCAAATGACAAATATGATAGGCTAAGCCCCTTCAATTTAGGGGTAATGAAGCTCTCTAATTATGTAGCTTCAACTATTTGTTAATTCATGCTCTCTTTTTATGCTTAGTAAGAATGATTGAAGTGGTTTAATTGTTGTTTTTGCTTTGAATTTGATAGCATATATTGTTGACACCAAATAGGCTATGCTTAAACAATCACTAACACTAATTGTCTCTTCATCAAAATATGATTATGGCAAAAGAAAATGATTTGTAGTTAAAATTTGATGGTCTGTATTTCTAATCAATAGTTAATAGACCGTACTTCAAATAGATTTCATTTTCATTTTCACTGTCAAGTTTCGTGAAAGTTAGTAAGTGGTTTAAGGGGTGTGTTATAGTTTGATGGCTTATATTGGCTAATCAATAGTACAAATATGTCATACTTATGATAAGCACATTAATTAAAGCACTAATGACCATAAAAGAGAGATCGTGATTTCATATGTGTTGAACTACATGATCTAGAGAGTGAATTTATTCTCTAAATTGTCACTTAACTCTTATATTTGCTTCTCTTTTCTTTTATTTAGTTAGTCAATTCTCTAATTCTCTAGTTTTACTTTCACCTTAAGTTGGTATAATTTGATTGAGTTGAATTTTTAAAATCATCAATTCTCTACGGATCGACCCGTATTCGTCACGTACTACAAGTGTATGTCGTGCGCTTGCGGTGAATTTAATTTGAAAATTTTCGGCTATTTTGTAAACTGATAGAAAACTAGCCAATTAATAAGTTTTCGGCGCCGTTGTTGAGGAATTGATTTGATTTTGAATTCTTATTCTTCGAATTAGTTTTTTTATTTTTTTTGTGGTTTTGTTTTGTGTGTGCGCATTAAAAAAAAGAATATTGTGTGTGATCGTTGTTTGCATTTTGGTTTGTGTGATCGTTGTTGTTTTAGTTTCCTTGGCAATTGCATTTCCATATATATATATACATATATATATATATATACATATACATATATATATATAGATATACATATATATATATACATATATATATAATATTCACAAAATTTTAAAATAAGAATTCATTTCCATTTTCATTTTACAATTTTTGCTTTGTTTTACAAACTTTAACCTTCATTTACAAAACTGTTCTTCCCACCCTCACTGTCCACTTTCCCCTGTACATTCATTCTCTGCTCTGTAAAACTATACTATCCCCTGTGCATCTGTGCCACTGCCTACCACTTCCACCAAACATATACTTCCTTCCTCAAACATTCACCACCTGAAACCACTTCTGCTTGCAACAGAACGGTAGACCATTCACCTTAACCACCCGAACTTCTCACAACCTCTGTGCATTTCATCCTTCTCTATGCCACAAACATAAACTTCATACATCACTACAAAATATTGACAACAACTTACCCAGATCTCCAACAATTTCTTTTATCTGCAGCTACTTAACAACCATCCTCCACACAACTCCACGCGTCTGCTTGCTACAAATACCCCTCTGCTTGCTGCACATTTCCTCTGTCACCATCCACTTCACAATACAAGCATATCAACCCATCAAACACAACTGCCCGCCACTGCCATACTTCCTTTACATATCACTGTCAAATACTTCAGAGCAATCTAACATTTCAAACCAACCAATTCCTCCATGCCGTTTCATTTCTCTGTCCACTTACAACTCAATTTGCCATTTCATATTGTGCACTGTTCTGGTCACCAGGCTTCTCCTAACTGTGTTAAACAACATTTTTTTATAAAAAAACCAACTTCATCTTCCCCCCGCTTCTGTTGCATAACCATCCTGCCATTTTTAGTGCCTACTTCCAGACATCTACCTTTGCAGCATACTTCCACTGCCCTACAACTCGACAATCAACTTCGACAGCCACTCGAGCGTCTTCAATAATCATCTCGAACAAGTCAATTCGCAACCCTCAACACCCTTGACTACCACCCAGCCATCTAACTACAACTGCTCCTTGACCCATCTCCGTACCACTTGCACATAACAACCATACTAACCATATGCATATTTCACCTCTCCATTGCCATCAAGAATCTCCACAAAAACACTACTGCCTTACATTCACCATACAAATAATTGACTTCATTCAACCATAGTTCCATTACATTCACTCCAACTCTGCATATCAGCCACCATACTGTTCCATTTGCCTCAAACTACCACCGACCCTCGAACCATCAACAACTTCAATAAATATTAACTGCCTCATCTCCACAAACCACTACAACTTCCCACATCACTGTTCCACCTCACAGTCATCACTTCATCTCACACTTAACCATCAACCTATACATTCCCACTGTTAACTCCAAATCCTCACTGCCATCAAACCATACAAATGCTTATCTACTCACTGCCTTGATCATCTACCTTACTTCCCCCCACTGCCTACCTGCCTACAACAACTTCAAGTCGATAGCAACAGACTTCGTCAACCCCGACCATAACACTTCGCCATAGCAACATCTCCCAAACAACAACAACAAAAAAACATAACTCAACTGCCATATTCTACTCCACGCGAAACTTCCCTACCAAGATCAGCCATCATCGCTGCCTTCGTCCCATTCAAAACCCAAGAAAAAAGAGGGAGCACCTGACCTCTACAGCAAAACAACAATCGAACCACCATCTAATCACCTCTGCAACTGCCTTCTCATCAAAACGTTCGCCTCCAATTTGCACTCGATCGAAAGAAAAATCCTCAACTCGCTATCGACGTCGAAATCGATTCCTCTCAAATCGCCTAACCACTTCATCAATCCCCAAATCGAACGCAGCTTCAATAAAGAACCGACCGCGACATCAGTCCTCCACGTGTGAATTTGATTTGATTTTCTTTGGAATTGTGAAGTGTGAATTGTGAATTTCGCGTGCGAATTTGATTTGGTTTTCTTACTTTGGAATTTCGCGTGTGAATTTTGAAATTTGCTTGATTCGGTGAAAAACTTTTCTGTGGTAAACAATACATCGTTTACTTGGGCCAGGCCGATTAAAATAATAAAAAAAGGAGAGAAAACAAACCGAGTGGAATTGTTTGGGTTGATTGTTCATTAGTTCTTTTGTTCTTTCTTTATAAAAAAAATTGCGATTTGGGTCAAGTTGAATTGTTTTCAACTTTTCTTTTATTTAAATCGGAAAAAAAAGTTTTAGTTTTCATTTGCCTTGATTTTCTTCTTTTGATATAAAAAATACAATTTTCATTTTGTTTTGTTTTACTGGTTTTGTTTGGTTTTCCTTCGATAAAACAAATGTATATATACCTTATTTTTATTTCCAGGTTGCCAAAGTAGAATTTGAGAAGGAAAAGAACTGCGGCTAAAATAAACTACTTCGCTTTGCATGCCAAAATAAAATAAACTGCTTGCTTGCTATATCTATTGTTTTTATTTGTCTTGCATAGTTGGTTGTTTGCATTTGCATTTATGTATAAAAAAATTCAAAAATAAAAATTCATTTATAGCTGCATTGTTAATACACATTTAATTTCAGTTTTGCATTTCATCTTAGTTTAATAATAACGATTAGACATTGATAGCACTTAATTGTATATTGACAATTTGTCTTCTTTAAACAATTTAATTTCTCGGTGTCTAGGCTACGGTAGAGCAATAATCAGTTATAAATATTATAGTGATCCGTAAATATTACACTGAATTGTTTCTCTAAAGGTACTTAAACCTTCGGCTGCGTTGCTACGATGATTCGTGGTGCATCGATAAATTCTATCTATTACCTAGCTGAGAACTATCTTGTTGATCTAAGACGTTGTGTGATTATACAATTTTGGGTTAACTTAGGATAAATCATTGTAATTAACCATTGCATTCATTTAGTTACATTAGTTAATGCATATTTAAAAAAGAAATTCAAAATCCAAAACTAAAAATAATTGTAAATATTCGTTTTTCCTTTGAATTTTTTTTAATCAAAACCAAAATTCCAAAAAAAAAACAAGTTTATTTTTAGAAAATTAAAAATTCGAAAAAAATATAAAAATCTTTTCAAAAAAAATGAAAAATAAAAAACAAAACAAAAATCAATTTTCCACTTTGAAAATAAATTCTATTTGTAAATATTTTTCCTTTACAAAAAAAACCAAAAATATTCTTGAAAATGTCTCAATTTCCCCACTCACATTAGTTTTACAATAGTTGTGGAAATCAATATAATCCATATGATTGCACTCCAAATTGGTATGGATATTTTAACGACAACTATTCTATGAACAACTCGAATTTTGAACAACAAAATTTTCAAAATGACGAACAACCCACGAATCTCAAAAATAGCATTTCATCTCTACTTGAAATTTCTACACAATAAAATCAAAGTATAATGAATTGTGTAATTTGTATTTGTGTAATAACTCGAGTCAAGGATTTCAAAATTTGAATTCAATTCAAAATTCAAACGAGTTTGATTATAACCCACGCCAATTCAATTTCGAACTCCAAAGTGAATTCAAACTCAACATGAAAATGGAAACAACTTTTCCAATGAATTTGGCAATGGGAATAATCTTAACCACGTTACGATTGAAATTTTTTGTTCTCAACAAATCTGGATCGAAAATTCTCAAGTCAATAATAATAAGTTGGATTTTGTTGAACAAATGAACGAAATTTATGATGATCGCACAAATTTATTCTTTGAAATATATATGAAACAACGTGAAAAACAAAACCAAATCCCAACGTATGATGAGTCGAGTGATAATCCATCTTTTACCCAAATCGACGATTTTCAAATTACAACCTTTGAAATTAAAAACGAAAATCTTAACGAAGTTGTTAAAAATTTGGTAATTGAGTTGTATTTCAATTCTTTTGAGGGTGTGGAACCAAACTTAAAATTCGATCTTCCTTTTCTCGATTTCGAAAATTTGAATACAACAACTTTGGGTTTTGAACGTGAGATACGCAATGAAGTTGTTGATAATCCAACAAAGAAAGACGAATTTAACGAACACGATTTCTTTGGACTTTGTGAAAACGTGTTGTCGAATTCTAAAGAGGAAGACTTAAATCACCATTTTGATTTTGAAATCAATAATTCTTAAGAATTTTTCAATGTAGAGCTTGAATTTCAATTTGGTGAAAATAAACTTGAACTTCAACCAACTGTTTTATCGACCCCAAAAATCATTGAAAATAAAACAACTCGTACGATTTTTAATAAAACGACATTCGTTTTTCCAAATCAACATTCAACTTCAAAATCTTTTATGGTTTGGTTTTCTGCGCTTGAGCTATGTCTCGCATACTTGAAGAGACAAATGAATCGGTCTTTGGAAGACCGTTTCATTTACTTTTTTATGATATACTTTCTGAACTCTTATAAATAATAATCCTTTTGTTTTCATCAAAATATAGGTCATGTTTTTATTTTTGTTTTATTTTTTTCTCCTTTCACATGGGTTGACTATGGGGACACAGTCAAAATCAAGTGTGGGAGGCGACTCGTCTTCTTTTTGATTTTTCATGATTAATTTTTCATTTTTTCCACCAAAACTCAAAAAAAAATATAAAATATTTCAAAAACAATCTTTTAAGCATTTTGATTTATTTTAAAGAAACACTATAAGATAAATATATGGTTTTCTTTATTAAATTGAAATTATTGAAAATTTGTTTGTCTTAACAAAAAAAAATGAAATTTGATTACAAATAACGATAGTTTAACTAATATACAGGAAGGTTCATACGTGAAAATTATGAAATATATCCTAATTGAAAATCTTTGTTTTAAAAAGTGGTTGATTTAAAGTAAAGGATATAACATTTTTTTGTCTTCTAAGTTAAGTGGTGCTAAGATTATTTTACAAAACTCTCTCTTCTAAAAAAATTAGAATTTTCTTTTATATATGTAAATATTTTCTATTAACACATATGGTCGACAAGTGTGCACACTCGCCATGCTCTGCACATTTCTCACATAAGCCCGAAAGGCAGTACACGATCGATATATCTGGCCTCAGTTTATCTGAACTAGGTGTATGTATATAAAAATTCGTTTATTAACAATTCCTACAGTCGATAAGTATTCACACTTGTGTGTTCACTCGCCATGCTCTATATTCCCCTCACTTCAGTCCGCAAGGCAGTGCATGGGTAATATATCTGGCCTTAGTTTGCTTGAGTTAGGCATATGTAAATATTATTAATATCAATAAAATTTTCAAATAAAAATTTAAAGAGAGTAAGAAATTGAAATCCAAGCACTATTTTAAATTATTTGATTTGACTTTTTATTGAAAAGAAATGAAAGTACCACTTTCATAAACTTTGATAATCAACTAAGGATCCATTTCATAGTTACATTGTGTTATCGACCGAAACAATGAGTTAAACCATAGTTTATTTGTTATGATAACTTCATTTTTATTGGAAACTTTAATGAGTAAATGACTTAAATTTTCAAGATAATGACCAAAACCTATATTTAACTTATTTGTATCAATTTAAAAGTAAATCCTTCATTGTAAATATTTTCAAAAACTCGCATTCATCTCTTTATAAATAAATCTTGCATTTTGTAAATATTTTCATCCTGCGTTTGGATTTTGTAGGTAGTATCCGCTGAAAACCCTCATGAGACAACACTCGTCCTACTGGGGACATCCAGAGTTTTAACGGCTTGTTGCATAAGCTTAGTGCAATCGTGCTTCCTACGAAAACAGATTCATCTTTCATGCAAATTAGATTAGTGTTAATTCTTGTTAATTAGTTCTCTTCTTTCATTTTGCTTTCATTTTGCTTTCATGTTGCAAGCTACATTTGTTAATCAAATGACAAATATGAGAGGCCAAACCCCTTTAATTTAGGGGTAATGAAGCTCTCTAATTATATAGCTTCAACTATTTGTTAACTCATGCTCTCTTTTTATGCTTAGTAAGAATGATTGAAGTGGTCTAATTATTGTTTTTGCTTTGAATTTGATAGCATATATTGTTGACACCAAATAGGCTATGCTTAAACAATCATTAACACTAATTGTCTCTTCATCAAAATATGATTATGGCAAAATAAAGTGATTTGAAATTAAAATTTGATGGTCCATATTTCTAATCAATAGTTAATATGTCATACTTAAAATAGATTTCATTTTCATTGTCAAGTTTCATGAAAGTTAGTAAGTGGTTTAAGGGGGATGTTATAGTTTGATGGCTTATGTTGGCTAATCAATAGCACAAATATGTCATACTTATGATAAGCACATCAATTAAAGCACTAATGACCATAAAAGAGAGATCATGATTTCATATGTGTTGAAATTGATATAATTTGATTGAATTGAATTTTTAAAATCATCAATTCCCTACGGATCGACTCGTATTCACCACGTATTACAACTGTACGTCGTGCGCTTGTGGTAAATTTAATTAAAAAAATTCGGCTATTTTCTAAACTGATAGAAACTAGCCGATTAACAGAACGTGTTTCATTTGACTGTGTTCAAATTCATTCTTTAAACATTGCTTGAGACGAGATTATCTCCTTTCTGAGTTGGAACGACATTTGCAAAGCATTTTTCCATTTGAATCTCTCTAAAAAATTATTTATGTATGTTTTCTGAAACAATCCCAACAATCCTTGTGATCAATCATGAAATATCTATATTTCAATCACATAGGATGTCTCATCAATATTTTTCATTTCAAAGTTCTTAGAGAGAAATTCCTTGGTTTGGTGTAATAAACCAAGATCATTAGCAGTAAGCAAAATGTCATCAATATACAAAATCAAAATTATAAACTTACCCACACTAATCTTTAAATATATACATCGATCAACGATGTTTTTCTTAAATCCAAAAGATATGATGGTATCATTAAACTTAACCTACCATTGTTGGGAGGCTTGTTTAAGTTCATATATTGATTTCTTAAGTTTATACACCATATGTTCTTTTTCTTCAAGCATAAACCTTCAAATTGATACATAAAAACTTCTACGCCTAAATTTTCATTCAAAAAGACTATATTCACATCCATTTAATGGAGCTCTAAAACATAATGAACTTTCACTGTCATAATGATTCTTAATGAGTCGCGAAAATGTCTCTTTATAGCCAATACCATTTTTGAGTAAAACCTTTGGCAACAAATCTAGCATTGTGACATTCGATATTGCCATTTGAGTCACGCTTGGTCTTCAAAAACCCATTTACGCCCAACTCTTTTACAACCTTCTGGCAATTCAACAAGTTTCCAAACTTTATTGAGATCCATTGATTTTAGCTCTTTTTTCACGACGATTAACCATTTTGCAAAACTATCACTTTCGATAGCTTGTGAAAACAAAGCTGGATTCCTAAGTCAAATTCTGTCTCTTGCACATAAACCACATAATCATTAGAAATAGCAGATCTTTTCTGCTATTAGATCTTCTTAATGCGATTTCTTATGGTTCATCTATCATAGTTTCATTCATGACAACTTCTTTCGGTGGTGTTTGATCATTAATTTATTGTTCTTGCAAATCATAACACGATCAACATGGGAAAGAACAAAAACTTGAGAAATAGCTGCGAGCAAAGGAATTTGCACTCTAACTTCTTGAATTTTCACTTTTCGTGGTTCCAAACTACCACCAACCTCACCATTCTCAGTAAACTTAGCATTTACCGTTTCAACAATTATTCTACTATGGTTAGGCCAATAAAATCGATACCCTTTATATTTTTCTAGATAACAGATGGAGAAATCACAGAATGTTCTTGAATTTAGTTTCATTTCTTGTCAATTATAAATTCTTACTTCCGCTGGGCAACCTTAATCATGCAGGTGCTTTAAACCATGTTTCCTTCCTGTCCACAGTTCAAAATGTGTCTTTGGAACTGTTATGGTTGTCTCGCATGTGACAAAGAGGAATGACGGTTTAGAATTGGAATAATCCCCATCGCTAAATAACTTGGAGAAGTGATGTATAAATATGGGTTGGTAGGCATATAACATTAGAGAATTTCTTTTGTTACAACAAAGTGTGTGCCCACTCATATGTGTATGATATATGTTGAAGATGGAATGTTTGGTCTGACCACCATTACACAACAATTGGTATTAGAGCCGAAGGTTATGAAGTGGGCCATGTAAACAAACAATGCTCTCAAAGTACTCCAAAGCGGTGCAAGTCAAGGTGAAGATTATTAGGGTTGTCTCGCATGTGATAAGGAAGAACGACAGTTTAAAATTAGAATAGTCTCACATCGCTAAATAACTTGGAGAAGCGGTGTAAAAATATGGATTGATAGGCATATAACATTAGGGGAATTTGTTTTATTACATCAAAATGTGTGCTAACCCATATACATACACCACGTGTTGGACATGAGGAGCTTAGTCTGACCGTCGTTATACAGTGGTCTTTAAAACATGCATCCACAATGATTTTGGTAAAAATGAATTGCTCAATACACTTCTAACCATATCCATTAAAGTACGATTGCGCATTTTCACAACACCATTTTGTTGTGGTGTTCCTAGCATTGTGTATTGAGCACATATGGCATGACTTTCTAAGAATTTAGCAAATCGAACGAGGCACTGGCCACTTTCAACATACCTTCCATAATATTTAACACTATTGTCAGGTCTGACTATTTTCACATTCTATCTAATAATGTAACGAACCGATATTTTCAACCATTTGCATCCGCACATATTGATTTGAATTGCTCAAAACATCATATTGTTAATTTAAATTTGGCAAAACTCAGCATATACAGTAAATAAATAAATCATAGAATCACAGATATAATAAGCAGCTGAAACAAATGAATAGTAGTTCTTGAAGCTACTATACGTATAATAGAGTTAAAACAAGATACAACAGAAGTCTCGAATACAATAGTCAAATAATAAAATCCGAATACATTACTGGAATCAACTGAATGACTGAAAGCTGAATCGATAGTTGGATCTCCCAGCGAAGCTCCAAACTTCAAAGGTGAGTCTCAAATGCGGTATCACCGGTCTGACCCAAGCGTAAAGAAAAACACAAAAACTCTGTAACGACGCGAAATTTTCGAACCCGAAAATTTCAGATAGTTAGGAAAAAGAAGGAAGAGATAGAAGAAGAAGAAGAAAACGAAGAAACAGAAAACACCAACATCTCACATTCGCAGCGGATCAAAATATAATATCTAATAATAACAGTTTACAAAAAGAATACTATATCTATCGATTACATCTTTAATACATCAGAGTTACACAAATATACAGACACTAGATATACACAATCATCAAGTCTCAGATACGCAACAATATAATATAGCGGAAACACTCCATACGTTCTTTCCGTCCAGCTTGCCTCTTGAGTTCCAGAACGTCCTTACCTGAAAATCTATAATACTCGGTCTGACCCGAGCATTACGTTAAAATAACACCCGGGTCAGGCTGGAAACCAGCGTGAGTAAACCCATCTAACATGTAATACAAAGCATACAACTTATATAAAACCCGGGGTAACCCGTTTCAATTCACAAATCCACAATTTGTTATAGACATCACTTATTTCACCATCAATTTTCTAATTACCAAAATTTAGATTAAATAGTCCAATTCATTTAAATCATTTCATTCCAGCCTATAGATTTCACATATCAATCTATAAAAATTCGAAGTAGTTTCGGGTATTTTCTAATATCCGACCCTGGTCTCTTCGAGTCTCATTCAAGGCATCCAATACCATTCAATCATCCATAAGCAAACTTGATCACTTCCAAATTAATTTAATTAATTCTAATTGAATTACTAACCTCAATCACTTAAATTCCTTCACTTAACATTAATTAATTCCAAATCAATTAATTAATCATCCCTTAATTATCCATCTTAATTAATCACCCTGGATTAATTATCCTTCAATTACATCCAAGTAATTATCTTTAATTAATTACACAAATTAATTATTCTTAACCAAAAATAATAATTAATTCTTTAATTACTTCTCAAATTAATTAACTATAATTAATTACATTAATCCTTAGTTACTTATCAATTAATTTCTCATAATTCACTTATTATTGATTAATTTATCTTAACTAATCAACCTTTATTTACATCATTGATTATATAAATTAATGATTTCTCATTTGCATTTCAATTTATCCTATCTAATTTAATTTCATTAAATAATTAATCATTAATTAAACCACAAATATTAATCACTCTTGATTTATCTCATCCTGTAATTATCTACCCTTTTTATTTACTTCATTAAATAAATTAATTACTCATTTTAAAATAGTAGTTTAAAGGAATTTAAAACCAAATTCATTTTTAAATTAAAATAAATTTAAAAATGTATTTTAACATTCAAGTTGTTAAAATAATTAAATTTTAAAAATTATTTGTTTGAAAACCCAGATTCACTCTTGAATTCCAGATTTAACTCTGATTTAAAACTTGTTTTAAATCTCTACTTTACAATTTAACTTCAGTTTTTAAATATCACTTTCATTTCTTTCCAATTCATTCTTATTCTTATTATATAATTATTTCACTTTCAAAATTCACCCTTATATTTCTTTCAAAATCCAATTTTATATATTTCGATAATTCAGGGTACCGAAATATTCAAGCAAACCACAGCATTCAATATTCCAATTACCAATAATATCCATTACAGAATATCAATCACTCCAATATATATTATATATTACTATATAATATAGCACATCAATTCAATTCAACCATTCAACCAATCATTTAAATTTAACCATTTAAATTTAAATAAAAACCCAGTTGAGTGAGATTAACTCACCTTTGATTTTGATTTTGCAATCCATTCCCATCACGATTAGTTTCTCCACAATTGGACCTTATAAAAGCATTAGATTATTTTATTAATATTCTAATTGGTCGAACAATCAATTATTATTTATTTTAATCGAAACCAAAAAAATTAGTTTTAAATTAATTTTCCTTTTGATAAAATGTTTTTATCAACTAAATAGCTAAATAAGCTTATTAAATAAATCAATAACCCTAAATACATATTTTTAAAATACCTAGTCGGTTAAAAGATGTGAATTTGTATTTTTATTTTCCTTTGAAATTATTTATATACATAAATATACTTATAAAAATATTTTTTATAGATTTTCAAAAATCTAATTATATAAATGCCCATTTTGTAAATAAATTACTTAACATTCCAAAAATCAAACAATTTATTCACAATTCTTTTATCTTACTGTAAAATTATATACATATATCTAGATACATTTAATTTAATTTAAAATCAAATTATCAAATACCTCACTACTAATTAACTTCCTTCTATTGTATATATACGTATAATTTAAACTAACAGAAATCAAGAAAAGAGGAAAAGACCGAAGATACCTCACGCCATCGCCATGCTCGAGCCACTATCGTGCTCGAACTCCCCTCACGGCCAAAACCCTAGCTGCAGCGCCATCATGATACAGCCACACTGACGATGCCTCCACCATCGCGCGAAACCAAACCCTAGCCTCGACCTGCCTTGCAGCCAACATCGATAAAATCTCGAGCTCGCGCAACCTACTGCAATCGACCAAATCAATCTCCTACCACCTAGCCATGCGAGCCCCTCCAGGACATCGCCCAGCACCCAACGAACTCGCAACAACCAGCACTAGCGCGACGACCTCGAGACGGCTCTCCTACCCACGATTCGAACTCGAGTCATCTTGGGTGAACGCGACTTGTCGATCCCATAGTTTGTTCGATCAAGCACAAAGAGAAAAGGAGGATTCGATTTTTTTTTGATTTCACGTGGCTGTTGATTTTGATTTTGATTTTTTTTTATAAAATGAGTTCGACCATTTTTTTTCCTTCGATTTTAAGCTTAATGAGCCGCTCAAGGAGAAGCAACGCAACATATAATTGAAGAGGGTAGGCTAGCGTACAAGTTAAAACTAAGGAGGATAGGTCGGTAGTATGTTGAATTTTATAAATTATATTTATTTTATAACCAAAATATCTCGTATTGTAATAACCTTAAATTAAATTCAATTAGATTATTCTAAGCATTATCAGATCGTACGACCAAACGGTAACTCTAAATGTTATGAAATTTGAAATCCAATAATAATACACTATTACCGATCCAATGGAACTGGTTTCGTCGAATTCCGAGAATATGCCTCGGAAAGCTATTTTTAAATTCAATTTAAACGATATAAATTCAAAACTGAACAAAACACTTCCAAATTCAATTTTAACACTTTTACTATCTTTAGTATTATCAATATAAATTTTACAAGCCTTCAAATTATATTTTAACAGGCTTAAAACTGAAGATTCAAAAATTTACCCAAATTCAAATTATTAAATTCAATCACCAAATTCAAACTGATATTTGAAATCCAAGTTAAACTATCTTGCAAATATTTAAAATTAATTAAATATTTCAGTTTCAAATGCTCAAAAATTCTGGGTCGTCACATTCCTCCCCTCTTAAAAGAATTTCGTCTCCGAAATTGCTAGTTAAGAAGAATGGTCCAATACCCATTACTATTTTCCAAAATCAAATAGCTTTATCAACAACCCAACAATTTTTATTAAAGGCACACTATCCATCTTACTAACTTTCCAAACTTTTCCATAGTTTCCAAACAACTTTACTTATTCGACCATTCAATTTATAATTCAAAACCAAGTTTTAAGTTTTCAAAATTTCTCAAAATTTTCTAACGCCCTAAATTTTCGAAAAATTTCGCCAGCGTCTCCTTTGCGTGGCTAGCTCGGTACAGCTACAATACGCCTCTACGGGCTCCCAAATTCCAAAAGAAAACAAAAGGCCAAGTGGCCAGATCAAAAACCCAATCAAATTTCATACAAAAATTTAAATACATATCTTTTTAGTCGGGCAATTCAAATTATCTTTTGAAATCAAAACCAATTTTCCTTTCTCTTTATAATACATGTATATCCTACTAAGCAATAATGTTCAATTATAGCCTTAAAAATCATTTTATACCTTTCCTTACAGAAGTTTTCATATCTACCTTTATTCAGATTAGTTTTTCGGTTTCCATATGAATTCAATTTATCTTTATCTCTAAATATTAAATTTTTATCTTCCATTTATATCTGATTCATATCATTATCTTAAATTAGTTTCATTCACTGATTTATTTCAATTTCCAATTTAAAAATGTTTTATCGCTAACAATTTTTTTTTCAATTTTTTCAAAAAATTTCTAACTCCCAATATTTTCGGAAAATTTTGGCAGAGTCTCCTTTGTACGGAGGAGCTTTTGCAATTTGACAAGTGATATAAATATATATATACATCGACCCACTCGGACGGAAAAGCATAAACAGTTCATATTTCCTATTTTTATTGCGTAGGCGTACCTTTATTTAGCATTTTAAGCAAACGGTTTATTATTTAAGCAATTAGCGCAACCAAATCCAGCCAAACGGCATTCAGATACCTGTACTTACTCAATTTAAATATGTAAGTGCCATATATAGAAAATTTATTAGCATTTCACTTACTTTCAATAGCTAAACACATGCATTTCATAAGCCACAAGCACCAAACGCTTTCCATAAGCGATTTATATGATTTAAAGCTAATTCAATTGCTTCCAACCAATTCATATGCCTTTTCATTCAATTTTAATGGTTTACAACTCAATTTCTTACATTTAATTTATTTTTAATCCAAACAAGCTCATATTCAATTCAATTGATCCTAAAATCAATTTATTTAATCTCTATCAACTCATAGAATTTTAATTACTTTTATTTACGTCAAACGACAACTACTTTTATGTAAATTCGGCGATATTTGCTTAACAAAGTATCCATTTTAGTTTATAACCACTTTAAATTAATTTTAACTCATTCTATATTTAATTCCATTTCATTTCTAATTTATTCACCAACCATACATTTGCATTTCATTTCATCTCCACATTTGTTTTATTTTAAAACTATTTCATTGAGCTTGACAACATTCGATGCTTATATTAATATCATTTTTTTCCCAAATAAATTTAACCCAAACTTCTATTTAATGGTCTTCCATTCTTACTCGAAACCAAGCCTTTATTGACTTAAGTAATTTTACTTCAAATTAATATGCCTCATAACTCAAGTTCATTCTGATAACCTAATTCCAATTAAAACTTTGATTTAGTTTTTATTCAATCAGACTTCATCCACTTATTATTTAATTCAATTAACCCATCTATTCACCCCATTTTTGATTTTTAATTCACATACTCAATTCATTTTCAAATTTATTTTATTAATACAAAGCCATTCTCAATTTACTTCTACTTACCTGGGTTTTGTTTGCAACTCAAACGATGTCTATTATAATTCAAGTCCATTTTATTTTAACAACATCTCTACTTATTTTAATTCATCATCAAATCTAAGTCGAATTCTATTTATAATTCGAGTTTATTTTCAAACTCCATTATTAACTTACAATCCATTTATTTAACCGAGTTAAATTTTATTAATATACTCTATCAAATAATTTATTTAGCTAATTAGCTTACTTCCAACTTTTATTACAAAAATCACTTCATTAAATTTTTCTGAGTTCAAATTTATTTTATAATTCCAGATTGATTTTCTTTCATCTTCCAAAATTCCAACACTTTTATTTTAAAATTTTAGAATTGCTTTTAAATTCAGATAATACTATTAAAATAGCTTTTTATAAAAATACTTCTTATAACTCAATGTCTCAACCAGTCCATCCTTGTTCTCACAGAAGTTCGGTCACACGTTGATCAGGCATAGGACTGAAAATCTATAAGTATTTGGTAAGCCCGTTTCAACACCCAGTGAAAATACTTGAAAAATAATTTTATTGAAAATATAGAAAACAGTTTTTGAAAATAGAGGAAATATCTTGGTGAGAATGCTCTGGAAATCATCACCCTCATCCATGGTTGCAGTTACATCCTGGGTTACGTTGCCATCACAACAAAAGTCCATGTAACTGTAGGCACTCCGCGCCCCTCGATTACGCCATGGAACCCACAACAGATCGCAGTTACATTCTAGGGTTACGTTGTCATCGCAGGAAAAGTCCATGTAACTATAGGCATCAGCGCCCTCGATTTTCGTTGCCGAAATAAAACTTCTCCGCTCCTACATAGGTCGCAGTCTACCGACGTAAAATCAAACGCAGACTGTTGGCACTCAGCGGCACACACGACTTTCACTTTGGCCTGCAGTAGATCGCAGCGACATCGAGTTACACTGTCCTCACAGCATAACCCAAATGCCTCTGTAGGCAACAGCGCCCCTCGACTTTCGCTACACACTACCCATAATCCTTAGGAACTAGTTTTGTCCGGACTCCTCACGGGATCAACTTTAGAACCCCCCTTAGGGTTCAAGGCAGCACCACCCGGTCGCACTTCTGAGAAGTTCATTTCAAAGAAGCGTCTTTTTCCCCAGAGCCATTATCAAAACACTTTATGCTATATACATATAGTACCTTCCAAATCATACACCTAGTATGAATCTCATAAAAATCTCCTTTTCCTCAAAATCGATTATCCCAAAATCGATAATTCTCAAACTAGGCTTTCTAAATTCCAATATTGATTTTACCCAAAAATCAAAAGCCTTTCCAAATCCAAAAGTTCCCAAAACCTTTTTCCAAAATCCTCATAAGACCCTTTATATATATATATATATATATTTTTTTTTTTTTTTTACAAAAAAAATTTGGATCCTTTCAAACTTGTATAAAACTTCTTTTATACTTCAAACACTTTCAAAATCCTCTCCTTCCGGCAATAGATTCAACAAGGGGAGATTTATCTTATATAACAAAGATATATAACTTTGTTTATTCAAAATCAAATATTCAAATTTGATTACTCTTTTCAATATTAATTTCATTCGAATCCGTACGATGTACACATATCGTCCGTACGCTATACCAATCTGATCGCTCACTCGATCACACAATTTCACTTCCGAATTAGTAACGTCCACCCGACTTCCCAGTGCGGACTCAGATCTGATTTCATGATCAGAAACTGTCATTCTCCTTACATAGTTATAACTATGATAGAGAATAATCAGAACCAATCAACAATCCATATCCAGGTCCGCCGTCGAAAATCGAGTGAAAAATCCCAACTCGGATCGATAAACTATCTCGAAATTCTATACTCGAATCTGGATCAAATCACTATGCGAAATGAATAATATACGTACATCCTACGTATTTAACTTCATTGATTATTAGCCAAATCAATTTCCTTTCTATCCATCCTCACTTCGATTTTATTCACTTATTCACATTTACCTTAATCCTTATTTGGATTATCACTTCAATTCTTATCTCAGTTAGGTATTTAATCAATAACAGTTCGAACTACGACCAGTTTATATTTAGAAAATAGCTTGAAAATTTTAAAAACAGGTAAGTAGTTGAAAAATAGTAATTAGTCTATAAAACAGTTGAAAAATTGTTAAATAGTTCCAAAAATAATTGTAAAACAAATATAAAATAATTTGGCTTTAAAAAGAAAGGTTGTATATATTAAATAGCTTGGAAGAATAAGTTTATATTAAAACAATTTATATTGAAAATAGTCCAGAGTCAAAACTGTTCACTTCCCCATCAATTCAATTTAAATTTCCACTTCCATTTAAATTGACTCAATTCTAACTCGAATAACTTCAATTTCCCTTGAAATTGACTTAACCCCAATTTCAAATCAAATTCCATTTGATTTTAAACCTACTCAACTTTAATTACAATTCCTAATTATTCCAATCAATTTGGACGAATATCAATTGAACCCACTTCAATTTCAAATCAGATTCAATTTGAACGAATTCAATTCAAATTTCAAATTTAAACTATTCCGAAATATATAATTTCGAGCTAAATTATTAAATGTTGATTTAATCCTTTAAATCAAATCAACTTATCTCTTTAAACCATTTAATTCTGAATCCATTTCAAACTTATCTTCGTTTAATTTTAATTTGGTTGTATTTCTATTACCACTTAATTCCCATTATTAAATTTTGGTTGTATTTCTATTACCTAATTCTCATTATTAAAAAATTTCAAATAATATAACAACCAATTACCTTAATATTTATTATAAAGAAATATTGCTTTATATATCAAATATATTCTTATATAAAATCATTTAAAACCTTTATATAAGAAAATAACTAGTACGCGCTCATATATATACTCAACTCATTCTAGAGTGCTACGGACTTCATTTAATGAGTAATCCCCACTAGAGCCAAGGTTCTCACTTAGCCTTTTAGCGCTGATACCAACTGTAACGACCCGAAATTTTCGATCCCGAAAATTTCAGATAGTTCGGAAAAAGAAGGAAGAGATAGAAGAAGAAGAAAAAGAAGAAACAGAAAACACCAACATCTCACATTCGGAGCGGATCAAAATATAATATCAAATAATAACAGTTTACAAAAAGAATACCATATCTATCGATTACATCTTTAATACATCAGAGTTACACAAATATACACAATCATCAAGTCTCAGATACGCAACAATATAATACAGCGGAAACACTCCATACGTTCTTGTCGTCCGGCTTGCCTCCTTAGCTCCAGAACGTCCTTACCTGAAAATCTACAATACTCGGTCTAACCCAAGCATTACATCAAAGTAACACCCGGGTCAGGTTGGAAACCAGTGTGAGTAAACTCATCTAACATGGAATACAAAGCATACAACTTATATAAAACCCGGGGTAACTCGTTTCAATTCACAAATCCACAATTTGTTATAGACATCACTAATTTCACCATCAATTTTCTAATTATCAAAATTTAGATTAAGTAGTCCAATTCACTTAAATCATTTCATTCCAGCCTATAGATTTCACATATCAATCTATAAAAATTCAAAGAGGTTTCGGGTATTTTCTAATATCCGACCTTGGTCTCTTCGAGTCTCATTCAAGGCATCCAATACCATTCAATCATCCTTAAGCAAACTTGATCACTTCCAAATTAATTTAATTAATTCTAATTGAATTACTAACCTCAATCACTTAAATTCCTTCACTTAACATTAATTAATTGCAAATCAATTAATTAATCATCCCTTAATTATCCATGTTAATTAATCACCCTGGATTAATTATCCTTCAATTACATCCAAGTAATTATCTTTAATTAATTACACAAATTAATTATTCTTAACCAAAAATAATAATTAATTCTTTAATTACTTCACAAATTAATTAACTATAATTAATTACATTAATCCTTAATTACTTATTAATTATTTTCTCATAAATCACTTATTATTGATTAATTTATCTTAATTAATCGACCTTTATTTACATCATTGATTATATAAATTAATGGCCTTCGACGAATAAAGCTGATACCAGGAATCGATGAAACGGTTAGAATTGGCGCGATAGAAACAGAAATTATATATATATATATATATATATATATATTATTTCTATGAATTCAATATTTAATTTAAAAAAATATTAAAACAATATATATATATATAATTAAAATCGTTGTTTTAAATTAAACACATATATTAAAAATATAATCCTTATATATTAACTAATATATATATATATATAAGTTATACATCAAAAATCTAGATCTATATATATATATATATATATATATATATATATATATTCCACGATCATTTTTAAATTTAACACATTACTTTAATTTATATATAATACATGATATTAATAGTACATGGAATTATTCAGAACTAATATATTATATATATATATAATGATATATACTATTGTTCCATAAACTGACTCTACATCAACCCAGATATATAAACCTTATAAAGTCTTTGTACATATGTATGGCCAGCCTATTTCCTTTGTAATATATGAACTATATCACTTTCATACAAATAGCAAATAGTATATTATCCATATCATTTACATACCAACAGCAAATATATATATAAGGCTATATATATCACACATACGAACAACAGGTTTATAAATTTAAACTTCTTAAATTATAACAATGTATGCAGACCAAGCTATTATACATCTTATATAATATATATAAGTAAGATTTAATACTCAAGCTAAAACTGCAAGTAAGAAAGAGCATACTCAAAGAAGTCGAACATCTGCTAATATATATATATATATATATATATAAACTAGTGGAAATTTTCCATAAGGGCCTCTTTAGTAAGCGCAATTAGTTTCTAGGACACACAACTGAAATAATTATTTTTAAGGACAAAATGCAAAATAATTAGTTTCTAAGGTCTAAAACCTTATGAAATTATGTCCTTGAAAATAATTGGACTGCTGACTTTATTCTTAAAAGTGATTATTCTGCTGACTTTGGCCTTGAAATTAATTTTTGTGAATGTGTGTCCTAGAAACTAATTGGACTGTAAAGTTTGTCCTTCTAATAAAATGCCCCTATAAACTAAACGTAACAAAATTTATAAACTCATGTATATACTTTATATAAACTAAACATCAATCCATCTTTTGAACAAAAACACATATATATCAAAATTCTTAAACAGTATTATATCTAAGGTATGTATATATTTAATATAAACAACGAAATATATAAACTATATAATTGATTTATAACTTAAAACTTATACACATTTAAAAATCAAAATCAATATATAAACTGTAACTATTATAATAATATAATATTCTTAACATATTACATACGTATAAACTTCAAAGTATCAGTGCTTATAAAATATTTGTAAAACACAATTTAGACTTATTTTATGAATACTAATATAACATGCTTCTAGCAGATCCAACTTGTATGTACACTTCTCTATAATATAAAATTAGTACCAAAATCATATGAAAACTTTTGTGTGTGTGTGTATACTGTGAGATACTTTTCCTTTCTTCTTTATTACTATCACACAGATTTTATAATATACATAACTTATACTATATAAAAACACAATATATATATATATATATATATACCTATACTGCATTATAAGGAAGAGACGACAAGAAGGCAAGATGGCCGATGCCAGTTGGCAGAGCAGTTCAGGCAATGGCTGCGACCGAAGAGAAGGAAGAAGGGGCAGCTTCAACCGGGGAGAGAGGCGGCATTGGAGTGAGGTTGATGGAGATGATTCGCATGGTGATGGTTGTGCTAGGGGAGGACGAGGCTGCTGTTAGGCGGCACAGACTGAGGATGGCAGAGGAAGGAGGAGAATGCACTCTTCGGGTTTTTTTTGTTTGTGAACAGAGAATGAGAATAGCAAATAGAAGATATAGGCTATATGAAGCAGACGAACGAACAGTTTCCTTCGTATTTATATGTGCTAGCCAACATTATTTAATTCCTCAAAAGCCTTACCCAAAACAAAGAAAGGAAACGACTCAGATGAGAAAAATGAACCATCCAAATTTAATATGAAATGTGGAATAACAACGGTCAGAAGGTTAGATTTAGCTGAAAGGTTTAAAGCAATTTATTGTTGCTTGGATGACAAGGCTGAAGTTCGAAATTCAAAAGAAAACAAAAGGTCACGGATTTGGTACCGATACGGTTACTGGTTTCGCGGATTCCGCTGTGTACCGGACTTCGAAACACAGAATTCAATATACCGTAGAGATTAGCACGATGAGATGATTAAAATGGTATACAGATATCAGAGATAGGATCATCTGATCAAAAGTCGATATTTGGTACCAAAAATGCTGTTAAAATGCCAGAATTAAGATAAACGGAGCAGTCCAAATTTGGAGAAACGAAATATGATGTCTCACTTGGAAGATTATTTACAAATTTTCTATATAAAAATATTCAGGTTTGGAAATTATTTTACTATAATCAAATATTAACTGATTTAAATTTAAATAGAATTACACAATATAATAAACTTCCATATTATCTGATGAAAATTTACCATTTTCTATATTTAAGTAGACGTATTCCAGATAACAAATTTTTATTTTCAACTTCAATCATTTAAAATTTCACAAAAATTCAGTCAACTACGTTATTAAAACCATTAAATTTTATGGGTCGTTACACTCTCCCACACTCAAAACTTTTCGTCCCCGAAAAGAAAGGATGCAGGAGAATAGAAGCAACCGTAAAGAAAAATAGATTGAAATACAACAATGCACAATTAATTTAAAACATATAAGCCCTGTTTATTTTAAAATTGGCTTATATTCAATTAATTGATTCCAGTTCATTTCATTTAGTCAATCAAATTTATGGTGTTCACGTTTGATTGATTTCATTTTCATGTGTTTTCATTTAATTAATTTGTTTCCCATTTATTAACATTTATTGCGAAAAATTCAAAACAAAATTTTGTTTTATTTTACTCGTTTATTAGATCTATTTGATCAACCATAGTTAATTCCACCTCAGTATTCGACTTCAACTGTTTAAAACCATATAAATTTAAATTAATATTCAACAATTTGGTTAAATCCATTTTATTAAATCAATAACTATTTATTATATCCATATCTTATTGACTCGATTCAATGTATTTTAATCAATAGATTTGATTTCAATTTATCAGCATTTGTTCAAAAATTTCCTTTTCAAAATAAAATTTATTTTATTTGACTCGTTTATTTACCCATTTATTAAATCCATTTGAGCCTAGTTGAGTTGATTTCCCTTAAAATTTAAATTTTACTATTCTTAAGCTTATATTTATTTGCTTAAATGGCATTCTCCCCTATTTATTTAATTTATTCCACTCAATGTATATTTTGCAACACATGTTACGTGTATAAACATCTTATAACCATATATCATTCAACAATTTAATTTTCCTTTATTTATTCAATTTACTATCCAATATTTTAGTCATAAATTTCCTTAACAAAATATCACTTTTGTTATCCTATTACTTATCCTAGTGAGTACTACCTAGTTACATTCTAATTACATTTAAAACTTTCTAGGTAAGTTATATAAATGTTTATAAATGCAATTAAATACTATACAAATTTTCCAGCTATCTACAACATTTATATTAAGCCGGATTTTTAGTTTGAACAATTTATTACTTAAGTTTTCTTCTTGTACAACCCTTTATTATACCCTAGCATTTTAAATTTTTGAATACTTTAGGCAAGTTATATATATATATATATTAGATTGTAATTTAGTGTTATACAAATAAGTTTGTTCAAATTCATCTGTTTCAAATTGTTAAATTTCATTTATCATTTTAGATATTCCAATTATTCAAAAATTTCACTTTACTTCAATAATTGAAACCATTTCTTAATATAAGACCCAAGATTCAAATTTTTGATTTCACTTCAAACTATTTTGAAATAATTATACACATATATATTATATAAATCAAATCATATCTGAAAATATATATTTATATATTATAAATCAGGTCATACTTCAGAAATTCAAGTCAAATTCGTTTTCAAAACAAAGTGCAGCAAAGCTACCCATTGGTCTCTCCACTTCGAAACTCGAAAATGAATGTTAATGATGCGGCCGTCATCACTGAAATTATTTTCCAGTGACAAAAGAAGAGAGCACCGATTTAAACATTTAAATTTTCTTTGAAAACCATTTATATTCGAAAATACTTTAAATAATATACATTTTATAACTTTAAAACCAAAGTTTGGAATCACCAGAAATTAAATTCTCAAATTCTAATTTAAATTCATTTCAAATTCCAAATCAGTTTCTAGATCATGTTTTATAATTTTGTTTACTTATATAATGTTGAAATAATCAATAGTCTACAAAACAATAAATGGAAATCAAATATTATTATTTCTGTTAACCAATTCATTTAACAATTTACTTTCACACAATTATATAATATAATCATACAAAATTTACTTCATTCACCAAATTTAAAATAATACTATCTCAGTTCGCTCTGTTTAAGTATTTTGGAATTCCTATCGATAGCGTTGATCAGACGAATCGATTGAAACCCAAAATTCAAACTTAACAACTCAAACAACCCAATATAAAACATTTTTATTTTAATTACAAATACACTCCCTTACTCGATGATACAAGAATGGATTTCAAAATAAAGATAGAGATTCAATTTAGAGGAACCTTAATCAAAAGAATTCTAACCAGAAGAGATTGGCTCAAAAAGGAGATAAGATAATCAACAACCAAATAGAAGGATGGATAGACTTACATAAATCGCGGGCAACCTTAACCAGTCAACCGTGACTTCAAGAACAAGATTGATGCAGAATTCCGAGGAAAATCAACATTCGATCGCAAGAGATAGCGGCATCTAAACCGAGGATACAGAAATCTTAGGTGAATCAATGCTTATTGTAAAGGAGTTTCACCCCTTTACAAATCATTCAAAGATTGAAGAGACCACCAATTTATTATAGAGATCATTCGAAGTGGAGTTATGAGATACTCCATAATCAAAAGGATACGAACAGGGGAGATAAGAATGGATTTTTTTGGAACCGAGGGGAACGTTCCAAAATTCGAAGAAAATCCAAATCAACATGAAGGAATTCAAGTTCGAACGAAAGTGATTTTGTAATTAAATTTACTATATATATATATATATATATTGAGTTTTGCCTAAAACCAGAGCTCTGATACCAACTGTAACGACCTGATATCGCATCCGCACATGTCGGATTTGAATTGCTCAAAATATCAGATTGTTAATTTAATTTTGGCAAAACTTAGCATATACAGTAAATAAATAAATCACGGAATCATAGACACAGAGTGTTACAATAATAAGCAGCGGAAACAAATGAATAATAGTTCATGAAGCTACTATATATATATATATAACAAAGCTAAAACAAGATACAACAGAAGTTTCGAATACAATAGTCAAATAACAAAAATTGAATACATTACTGGAATCAACTGAATGACTGAAAGCTGAATCGATAGTTGGATCTCCAAGCGAAGCTCTAAACTCAAAATGTGAGTCTCAAATGTTGTATCACTCAGTCTAATCTGAGCGTAAAGCAAAACACAAAACGCTCGAGTCAGGATTAACATTCTTATATCAATAAATCCAATTCAAGTGAAATATTGACTGAAATACAAGTAATTTAAAGGATGTTGGGGATAACCATCCTCTAAGGATCCGTGGAACTATCTACTATGTAGTAATATACGCTTTTATAATATGTCTATAGTAAAGTAAAATATTAAAATAGCGTTAAGGCGTTACCCATAACCCCCTTAACACATTTTATATATTCCCATGGTCTATACAGTACCGTAATTCCTTCGTAAATTGGAGGGCCATCAGAGGGAACTCCATAGGTATGGTACAAACCAAACTCGTAGAAGGTACGATACGGCATGTGATACATCACTCAAGGCAATGCCAAGATAGATACACCAATTGCACTCCCGGACTGATGGTAACGCATAACAATTACTACCGTCCACCTCGTGACACACTCCTAAATCAAAGGGTGCACTCGATCACATCATAAAAGCAATATAATGGTATCGAAGAAATGTGTCCGATAGGAGGAATGACCTCACATGGCCCGGTATAGCTCCTGTTTTAGCCACATCAAGCTAACTCACGGGAGTCAGGGCTACGTAAATACCATATAGAATCGCCACCAAACCATCCTACTTCATTCTGGAATCTCCACCACATCCACAGTTGTTAAAATGGTTTTCGGTATTGACAGAGAGTATGACAACATCAAATCCCGGTCTCTTTAACAACCAAACGTTATTATAACACCGTGGTCATTTCATTTCAATTAGTTCATACTACAAAACCAAAATATCATTTCCATTTCAAAACCATATCAATACGATATCATTTTTCACTTAAAATAATATTCAATTCCAAATCAATAACACTTTCAAAGTTATAACACTCTCGACATTATAAACTTTGAATTTATAATACTTTGGAAATCATAACACTTTGAAAACATAACTTTAAAATTTATAACTTTGGAATCATAACTTCCAACTTGAACAGTTTAGATATTAATAATAGTATATATAATAAAGTAGTTTATATAAAATAGTTTCCATTAAAATGATTTATAAATAATAGTTTTTAGTAAAATAATTTATAAAGTAAAATATATAATAATTTTAAATATAATTTAAAAATAATTTATATAATAAAATAGCTTCCTTAAATTTCACAATCGATTCAAATCAATTCGAATTCCAAAATTCAAATTTAATTTAATCTTAATTCATCAATTTCAACTCAATTCAGCTTCTCAATAAACCATTTAAAATTATATCGATTTCAAATACAGATTTGAAATTCAAATAAACCATTCCAATTTCAATACATTTCAAAGCTTTAAATATTCCACATTTTTAAAACTAAATTTGATAATTTCATTTATATCTCAAATTCACTTTACTATTATTTAGTTTTTAAATATTTACTTACAATAACGTTTTAAATAAACTTCAAATTACAAATTTAAATAAACTAAATATCCCATTTCAATTTACGAAAATTTGAAAATATTCATTTGAACCACTTTTAATCAAAATTCAAGTTATAAAATCATATCTTTAAAATATCAAATTTAATAACTTCAAATCAAACTTATTTAATTATAATTCTTAAATGAATATAATTTCAGTCAATTTCAAATTTATCTTTCCAACCTCAATGTATTAAAAATTATTATAAACTCTATATTAAAATAGTAAAATTATAAATACATACTTAAAATTTATAATTTCAAAACTAACTTATAATTTTAAAATTTTCAAAAGATATAATTAGAAATCGAGAGTTTAACTATATATAAAATAATATTTATATATAATATAAAAAATCAATATAAAACCACATATATATCTTTTTAAAACTTGGAAATCATTTCAAAATATATATAGACCAACGGTGTCTGTATATAATTTTCTATCCTATGGTCAAGTGATACAGATATTTATCATTTCTCCGCAATTTAAATGTATACGGGTATATATCATTTCAACCCGCAATCCCAAATTCAATTCAATTCAATGAAAATCACTTGGATTTATCATTTCAACCCATAATGATTTTCTCCTATTCTACAAATCGTTTGGGCATGTATCATTTCAACCCATAGTGAATTCTATATCAACAGGGAACTTGCAGAGTGATAAAAGATATGATAATAATATAACAGGCAATAACAAGCATATATCATCAATGATAAATAAGTATAAACATCAGGATATGGTGCTATATCCCACAAAAGAATAGTTACAGATAATAACATATCAAATATGGCAGTTAAATAACTAACGGCATCATATTTCAATTGTCGTTTCAATTGAAATCAAATTTAATAAATATAAGAACGTTAATCGTGAGTGATTTCTCACCTTTTGATGCTAGAGAGATAGACAATGAAGTTGAGTTACGAAACCTAGGCATGAATCCAAAACAAACAAGTTTGGCACGAATTCGACGAATAGAGCTGATAACAGGAATCGATGAAACAATTAGAATCGGCTTGATAGAAACAGATATATATATATAATATATAATATGTAAGATAATATATATATATAATTAAAATCATTGTTTTAAATTAAACACATGTATTAAAAATATAATCCTTATATATTAACTAATATATATATATATATATATATATATATATATAACTTATACATCAAAAATCTAAATATATATATATATATATATATATATATTCCACGATCATTTTTAAGTTTAACACATAACTTTAATGTATATATAACACATGATATTAATAGTACATGGATTATTTAAAACTAATATTTATATATATACTAATATATACTGTTGTTCCATAAACTGACTCTACATCAACCCAGATATATAAACCCAACATACATACATACATACATATATATATATATATATATATATATTACAAAGTCTTTGTACATATGTGTAGGCAGCCTATTTCCTTTATAGTATATGAACTATATCACTTTCATACAAACATAAAATAGTATATTATCCATATCATTTACATACCAACAGGAAATATATATATATAAGGCTATATATATCATACATTACGAACAACAGGTTTATAAATTTAAACTTCTTAAATTATAACAATGTATGCAGACCAAACTATTATACATCTTATATAATATATATAAGTAAGATTTAACACTCAAGCTAAAATTATAAGTAAGAAAGAGTATACTCAAAGAAGTCGAACATCAACTAATATATATATAAACTAAACGTAACAAAATTTATAAACTCATGTATATACTTTATATAAACTAAAATGTTAATCCATCTTTTGAAAACAAACACCTATATATCAAAATATTTAGACAGTATTATATCTAAGGTATGTATATATTTAATATAAACAATGAAATATATAAACTATATAATTGATTTATAACTTGAAACTCATACACGTTTAAAAATCAAAATCTACATATAAATTGTAACTATTATAAACTAATATAATATTCTTAACATATTACATGCGTATAAACTTTAAAGCATCAGTACTTATAAAATATTTGTAAAAAACAATTTAGACTTACTTTATGAATACGAATATATGCATTCTTCTAACAGATCCAACTTGTATGTATACTTCTCTATAATATAAAATCAGTACTAAAATCATATGAAAACTTTTGTGTGTGTGTGTGTGTGTGTGTGTGTATTGTGAGATATTTTTCCTTTCTTCTTTATTACTATCACATAGATTATATCTTTAATAATAGTTGTAATACCTTTGGTGTTACACTTTTTTGGTATCAACGTGAACTATCAAAAATGCCCCTTTATAAATATTATTAATTATTAATATCACTTAAGGATAAGATCTAACAAATAGCTTTCTTTACCAAATCAAAACGTTCATATACTAATATTATTGAAATCTCAATATCACTTAAAATAGGATCGAATAAATAAACTTTCTTTTCCAAGTCATTCTTTATTAACTAATAACAGAAATAAAAATTCAAACTAATAAAAAATTAAATTCATTCTTTATGGATTAACAACAAAAATGAAATTCAAACTAACAAAAAAAATTGATGTTGCAATTTAGAAAGAACAATTAAAACAAACTATAAATCATTTCAACGCAAAAAAATGCTAAATATTTATGCAAATCATATTTTTTCGAACGAGTTAAACATATACAATTTGTAAAAAAACAATCTATGCACGAAGGGCGTGCCATCATCACGTGCGAAGCACGTGTCGTAACGCTCGTAATATATATAACTTACACTATATAACAATACAATATATATACACACACACACCTATACTGCATTATAAGGAAGAGACGGCAAGATGGCCGAGGCCAGTTGGCGGAGAAGTTCAGGCAATGGCTGCAATCGAAGAGAAGGAAGAAGGGGCAGCTTCGACCGGGGAGAGAGGCGGCATTGGAGTGCGGTTGATGGAGATGAGTCGCATGGTGATGGTTGTGCTTGGGGAGCATGAGGCTGTTGTTAGGCGGCACATGCTGAGAGTGGCGGAGGAGGGAGGAGAATGCACGACTTCGATTTTATTTTATTTTTTCATTATTTTTTTTGTGAACAGAGAATGAGAATAGCAAATAGGAGATATAGGCTATATGAAGCAAACGAACGAACAGCTTCCTTCTATTTATGTGTGCTAGCCAACATTATTTAATTCCTCAAAAGCCTGACCCGAAACAAACAAAGGAAAAGACTCAGATGAGAAAAATGAACCATCCAAATTTAATATAAAATGATGGAATAACAACAGTCAGAAGGTTTGATTTAGCTGAAAGGTTTAAAGCAATTTATTGTTGCTTGAATGACACGGCTGAAGTTTGAAATTCAAAAGAAAACAAAAGGTCACGGATCTGGTACCGATACAGTTACGGGTTTCGCGGATTTCGCTGTGCACCGGACTTCGAAATACAGAATTGAATATACCGTAGAGATCAGCACGATGAGACGATCAAAATGGTATACATATATCAGTGATAGGATCATCCGATCAAAAGTCGATATTCGGTACCAAAAATGCTGCTAAAATGCCAGAATTAAGATAAACGGAGCAATAGCAGTCCAAATTTGGAGAAACAAAATATGACGTCTCACTGAAAAGTTGATTTAAAATTTTCTATATAAAAATATTCAGGTTTGGAAATTATTTTACTATCATCAAATATTAAATGATTTAAATTTAAATAGAATTACATAATAAAATAAACTTTCATATTATCTGATGAAAATTTACCATTTACAATATTTAAGTAGACGTATTTCAAATATCAAATTTTTATTTTCAAATTCAATCGTCTAAAATTTCACAAAAGTTCAGTCAACTACGTTACTAAAACCATTAAATTTTACGGGTCATTACAAATAACCTTTCAACTCACTGATAAACATCTCTAGGGTGTACCGATTGTGACTTTTCATGCGATAAATAGACATATCCATAACGTTAAAAATCATCAATAAAAAAGATAAAATACTTTTCTTTACAAGAGATGGAACATCAGGCCCATATATATCAGTGTGTATTATTTCAAGATATTTTGTGCTTCTTGTCTCTGCTTTCTTAAATATGTATCTTGTGCGTTTTCTCTTAATACATTCCACACAAATTCCAAAATCAATAAAACCCAAATCAGATAGGATTTTATTTTTTACTAATCTTTTGATTCTTTCTTTGAATATGTAACCCCAAACGTTTACGCCACAAGTAAACGATGATTCATTAATTAAACCACTTTTAGTACCAATATTATGATGCAACATTAATAGAGTTTCAATGAAGAGAGTATCAAGCTTTAATTTGTACAAACCATCATAAAAAATACTTGAACCAATAAAAGTTTTTGTTCAAACAAACTGAAACATCCATTGTCAAATTTAAAAAGCATCCAGCAATATCAAGTTTAGACAAATAAATCAAATTGCGAGAAACAAAATGAACATAAAAGGTCTGAAAAGGATCTAAATGACGCCCAATGTCCAAAATTTAATAATAGGTTCCAACGGCTTCAATAGGAGCTTTGATTCGATTTCTCATAAAGATAAATTTTCCATTTGGGCTTGAGGTTCGGGTTATAAGGAATCTCTTTCTTTTCGAACCATGCCTTACGTTTTAGGCAATCATTCTAACAGTGTCCAGTCTTTCTACAGAAATGACATTTATCCTTGCTTGGTTTTTTCTTATAGATTTGAGCAGTTGACTAATCTAACTTTGATAGTCCTTGCTTGCCTTTTCCAACATTTTTTTTTTTTGGTTTCTGTCCAGCTCCTTTCTGATCTATGAGCTTTGCTGAATGAATTTCTGATTTCTTAAGCCTTGCTTCATCTTGAATGAGCATACTTTGCAATTTATGCGCATTTCATTTATCCTGTAGAATATTATAGTTCATATGAAGTGGACCACACTTAAGAAGTAATGAGTTTAGGATGGACGTTGCTAAGAAATTTTCTTTCACTTTCATTTCCGTGGACTTAAATTTTGGTGCTATATTCATCATTTCAACGATATGTTCATGCATAGTACGAGAACCATCAAACTTAATGGTGGTTATGATACCATTAGTGTCCCAGCAAGCGACTTATCAGCAAACTCAAGCTGAGGGCATTCTTCCACAAACTTCATAAATTTCTTAGTACTTTCAGATTTTTTAATTGTGGACTTGATATTATTTTCTAATAATAATAATATCAAATTAAAATACCGTTATACAATTCATATGCATAAATCCTTTTTTTATCACTTTAATTCAAATAGCATACTATTAATACTTTAATTCAAATGGTAGCATGAGTGTATTGTGAACATAATCATAAGACATATATAATTCAAACACATACACATACAATTTACAAAACTTCACCATAATCTAAAACAATGCATATAAGCCGAGGTTGTTATAGCAATAAAACAATACACTCTGTCATTATGTGAGACAATAGCAAGCATACATGCAACCATATATAGCATAATTCAAAACTTTACAATTAAATTGTTAATTAGAGCTATGAAAAGTTTCAAAGCTTGATTCACACACACACAAAAATCATAAATTAATGTCAAAAAAAATTTTTTGTAAACAAACGATGATAAAAATAAACAAACATCAATCGAAAAATACATGATACAACGTATTTTGATAAATTTAAAATATATCGTAGTGGAAAAAAAAATCATTCATGGAAAATCATTGAGTTTTCAATCTAATCTCTGATACTGTATGTAAATTTTTAATCTTTAGATCAATAAAAGAAAAAACTAATTTAGCATAAATCATAATAGGCTAGATCTAAATCATAATGATAAAATGATTTTCACAATCACATAATAGATTAAGGTAGCATAACTTGATTCATAGTAAAAACAATTAATTTCTAGTGAATAATTGTTAAGATTGTATTTCTTTCTCTTACCCCTTTAGTTTGACAAAGCTTTCTTGATGAAGAGGAAAACTAGATGAGTGAGAAGAGAGAAAGCCAATTCTATTAGGGTTTTCTATTCTTTATAAACACATTTTTATCCACCAATATGAATTATTCTTTTAGTTTTATTAAACCTAATTCGACACTTTTCATTTGGGTCAGTTAATTATCGACTTGGCCTACACATGGACTTGTGGGTAAGTCCAACATAAATTACTACTTTGACAATATTACCCCTCGAATTTAAAATTAATTATTCTTCGATGCAACTGTCTTACAAAATGCACTTAATCATCTTATCTTACGTCTTATATTTTATACAAATGCTCATGTGTTTAAGTACTACCGGATTTATAAAACAAGTCGAAAATGGAAATTTTGACGATATAGATATATTTTATAAAAGTTTGACCGAGAAGTAAATATTTCACTATAATAAAATTGAAGCATGTGATGCATTAGAATTATCAATTAATATATCAGCATTATTAATGTGTATTCAATGTGTCAAAATAAGTGGTTATAAAATATCGCACGATTTTGTCCAGCTTTTCATAATTATCTATATGTTGATTTTTCGCATATATATTGTACATTTTGTTTTTTTCATTTATCTTAACATAAATCGGTATTTTTCGACTCGTCGAAATTATTTCTTTTTAATTTTTTTACACATGCATTACATATTTTAATTTATTTATTTGTTCATTTTCATTCTTATTAAAAAAAATATCATATTTTAGTTTCAAATTGTATGCAAACGTCACGTTAGGTTGCCATCAATCGTCACTAGTTTTTAGTATACTCATTTCTAATGATTGAAAACTATGGTACAAACTTAAAATCAAAAGGATGCAAAAAAAAAAATCGCCTCAACTTAGAAGGAGATAGATGAAAATAAAATTGATATTATATTTGAACTTTTCTAATGTTTTGATATAATTAAAAAAACTTTATAAAACAATTACATGTTATATGTTATATTACATATGAGTATAATTAGAAAACATAGCGTAACAAGTTATCAACACTGACAATAAACATTAAAATTTTGCTTATTCAATTTATTTAATATAAGAGCTTAATGAAAGCACTTATTTAAAAACAAACAAACCAATAGTCTCTTATTACTTATTTAATCAAGCATTCAGCACTTTCTTGCCAAAACAAACATAGCCTTAATTTTTTGATTTGGTTTATAAAAAAATTGGTCAATTTTACATTTTTATATTAAATTTGCTAAAGCGGATGTTAAAAATCCTTGATTTAGCAGGTATAACGGAAAATAGGCTTTAGAGAATCTACTATTTAATGGTGCTATAGCAGTTAAAGTGGGCTAAACGATTTAGCAAAGCATTAACGAGACTTTGGGAAGGACTTTAATTGCATAGTATGAAACCCCACTAGACACTGCTGAATACTTGTGTTGTGAACCCCCACTAGTCTTTTGCATTATGATTTGAAGATAAGATTCAAATAAGAATAAATCAGATCACAATAATGATAACCTTGTGTATTTATTTTGTGATCACAACACAAAAATGCACAACAGGCCCTTGCCTGTCTGCATAGGAGCGTGAAGTACAGTTGTACTCTAGCATGTACTTTAGCAGCAACTACACTGTTGTCGGTCACCATTCATATATTTTGGTTTGGAACAACTAAGATGGATGTGACTATGGGCATGCAATAAATTAGAAGCTCATGGGCATTGAGCATGGAGCTATGAGCATATATGCATGCATACATAATATGCAGCCCAACAAGAAAACGCTGAATATGTGAGTATTAACATTATTATTTTGAAACTAATATCATAAACAAGAACAGAAAGAAAAGCATTTTAATCTGCGGGGGGAAAAAAAGAAGAAGGCACTAATGGAACAAAAACTTTTGTTTGGTTTGATGTTTTCTACAACTTTCTAAACTAGCTAAAATGCATTATAAAAGAAAAAAACAGGCCCCCTTGGACCAACTGGAAACAGTCCCAAATCTAATTCTAGCTTACTGTTTTCTTCCCTTCTGGGAGCAAAAACTGGTGCAAGTCAGCAGCTGCAAGTACACATTCACCAAATTTAACAAGTTATTATCGCTTATTAATAATTCCTCTTCGGGTCAGGGTCATTCAAAATTTGAAGAACTATCCCCTACACTGTCATCTTCACAAGCTAGTTTGCGGACCAAAGGGCTCCTAATATTAGCATTATTTACTGTTCTTTTCTTGATTGACGAAATGATACCATCCTTTGATGGAATTTTGACTACTCTCACCAGCTTGTCTTGCTCACCGTGAATCTTTTTTGCTTGAATTGGACTCATCTTTTCTTTGGTTTGAGCTGATTCTGTGTTACGACTACATCTTTTTGTTCCTATAGTTATAGTCCCACGCACCATTTGTTGTTCAGCAGTTTCACAACTCCCATTAAATGGTGGCATGTAACAGAACCATTCAGGAGGCAAACTGTCGCTGCTGAAACAAGCATCCAGCATCCTCCACTTTCGGCATTTATCACACTGAACCCATTCATGATCGGGTTCATATCTCTTAATCCCTTTTTCCAACTCAACTCTGTCAAAGTATTTATCCCAGTATTCATCTAACTTGTTTCCCAGCCACTCTTCAAGTTTAGCGTATAGTTCACAATCCTGAAATCCTTGTTTGTTGTTGAGCACCATCACATGTCCACTCCCATCATCCTGAACAAAGAAAGAATATTCATCAACGACAACAACAACAACAACAACAACAAATAAAATAGAATATTCCACGAAAAATAAAAGTAAAAAAGATACTTAAACGTGAAATATACCATTAAATCTGAAACTTCAACAACTCCTATGACTCCACGCCCTATGTCTGCTTTATGTACCATGCCCCCAACTCGTTTGTAAGCCTCAATTAGTCGGCCATGCCAATACAAAAATATTCCACCATTCATTCGTTCCCACTCTACTCGACTTCTTCCTAGTGTCAGTACGATCTCCTTACCATTAATAGTATCTTTAATAGTACAGGTTTTGTTTAGAGACTTCGCCAATGGTCGGCTTTTTACCATTGAGCCTTGGACAGTCATCTTCGTCCGAGGATCCAGAAAAATAACCTCCAAATAGGCTTGAAGAGAATAGTCAAGCGGAACCTTTTGACTTATTTGTCCAGCTCGTGCTCTGAGTCTTCTAGATCGAATTAATATATCACCATGGTGCGAAGAGCCCTCCACGTCATTTTCGGCATCTATCCACTCTAAAGAATAATTTGACCCCCATTTTTCTAAGTTCCAGATGTAGATCTGGGTCCCAGTTCCCGCTTCCCCGAAAAGTCCTAACCTCTCGCCTAGTAAATACTCATTGAAAGGCGAGAATTCCTTGATTGCATCCAAGTTTGTGATTGCATATTTTTCTGAATGAACGCTAGTATCAATTTCCATAAAAGAACCCATCATGCGATATGTTATGATTGGAATCTCCACATTCTATATTAAATAGAAGTTATTAGCAATTCGGTAGGTTGTGATAACAACGATTACAATAATATAAACAGCTTATCGAGAATTCAAAATAGAGTGAAAATGTACATATACCTCTTTATGTTCATTATATGATTGAGATAAGAAGCCAACAGATCTTGATCCTATTGATTGCGTAAGTACAAGTACATCTTTGCCAAGTTTCATAGTCCCGGTCTACAGAAGTTTCAAAGAATGTGTTTGTATACATATTCAAATTCAAATTCATAATGACAGCAATGAGTACTATAGGACATTTGTTTCCACGTGTCCCGTAGTTTTCGTTGAACTGCCGTTTAATACATACATATGTGTGTGTGAGAGCGAAAGCTACGATCAATGGCTCTTTATTTAGCACCATTTAGCCCCTTGATATCAACAACAAGTTTCTATTTAAATATTTGTTCTTTCTCTCTCCTATCACATGGACCCAATATTTAAAAACAAACTTGTTGCTAATATTATAAGGCTACAATTGGTGCTAAATAAAGAGTGCTATTGATCCTAAGTCGTACACGCTCTCTCCCAAGTATAAACATTATTTACTATTTACCTTAAATCCGACACCAAAACATCCAATCCTATCCTTATTTTCATTGTCTGAGTTATGACCAAAAGTAAGCATTCTCACCATGTCATTGTGGGACATGCCTATTCCATCATCAACAACCGATAAAACAGGAATCCTCTCTCCAAGTTTACGTGAGTACAAATGCTCAACTGATATGGCTAATCTTGGAGCACTGGCATCCCTGGAATTGTCAATTAGCTCGGCTAGTGCTCCAAATGCCCATGCATGTGTCTGGCTTAGGGTTTTAAGGTAGCTAGGATGAATCCTTGCACTTCTCTCAGGACCACTTTCCATCCTTGAAGAAATCAGGGACCCATCATCGGTGACAATGTCTTTTCCGACTTTGTTGGAACTCAATTTGCTATCATTTGACGAGTTCTTTGCCTTCATAGAGCTTTCCCCTGGAACCAAATGTCAATAATATCAGAAGGGGCTAAAGCAGAAAATTCTAGGCCGTTTGTTTCCCTACTGGTTACCAAAGAACCGGTGTTGAATTGTCTTGTTTCTAGCAATGTAGTCACTGTCCCACTACTTGGGAAGGTCTATGGCGTACAAGCTTCAGCTAACAACCAAAGACAAAGAGAGGCTATTTGCCATAATCCAACACTATATTAAGTAATATAAATTATGACTAAAATGGTCTTCTCCAAATTAACATGTGGCATCAAAGAAGGGAACCAGTAAATAGGGATGAGATTAATAATAGCGTGGACAAGCAAATGCTGTCTGCAATTCAAGCAACAGAATCAAAGTGAGAACTTATAATGTAGACATGAGTTATATAAAATGTATAAACAAGTTGTCGCTTGTATTATTTCAAAATTTACAAGTAAATAATATAAAGCATACATTGTATAATAAGCTATACATCTCCAAAAAAACATAGCATTAAAGAAAGGAACAAATCAAATGGCATTTTAAACTCTAGAGATAGAAATCAAAATAAGAATTTATATTATCTATTATATTGTATGTAAGCTCAGTCTATATGCAGAAGACCTTTCATTTTCATTTTTTCCAAAAATTTCCTGCGACGACACATGTCCGGGTACTTTAATTCTCCCACACAATTTATATCCACACCTTTAGAATCTATTTATTATGTATGTATCTATCTATCTAATTATACTGAAAATTGGATTCATGACTTTTCAGTTTCTCTCTCCGCATTAATCGCAACCCATATATTGAGCTCTCATTAATTTGATCAAATAATTTGTATTTTTCTCCCAATATATATTCTTTTCTCTAATTAAGCAATAAGGAAATCCCTTATTCTTTTCTCTCTTGTGTCATTGTTGTAAATCTCATATGATAATGAGATAAGTCAAGAGATTGAACGTCTAGCTAAGAAAATTCAAAAGCACTACTAAAATGGATATGCAATTGGTATGTTATGAGGTAATTTCTCTCATAAGTTCTTCTATGCCTACTTTATCCTTTCTACTCCACTGTAAGTATCAGTGCAAGTATTATACATCCTTTGTCCAAAAAAGGAAAGAAAAAGCAATAGACTTTTGGGCACCAAATTAGTCTTCAGATTATTCTTGCTAAATCAACTCATTTGTTATTATACATTGATATATGATTTTGTATAACATTGAGGTTAATATTCACATACTACACAATAGCTTTCACTAAAATCACTAATCATTTTCCAACTAATTTGATTTTGATGTACCGATTCAGCTTCAAAATTGATTAGTGCTCCAAATCTATGTAACATTTATGTTAGTATTAATTACATCCTATGTCAAGGAAATTGCATATTGTTCTTAATGTAGCCATATATGCACATCGTTTTAACAGGAAGTGAATCTGAAATTTCAAATTAACGAGATTCAAATTATGTGCAATTTCTTTTTAAAATTAAAATGATAACTTACAACATTGAAGAAGAAAAAAAGGAATAAAGAAAGGGAGAAAATCCTATTATTAAGAAAAGGGATGGAAAAAATTTCTTTATTGTTACTTATTTATCAGCTAATTTATTGAGATAAATGAAATATAAACTTATTTATACAATTTTTTGTGCAATTTTTATTTTTATTTTCAAATCATAAAGTACACCTTTTTCCATTATCGTCAATACAAATGTGATGCTCATATTGCAATTGTTATTTTTAGGATTTGTTAAACAAATTAGGGAATATAGCTAACTGATTTTATTTAATTAGTTTAAATTTAAGATATTTGATTAATTTAGATGTATGCACATAGTGCAGAATAATTATGAACTCAGTATAACTTATTACCTATAGAAATTTGAAAAGGCAAGTATTTAAATGTAAAATGGAGGGTATGAATTAATACAACATTATGACTAATTTTAAAATCATAGACTATATAAAGATATTTTACAATAAGATATCATAAGAGAACTAAGAGGAGAAGAGAGAAAAATGATAAACTTAATGGGAGTCTTTAAAATTCTTTCGCTTTACCGTTATTTGATAAATATATTGAAAAGCAATTGTGATTCATGGTTTTTAATTCCACCGTTCACTTTTTATCTCATAACATTATGCATCATCGACTTTATACAATTATTTGTTTATGTAGTATTGTTATTTATAACTGGAGTTGTGGAGACAGACTTTAGAATCGAAGGGATTTAGACTTAGCAGAACTAAAACAGAGTATATGAAGTGCGGGTTCAGCAGTGTCAGGTCGGAGGATGGAGATGTCACTCTGGCCGGACAATTAGTTCCCAAGAAGGAATCATTTCGATACCTTGGATCAATGTTGCAGTATAATAGTGAGATTGATGAAGATATTAGTTTTAGAATTCGAACGGGATGGGTGAAATGGCGACAAGCGTCTGGAATTTTCTATGACAAGAAGGTCCCACAAAAGCTTAAAGGAAAGTTCTACAAAACGGCAATCAGACCTGCGATGTTGTATGGTGCAGAATGTTGGCCTACTAAAAGCCAACACGTCCAAAAGATAAACGTAGCAGAGATGCGTATGCTGCGATGGAGCTGCGGTCATACAATAAGAGACCGAATTAGAAATGATGATATACGTGATAAACTTGGAGTGGCACCAATTGAGGAGAAGCTAATTCAATATCGCTTAAAATGGTTTGGACATCTTCAACGAAGACCTCCCGAGGCATCTGTGAATGTTGGTATTATAGGCCGCGTTGATTGCTCAAAGAGAGGTAGGGGTCGTCCAAGATTAACATGGGAGGAAGTAGTAAAAAGAGATTTGAAAAATTGGGGTATATCCGAAGAGCTGGTGACGAATCAGAGCGAGTGGAAGTTAGCGATTTATATACCAGAACCATGAGTGTTATCCCATTTTTTGGTCAAAACTGGAATATCAACAAACTGGCAAGGAATGATGGATGTCGGGATTGAAAATCGATTGGAAGCGAGGCAAGAGTTCGTTCGGTATTCGAACTCCACCAGGTTCATTCGGCATTCTCGGATCCGAAGGCTCATTCGGCATTCTCGAATATGAAGGGATCATTCGGCATTCTATAAGCTACATTCGGTAGTACCCTCACCGAACCACCACCTCTCCACGCCACTGCCGAATCACCCCTGCCTCCATTCCACTGCCGAATCACCCTTGTCTCCACTACCTACCGAACCAACCATACCGAACCAGCTGCCGGACTAACTACTGCCGAACCAACCTCCTCTACCTACCATACTACCGAACCAACCACCGGTCCAGCTCCATCTCCACGCTACCATCGGTCCAACATACCACCGAACCCCTATCTCCACTACCTGCTGAATCACCCATGTTACCACTCACCGCCGAACCAAGACGCTGCCGAACCAGAATGCTGCAAGACCAGATTGCATCAACCCAAGCCCACCAGCAGCTATATACATCCAAGACCTCCGCCCCCGGCCTCACTCTATAAATAGAGGGGCAGGGGTACAACAATGGCAGAGAAGTTTGAGAGCTCAAACCTGGAAGGAACTTTCAAACAACTTTCATACACTTGTACTACAAGCTTTGTACTCGTAATCGGATTGAAAAAGGAGAATAACATATAAAGTGGACGTAGGCACATTTTGGCCGAACCACTATAAATCTGTGTGTCTTTTACAGTTCAGTCCCTGCTTTTTACGTATTTGCATAAACCACCTAAATCATTACGAACAACATAAAATCAACTAAATCATACGACTTGGAGTTGTTTGCCCATCTTTTGTGCAAACGTATTTGGGTTATTTGTGTTTGAATATCGCTGATTTATATTCATACACTGGTGCTTTCACGGTATTGGGTGTTTGTGACCATTTTTTACGCAAACAATGAGCATTGAGTTTTAGATTATAGGACTAGAGAACATGAGCCTAAGACGTAGGTTTAGTCTTTGACCAATATTATTGTTAGTATCATTATTGCTATTAGTATTATTATTATCATTCCTCTTATATATACATATACATTTTTATTTTATCTTATTTTACTTAGCTATTATTATTAATTTACCTATTTGACTTTATTTATTATTATTATTATTATTATTATTATTTTAGGGTTTCATATCTAGCCGACCCCAACTTGTTTGGGAATAATGGCTTTGTTGTTGTTGTTGTAGTATTGTTATTTATCATTTTATATATTATAAAATATTCATCCTTTCATGTACGGATCTTTACTTATTCACCTTTCAAATAAAATAAAAGGTAATCTACTTAAATTAATTTAATTTTCTCCATCAATTAAAATAATATATTTTAATCAACAACAAATTCAATATATTTATTAGACAAATTGATAGTTAATTGAATTTTTTTTAATATTAAAGTTAGTTATGTAATTAATTTAAATATTTGGACTTACATGTAAAATATAATAATATAACAAATGGAAACTTTTTAAATAATCATAAATATTATGAAAATATAGGTATTTTAACTTCAAACCCATGGAATAAACTAATAGAACATTATGAATCATTCTTACCGTGATAACATACAGCATCAGGAAAATATGTGTTTGGAATAAAGATATAGAGAAAACTTCTAGAATTAATGAGAAGTGTAGAGATCCTCTGCCTTATATGTATGTACTTATTTGATAATTTATTACGCTAAAGGATAAATATATATATATAATACAATTTTTGTTGTGTTATTTATATATTTTTATTCGAATCAAGAATTAATTTTTTTTATTCCATTTTGTCAATAAAAATGGGATATTCATGTCAAAATGGTTATTTTTCTATTTGTTAAACAAAATACAAATATTAGCTTACTGCTTTTATTCAAATAGTTTAAATTTAAGACATTTAATTAATATATATATATATATATGAACATAATGTAAAATAATTAGGAAATAACTTATTAGCTATAGAAATTAGGAAAGGTAAGCATTTAATGTAAAATAGTTGGTAAGAATTAATAAAACAGTTTGACCAACGTTAAACCCACAAATCATATAAAGATATTTGAAAATAAAATATGATGAGAGAAACCTATAGAATTAACGGAAATCCTTAAAATTATTTCGCTTTACCATCATTCAATATATATATATTTAATAGACCTAATGAAAAGTGAGTTGTGACTTCATGCACGGGTCTCTAAGCATTTAATCTTGGTAATCAACTTAATTAAATTCAAATTTCTCCATAAAGGAAAAAATATTGTATAACACAAAAGTCGCATCTCTATAGTTTTCCACAACATATACCAACATTAAATTAGCAATTAATGTTCATATTCTTACCTGTAAAATCTCAAAAGCCTCTTTAACCGTAACTAATAAAACTTGATCAAAATTAATCATTTCTTTATGTTTTATTTCTTACTAAATTCACTTAACCTCCATTCATGTATTTAGTTTAAATTCAGATGTGGTTTATGTTACGCTTTGAATAATGTGAATATGCTTAGTCTTCCATTCAAAATTGATAACTATAGAACATGGCTTATTTCTTTATATTTATTTGTTTTATTTAGGGTTAACTGTTTTTATTTCTACCTAAATTGTTGCATGTATGAGATTAGAGTAATTTAATCGACTAGTCAGAGAATCTAAAATTTAACTTTTAGATTATTTTTTTCAAATTTTGCAACTTATCTTTATTTCTCCACAAAGATTTTTTATTACAAAATGAAAGATTAATTCTATTTTTTCTAATCGCCTTCCAATTATTTAGTTCTAACTCAGTTTTTAGTTTTTCATTTTGAATAACATCTATGTATTCAGCTTTTCTTTCATAATTTAATAATATAGGATGATTTTTATCTCATTTCTTTTTGTCTATTTTTTATTCAGGATTGATATTTTCTCTTGGTATCGAATTTATTGTAGGTTCTAGATTGAATTAGAGGATCTAATTCTATGTTTTACTCAGTTTGGATACTCCATTATCTTTAATTCAATGATTAACTTTAATTTTAGCCGCCTATAAAATTACGTTCCTCCGCAAAGATTGCCAACATTAATCTAACAACTAATGGTTTATGTATCTCTTACCTGTAAAAGAAAAGGCTCCAAAGCCTCTTTATTTTAAAAGAGAAATCCTTTCGCATTAATCATTTCTCAAGTATTTCTTACTAAAATCACTTAGTCACCTTCAATACATTTTTAGTTCTAATTCTAATTTTAGTTTTACAATAAATGTGATTGATTTTTTCTTTTAATTTTAATTTGAGTTTTACATCCAAATATATATTATTATGCATCTTCTTGAAAATAAACTAGGATAATTTTATAATTTATGTAGTTAGTAAAAAACTTTATTTAGTATGCAAATAAAATATGAATTTCCATTAACTTACAAATATTTATAAAAAAATTAATTGCTTTTCTTGCTAGGATAATGTTAACTAGATACAAAAATCTTTTATTCCCTATAGTAATTTTCTATTAAAAAAACTCATAATATATGAATTTGTATGTCACATCATATTGATAAAATCTTAACTATTACAGATAAAATAGACTATTTCTCCAGTCCTAACTTTTGTATACAATGTCACTATTATTTGCTTTTGTTCTTTTCGTACGATTATGAATATTCGTTTGCTTATTTTATTTATAGGGCATAACTTTTTTTATTAATATTAATACATAGATACGAAACAATCTTTAAAAAATTTGTAGTCTATGAGCGATAAAGTTGATCTTTTCTCCATTCTTAAAAATAAGTACATAAAAAGGTAAGAAAATATGCGATAAAATAATATTTAAATAATAAATTTCATATAACGTTCTAGAAAAATATATAAATGTATAAGTGGCTCATTTTTTGGCAACAATTGAAAACTTTTGTTTTTTCAATTATTTGTATACATATTTGCTTTATAAACTTATAATTTTTATTTATATGTTGTATGTGATCTTAATAAGATAAATTTATTATTAAATATAATATTATCCATCCTGATCAATATATGGTTTAATATTTTGTTTTTTCAATTATTTGTATACATATTTGCTTTATAAACCTATAATTTTTATTTATATGTTGTGTGTGATCTTAATAAGATAAATTTATTATTAAATATAATATTATCCATCCTGATCAATATATGGTTTAATATTTTTTTTCTATGGTTTTATTAATAAACCATTAAATATTTATAAGCAACACATATTTTCCATTGATGCATGCGTATCAACATTTTTTGGAGACCTCATGAAACCGTTTGATATTTTTTCTTCCTAAAGAGTGCACTTGATGTTATGTTATTTTAAATTTCTATGATTTAAATTTTTTTATGGATGTTATGGATTAGAGATGTACTTGTTTATAGTGTTTATAAGTAAACAAATTTAAAACTAAAAGGATTATACCAAACTATATTGTCATTCAACTGATACAAGGAATTACTTGCTTCTAATTTTATTTAATTTGAACTCGGACTGGTAAGATAACTAATGATAGTTAATTATTTTCGATTGAAGGTGAATTACATGTTAATTCTTCATAACATTTGATTTATTGATGGACCAAAATTACTTTTTAGTGTTAAGGACCACTAACATAAGTGGGAAGTGGTATGATGTTTTAGGTTTAGCTTCTAAAGGTCATGAGTTTGAACTCCTAGACAAATTAAATGCTCTGTTATAGTACCACTCTTTATTCTAAAAAAATCATTTTAGTTTTACTTAATTACATTTGTTCCAATGAATGATTTTGCTTAATCATACTGTGTGATTTTATTAACGGTATTTACCCATTTTCTTACAAAATAAGATCATGCTCAAGTGGTTGAGATCATTAAACCAAGAAGATGCATATTTTTTGGAAACATAATATAGCAAACATGATATGACAACTACTAAAGTATAAAAAATTGTTAATACACGATTTAATGTGCTACTGAAACGCAATTTGATTTTCTCCTATTAACACCATGTTAAAAAATACCAACAAAAATATTTATTGTACTTCATAATACCATTAATAGTGATTTGGACCACAAACATGTACTTATTATTAAAAGTTTTCCAATATTCTTCAAATAAACAGCTGAATAAATTAAATTTATCTTCCCCTTAATTATAGAAAAAAATATCGAATGCATTAGCAATCAATTCACTCAATCACTAATGAAGTAAAATCGTGAGAATATGCTTTAAATAATCTCCATCCAGACATGTATACATATAGTTTTGTAAAAGGGAAGAAAATAGTATATTTCCTAAATTTTCAAAATTTCAAAATTTATTTACTACGTTTTAAGTTTTTATAGCATTCAAAAAATGTTGATTTAAAATTATTTGTTATTAATGAATATTTGGATAAAATTAGTGTTAGTAAATCACTATTAGAAATTTGATGGAAATTGGTGATTGATGACAATGTTAAATAAACTAATAATTCTTATTTGAATGTCTTTTTTTAATATACTGAATCCTAAATGTATTTTTTGAGAAATCAAATATTATCCTACTTGATCAATCTACGTGTTTAATACATTTTTTTGTTGTTGTTTAATAGATCATGAAATGTTTATTAGTAACACATAATTTTCCATTAAATACATGATTGCCATCCAACTTTTGCAAATCTCACGAAACCATAAGGTAATATATGATGATTTCTAATCTAGTTTGTTCATGTTATATCGTTTTCAATTTTTACGGTTTTGTGATGTTTACAGATGATTATGGATTAGATATGTACTCATTTATGATGGTCATAAGTAAAATTACTTAACATTTGAAGAAACATACCAAGTATACTATGATGCAACTGATAAAAGGAATTATTTGCTATTGATTTTATGTAATTTGAATCTAAATCAATTATATAATTATTTAGAGTTAACCCTATTTGATTGGTTTTAACGAGAAATCAACCGCATATTATTTCTTTTTAACTCTAACTAATTAAAATCATTTTTATTTCAATAACATTTGAAATGTGATGGTTCAAATTTGCTTCATGGTTTACTTAACTACATATTTTCCAATGAACTTTATTAAATCATGTTGTGTACTTTGTATTCATGTTGTTTGTACATTTTCTAACAAAATATCATGATCAAGTAGTTGGAATCATTAAGGCGGAAAGATGTATAATTGAGGAGTCAAGTTTATTTGACAATCTAATATAGTCAAAATGATGCGATCAATACCTATGTACAGAAAATTATTAGTTTGAAATCCAATGTGCTATTAAACACACTTTTATTTTCTCCTGGTGATGTCATATCTTAAAAATATTAGCGAAATTATTTGTAATTCTTCATTACACCATTAAAGGTGCTTTGGGCTACAAATTATATATATATATATATATATATATATATATATATATATATATATATATATATTGTTTACATAATTACCGATATTCCGCAATTAAATAGTTAAATAAACTAAATTCGTCTTCCATCCTAATTTTAGAAATAAGACAGAAAGCATCAAATATTCAATCGATTCATTCAATGGAGCAAAAATCATGAGAAGATGCTTTAAAAAATCTCCTTATTAACATATATATGTAGTTTTGTAGAAAAAGAAAAAAGTTTATTCATTAATTTTTTCAAGAAATCAAAATTTTTAATTTTTTATTGTCTTTTGAAAATATGTAATTTTCAAAGATGTTACCGATCGATGTTTAGATCAAACTTCTCTGATTAAAATCATTTTCATAAATGTTGCCAAAGATGGTGAGTGGTGGCAATGTTATATTCAACGATGTTGAATTTCAACAAATAAGTTTTAATATGCATCATGAATTTATCTTGATAAAATTATACATTTTATCGTCCATTAATTAATTATTGAATAATGAAATGTAATTGTGGCATTAAAAAGAGTAAATTTTGTCATATTTGAATTGCAATGGTATTAAGAACAAATAGATCGTCTTTGGAAACAGACATAATTTATACATTATCTATAGATTTAAATTATGTACTAGCAGCAAAAGTTTAAAGGTCGTCACTTTTAGTTCACGTATATGCTTTCATTTCCGAAAATAATGGTATGTTTGGTCCTTTTTATGCTTTTAGTTTTAAGCCTAAACGCATAGATTAAAAAATAGTTTTAACAAATTTAATAGAGAATATGCATAATTCAATCAATTTGAATTTTGATAACATGTTTATATTTTGGTTGGGTTATTGATGATGTTACAAACGAATATTAGTGTATTTTTCTATCTTTTATATTCATTTAATTGATTGTTTTTGAATGAATATCCTCATCATTATTAATTAATTCATTCAATTAGTATCAAAGATAATTAATTATAGAATTAATAAGTAAATAGTACTCTACTTAAAATTGGAATATAGCCTAAGAGATAAATAGTAATTAACTGGAGTTAAAAGTAATCAAATCTCCATTTAGTTTGAACTAAATTTTAAAGTAATAAATATCATCATCATACTTTTCTCCATTGCATGTAATGGTAAATATTTATTAATTCTAATGTGGCACCCAATTTTATGTTGATTAGTATTATAAAAAAAATTGCACACAAATCATCAATATCAATGAGTTTTTACAAATTGAAATGGATTTAATATCATTTATTTCACATTTAAATTAAGATAAATAAATTCACCATTTTAAATATGATTTATAATAATTAAATAAAATTAACTCCGGTTAATACTATTTTTAACTCCCTAATTTGAGTTAGAGTCGTATCAAATGGTATTACATGCAATCGATACAAGAAATCGATTCCATAATTTGAATTAATTAGCATTTTCGCTAATGCAATGCTTCTGAGTTTGGAATAACTTTAGTTTGATGTTAGTGTTTGTTCTATAAAGCTATTGTTTCCACACAAAAAATGATATATACTTCATGCACATTGCAATTATAAGCATACATTTATCGTTAAAGTTTTGTTTGTAATGTTAAAGAAGAATCCAATCCATAAAAGGTACAATCCAAAAGCATATATTTCACCTTCATATAGAAAAACCTAAAAAATATTTAGCAAAAAATTACGTGAGCCGATGTACGTAGCATAGGTTCGCACTAGTATTAGTGAATGATCTAGACTGTGTTAACATTTATTCCTAGCACTAATCCAAAGCTTGTGACGAAAAACAAATCAACGTTATATTGACTCTTGTCAGACAATAAAAATCATACCATTTTTACTTGTTGCCAATTCATGGCTAATGTAACAAAAAGAACATAGACTGATTAGTTACATTCTTACCAGACATTTCGCCCACACAGATTTCCTTTTCTATCTTGTATGAAACAATAGCATGTGTGAACTTTTGGCAATCATTTGGTGCAAATAAGTAAAAGCTGCAGCTCTTCATTTTCACTATTGCAACCTTGGAATGAGATAGGTATTCACAAAAATGAAAACGTTAGTGCAATACCTACAATATATTAAATTTTAAATCCCGTGAAACTTAGATGTATATACCTTGTCTCTACTTGACAAATAGTTCATGAAATTTGTCCACTCGGTTTTCTCATAAGAGCTTGCAGGTGCTGGAAATAATTGGAACTGCGGTAGGTTTAATTCTCTATATTTAGAGCTCGGTTTAAAGTCCTCTATTGACCAACGATCAGAGACTTCAAATGGAAAGTCTATATGCTTCATTCGACATATCAGCTTCTTGTCTTTCCGAAGCCACGCAAACTTGGCAGGCCCTTCCTCACTCATCGTATTACTTCTCAAGCTCATTGATCGCCTACAGAGCATGAAACCCTAGCTTCGGAAATTTCTGTGTATTCCAAGGTCGTATGCTAATTTATACACCAAAATAAATGATTCGAGATAAACGACGGCAAAAAAAAAAATCGAATCAAAAAAATTGAACAAGAATGCAGTTGAAGTTACGGAAAAGCATGTGTTATGGTGGAAAATTACAAACTTAATAAAAGGAATTGGTTCAACCATTTACAAATCATAATTTTAACCGGAGTAGTGTTAAAATTCACCTGAAATCGATAATAATAGTCGCCGAATACAGCGATCGTTCGGTTTAGTGCAGCAAGAGGTTGAGCGATTGGGTAGACAATGTACATAAACTGGCCGGAGACGTTATGGAAGAGGCGGAGAAGAATCGCCTCTATCCGCGATCGTACGTGTTACAGTGGTACAATTATTATTTTTTTAATACAGAAAATTAGTATTACTTCGCAGTGAATCTAGGGTATTTAACGCGGCGGTTTTGGTATTAGAAAACTATGGATGGCTTGCGTGCGTACAAAATATTTCAGACTTTCAGTTGTGCAGAAAGAAAAGATTGCAGCCTGCTCATTTTTAGCATACAAAGTATTCCAGTGCTACGAAGCTCCCAAAACCCATATCTGTATTTTTGGTCGAAATAGCATTAGTGAAGTTTTATAAAACATTTTTTCGGTAAATTATCTATTATTTCCTAAGCAGTTATTTGCTTCAGGTAAATAGGCATAGTGAAGAAGTTGCAAAAAAAAACTTGTCTCAAGGACAACAAGTTTGCTTTTTAGTCTGAAGGACACTTTTTAGTGTAAACTGAAAATTATAGTTACAACTATCATTCTGTAATTTAAACTAAAAGTGTCATTCAGTCTAAAAAACAAACTTCTTATCCCTGAGACTAAATTTTTATGCAACTTTTTCCTTGTGCCTAAAAAACCCCAAATAAAAAATTGTCCACATTTCCCAAAGCCTTGGAATTTAGCATAAACCAAAAGAATAAAAAAAAAATGTTTCTAAACTTTAAAAAAAAAATCAAAAACCAAAAATTTAAATATTTCCAAAACAAATATTGTAAAAAATTAAAATTTTACAGTAAAATTAAGACATCCCAAATAAGTTAATAAAACTTAAAAATATTCAGAAAAGTTTCATACACTTTGAAAATAAAATAATTTCCAAACAATTGGAAAAACTTCCAAAGTATTCTAAAGGCTAATTCTTTTTGAGCTTTCTGTCAAAAAAATTATTTTATTTTCAAAGTGTATGAAACTTTTCTGAATATTTTTAAATTTTATTAACTTATTTGGGATGTCTTAATTTTACTGTAAAATTTTAATTTTTTACAATATTTGTTTTGGAAAAATTTAAATTTTTGGTTTTTGATTTTTTTTTTTAAATTTAGAAACATTTTTTTTTTTATTCTTTTGGTTTATGCTAAATTCCAAGGCTTTGGGAAATGTGGACAATTTTTTATTTTGTGACCTTTGGAAATTGTTCAAAAATATTGGTTTTAATTTCTTTTTAAACATTATGATTAATGTTTGCAGACCCCTTGAGACATTGTGAAATTTTTTTAAAAAAAAATGGATATTTGAACTTAGTTAAATTTTTTGAAAAGTACGAAAATTCTTTGAATTGTTGAATATTTTGATACCATGGAAAGTAAATTTAATATCAAAGAATATTTCAAATTCCCACTGCAGGTGTTTTCAAATTTTCCATATTTGATGGAAACATTTTGGGTTATTCGGATGTTTTATGTCAGCAAGTAACTTTTAATATATCTAGTTTTCGACTACTTTTTTTTTAGTTTTTTATGCCTTTTCATAATTTAATCTTTAAATTTTTTATTCTTTGCTCAAAAATGGGTAAACACCTTCATGTCATTTGTTGTAAAACTGTGAATGCAAAGTGTATTTCATCATTGCTTTAGATACGCTACTTATGAGTTAAGGAAGCAAACTAAAAACAGAAAGTAGACTGCATTAAAGTAAGAACGCATAAATTTATTTTTATTTCGATAGAATATTGCCTATGTCCGTTGTCTATAGTCATTAATTTTCTTTTATTGAGTATAGTGTATAAAATACAAGATACAATGATCTGTTGCTCAAACAATTGTAAATGATGCTCCAATGATTTGGTTTGGTAGAAGTTCGGATGAGTACGGTAGGAGTTATTCCAATAGTTTTTGCTCTCTCGTTTGTCCACAATTACTATTCATCTTTTGGGGTATTTGAAAATATGAGATATATAAGGATTAGTTCACCAACCTCTCTTATAAATTTGGTTTAGCAAAAATAGGTTCGGCAACAAATTTTTTTGGCAAGGGAACGTCGAACCATATTTCATGTTCGGTAGTTTATTACCGAACTATTTTTCCGTTTCGGTAGTCAGTCATTGCCAAACTATTTAGGGGTTGCTCAACCGAACTATTTGACCAGAGGTACCCGTGAACCGTTTAATTAGCTTCTCGAAACCTGTATTTTTCTTCTGGTCTTCCTCGAACCATCTTTATATTCTCTTGACTTCTCGCCTTGTTCTTGAGATTAAGGGATGCTGCTCCTATTATGGACTTTTCAACTGTGTTCTGTAATGCCTTTTCATATCCATGGCAAAAAAATTCATAACACTTTCTCCTCAGAACATTCTTATGTGACTGTAAAGTGTGCTTTGCTTCATCCATATTCATCTTGCTTTGCTTGAAATATTTTTGCTTGTAGTTCTCCGTTCCAGTGAGACTTTGGCTAATGACTTATTGTACAGTCCTCTTATCTCTGAGAAAAGCTTGTTGATCACGTTAAAACATCTTTGAACACAATGATGTATGTAGCTTTTACTTGATAATAATCAACGCCAAACACAACGACCTTTCCGTTTAGTGCAGGAAGATGTTGAGTGATTGGATAAACAATGTATGTCTGAGATGGTCGTCGACGTTATGGAAGAGGCGGAGAAGAATCGTCTTTATTCCCTGATCGTAGATTTCACAGTGGTCCAAAATGTTTTTACAAGATGTAAGTAGAGCGTCCACGGTAAATTTAGGGCATTTAATGCAACAATTTTGCTATTAAAAAACTATCAATGGCTTACGAGTGAACAAATAATTTCAGTTGTACAAAACTGACCTGCTAACTTTTAGCATACAAGTACCACTATAAAGTTTCAAATTCCTAAATTTCACTCCTTAACAAAGAAAATTTGCAAACCCGTGGTACTAGTACACTTTTCCCTTCAACTGTTTAACAGTGTAATATTAGACATTTTAGTTGATTCGGAATATTTACCGGTGTAAAATTTTAATTTATGTTGAGTATACAATAGTAATTTGCTTGAATAGTCTCTCTAAAATCATTTTTCATAATATGTTGTGTATGATCATGCATTTACATGATATTTGCTCAAATTTAAACCTTTTAGAATATAAACATTTTTCGGGTAAATTATCCATTATTTGCGAACCATTTATTTTACTTAAGTATTTGAATTTCCTAAAATATTTTTGAGTAAACTCAAAAAGGATTAAACTTTAGAATATTTTGAAAGACTTTCGAATTGTTCAAAAATTATTTTATTCCTAAAATGTATGAAATTTTTGTGATATTTTTTAATTTTTATTCATTTATTTGGGATATATCTTAATTTTACTGTGAAATTTTAATTTTATATAATATTCATTCCCAAAAAATTAGTATTTTTGGTTTTTGATGTTTATTTTTTAAAACTTTAGAACATTTACTTTTTTATTCTATTAATTTATCTTAAATTCTCTTAAATTCCAATGTTTTGGAAAATGTTGACAATTTTAAATTTTGCGAGCTTTGGAGACTGTTTAAAAAATTGATTTTGCTTTTTAAAACAATAATACTAATGTTTGGAGACCTCTTGATACTTTATGAAGTTTTTTAAAAAACTTGTTTTTAGATTCTTGAACTTTTTTAATTTTCTTTAAAAGTATAAAATACTTTGATTTGTTTAGCAAGGCTTGTCTGCCGGCTTTACAGTGGATCGTGCCTCTTTTATTAAAGATTTAAAAATAGATGTTCTGCATACGCAGAGAATTACCAAAGAGAAAAAAAATATAAAAACAGGAATTTGGAAAACAGGCCAAAGCTATTATACACCTCAAAAACTAGTCCCTTTCCAAAGAAGAGGAACCATTGTTGTCATCTGAAGAATCTGGTCCAATTACATGGAGGAACCCTGAGAATAGAGTAGCTAACGTAGGAATAGAATCTATGGAATCCACTCTGTAAAAGAATTTCCTATCCCAAGAAGTGTTCTAAAGAAGAGATCTGTTCCTCTGACCAAGCTCACCAATATCAATATGAGAAAGATCGCCATCCACTGATAATAAAGATGTCCCTTTTCACCATCATCATTAACGTCCTTGTAAAAAGTGGCATACTTCGGATCATATCTCATTTCTATATTTTCATGAACCCAAGCTTTCTTTCTCGAACTGCATAAAAGGTCAATAGAGCGAGGAATCTGATCTGAAACCAATGAAACAGAAGCCACTATAGTACTACCATGGACTGCACAGTAGTAGCAACAAAAGAATCAATCATAGAAACTAGAGGAGTCTCTGTAGAAACCAACTTAAATAGCCGAGATTTCGGTACCTACTTCCTTATTGGAGGCCTAGGAAGGGGAATCCTATCCGGGATAAGGACTAGAGGGACAACGAAAGTATCGGGAACATTATGCTTATAAGCATTCGCTAATGACCAAATGAATGACATGACTCACAAATATCCGGCTTCTAACTATAGAGAACATCAATAACTGTAGCATGTCCATCAGCAGGGCATACAGTAAGCTTGGATGGAAGAGGCTTGTCCGAAAAGATTTCAGTTAAAACCTTAGCATAAACAATCCTACATCTAGCTACCGTGTTCGCATCAAAACATTTAAGCTTACCCAGTAAACTAGCAATCCAATTCAAACCAACCAACGATTACAAAACGGAGGAAATATAAGAAAAGTGGATCCAAATAGGAATGGATAACACCTACCCTTCGCACTATCAACGGACTGACTTACTCTAGGAAGTAATAATTAAAGGTTGACCTACAATGAAAAAGGGCTCTGCATCAAGCACTCATTATCTTTCCTCCATACCAGAGAATATAAAGTAGTACATAGAATTATCAAACTGAACTTGCAAACCACCCTTAGGATTCCATTAGTTATTACAATGTTCCTAAACAACATGGCATGGAGGATCCGAATCAAGAATAAATCCCACAAGATAGTTAGCATAATAGTCTTCATCTGCCTGAATGACTTTTAAAGGAGGGTACATGACTCCATCTTTCTCAACCGTATTAAAAGATCGGTAACAACTTAAAGAGGGAAGTCCATTTGTTGAACAAAACAGGGTGGGAAGAAGGTTGAATTAGGGACAAGCAGCAGCACCTGCCGGAGAAAGAATATCTCTACCACACCCAACATTGGCAGAGTTCTCACAGTTAGCTTGCTTGCACATCTCAAAGCAATAACCCCAGCTCCAATATCACAATCAGTTACTCCAACATTATTATCACATCCTACATTTTCACTCAATCCATTGGCAGAGTTTAGATGAGGATGCATCACAGAAATAACATCCCTACCTCCATTTTCACAATCAATATCACAAACTATATTATTACTCAAAACAATAGGATTATTGATGCCAATAGTTCTGTCAACCCATCTTGAAGCAATAAGAGAAGAGGTCTGCAGCGGCGTTAAAGAATGCTCATCTAGGATAGGAGTGCAAACAAGACAACAGTCATGAGATCCATCATTTAAATCAGAAAGCAGAGCAGTAAGGGAGTGATCTAACGAGTAAGCTAGAATATCATCAGAATTTTTAGCAACTGACAAGGATTTCTCGAGGCTAAAATCAAGCAAAATAGCGTCGTTCAAAGTAACTGTTGATAAACAGAAGACGATAAAGCTGCCGAAGGAGAAGCTCCAGATCTCATTTGACAAGTCGCGTCAATACTATCATAAGGAGAAACCAAGGACGAGGCAATCGAACTAACCACAGCCGAAAGTACCAAGCTCTGAAATCTGAGCAGAAGGAGAAGCATTGTAACGGCGTCCGGAGCGGGTCAATGACGAAGCCTCTAAATCTAGATCTGAGTCCAAATAGTCGGAAATGGGCTTATTTTTCTTCTTCTTCAACATGGTTATATGAAGCGGATTGGAAAGGGATGGATGGAAGAAAAGGGGACAGGAGGAAGAGAGGTCAGATGAATGCGAGATAGAGAAGGCGATAAAAAGGAGCTGCCATCGACGAACGTTTTGTATATCCTTTGATTAGTTGAATATTTTGATACCATATGGAAGAACTTTAATATTAAAGAATATTTCGAATTACTATTGTAAGTGTTTTCAAATATCCATATTTTATGAAAACTTTTTGGGTAATTCAGATATTTTATTTTCGCAAATTACTTTTAATATTTCTAACTTTTGATATCTTTTTTCTAGTTACCTATACCTTGTCATAATTTTAGCGTTTAGCAAACATTAAAGGAACTAAGCTTGATCATAGCAGGTAAAATGGATAATCTCAAAAAAAAAAAAAAAAAAAAAAAAATATTAGATCTTTATGGGGACAATGAAGTCTAATTGATTTTAGATCCAATATAAAATATTTTTAATAATATTTATTTAATTTAATTCATTTATAGAAGGTTTTACTTAATTTTTTTTAAGTTATATTTATAAGTGGATCAAATACATTTATATGTGCATAGTGCATGCGCAACATATAAATAATGTACAAAGTAATGCGTATGTATATATGTCCATAGTTTTATTTGAAAATTATATGTGTCTTTGCGCGCACGCGTGCGTGCGTGCATGCATGTATGTGTAATAATAATTTTTTTAAAAAGTTATGAACAATTCAAAATATTTTGAATTAATATCTTAAAAATTCTTATGTTAATTTAAAGTTTAAAAGCATATCTAGATTTAATTAAATATCTATTTTAAATTCAAATTATAAATAATATATATATACAATCTCAGAGAAATTAATTTTGAAATGTACATATGCATATGTTTTATATTTTAGTTTAAAACACATACACACACATGTATTTGCAATTATGAATTAGCAAACACACACACACACACACGTATGTATGTATTAAAAAAATCTTGGCCAAAAATGTATTAAAATAATTTTTTTATGTATCAAATTCGTATGAATTTGATACAATTTTTTTTAATACATATGTTAGTTTATTTAATATATATACATATATATTAATAATTATTACATAAAAATAATTTGTATTTTAAATTCTAAAATACATATATTTATAGATTAACTTTAAATGATTTAATACATATAATATACTTATTTTATTTGTTTATACTTAGTATATTACATTATAAAATTATTAAGCTATTTTAAAAATAATTTTAAATTTGAAAATTCATGGTTAAATATTTATAATATGGCCAAAATAATATAGGTATTATAATGATGTTTTCATGTGGTTTTTTTAAATCAATTTGGACATATACATTTTTTTCTAGATAATTTGGATGTATACATTTTTTTCTAGATAATTTGGATATATACATAAGATTGGACAATAAAATATATATACGTATTCGTTATGATAATTTGAATCTAAAAGGCATTAACATGATGATTAAAATATCAATTATAATAATTGTCATTAAAATTGAAATATTACCGAAATAGCAGCTTGTGATATACACCTTGAATGAAGAACCGACTTCTAGTCCAATCAAACCACCTTTAGAAATTGCAGCAGACTAGAGATGAACACCACTCTTTATTTTAGTTGACTTTCTACTTGATTTGTCTTGGAGATTAATGGTTATTAGCCTTTGATGCTTGTGACTATGACGGGAAGGAGAGGGAAGAAAAAGATTCAAAAAATGGATGAGAATTAGACGTGTAGATAGGCATCTGGATAGAGTAAAAAGTCAAAGTCTAATCTACTTTCTTTACTCGGTCTTTTCTCCCAATTTAAATCAATATTCGAATAATTAAAACCTCCACCCTTTCTCCCTTATAGCCTGCCGTACCTAGGGCATTATGGACCAACAAAAAATTTCAAACCCACTTAGTAATTAACTATTTAAATCAAATTTAAATAGTTATCGATACCGTATATCGATACATACATATATAACAATATATATGTGTGTGTGTGCGCGTGCGTGTGCACTTTAATAAATATTAATGACATTCAAATAAATCAAATAAAATTTTAATAACTAATCTTTCATAAATATTAATTAATTTGATAATTTAAAGCAGATGTAAATTAATTAAATCATATGGTATTTCAGGGTATTCATCATTATGGTTGTGTGACTCAAGAAGCAAATTCAATCAGTGGTTAATATCGAACAATTCGAATATTAATGTTCACACGTCACCTTAGCTAGTCATGTGGAAGTTTAGTCAAATTTATTGCTTACATATTCTTCGATAAAATTCAATTTAACTAATTTAAGTGGTACCCGGTAGTAACGATTATTTGCACTAGTTCTATGTCAAAACTATATCACTTTATGACTTTAGGAATTTGGTTTAAAATTCTAATGTCGACCATGTTCGACTTGTTTAATCCAAACAAAAAGTGCTTCAATAATAAAAATTATTATTAACCATACTGCTCTGGCCAAAGACTTTGATTTTGAGTTGACTATAGTTGACTGTGATACTAATCTCATACAACTGATGAGATGTATTCTATATTGAATAGTGTTCACTTCCAATGCTTCAACTCGGACCCAACTATGGTCGTTCGATGGGTGCCTACCATATTTTAACTATAATCAAAGTGGAGTGTCCGTATTGAAGTTCAATGGTATTCTCAAGTCAAGAGAACTATGTAATGTCGTCACTACGAGATTGTGTATTGACCTTAATTATATTAACCAACATAAAACTCTCGAGTGAGTCATTCTATAGTTATCAATAATTATCAGTACGTAACCTCTTGGTGTCCTCAGTAACCGTGAGTAATACACTGCCTAATATTTGGAGAGCATTACATACTCTAGTATATAGGATGATTGATATCCTATTTTGAAACATCTTGAATAGGAAAATATAATATGTTATTTTAATGTGATAAATTTCTCATTATTACAAATTTGTAATTGTTATTACATAACATATCATTTAAAGATTTCTAGTAAATATACTTAAATTAAATAATTAATTAACATAAATAGCATGACAAGTATATAATAAAAAGAAAACTCCTTTTATTTCGAACGATATTTTATTACAAAGTCAATAATTTACACTAAATTACAAAATTGCCCCTATGTCGTACCTTTAACTTTATCAATCTCCCAGTTGCACTTAAGGTTAATTATGAAATCTCAATCACATCCCTTCGACCATTTTTCTGAGAACCGACCAAGCTAGTCACTTGGTGAATGGATATGTTATGTTGTCCTTAGTATATACTCTATCAATCATAACTTCTTTATTGGCAATGAACTCTCTAGTAAGGTGGAATATATGAAGAACGTACCTTGACTATTTATGAGCTCTTGGTTCCTTTGTGATCTGCATTCTAGCATTGTTGCCACCGAACAATGTCATCGAATTCTTAATGTTCAAAATTACTCTTGGCTTGGCTATAAATTTGCGCATCCATATCGCTTCTTTAGCTCCTTCATTGAAGGCATTGTATTTGGCATCCATCATTGAATCATCTACTATTTCTTGCTTGAAATTTTCCAACTAACAACCTTACCATTCAATGTAAAAGCATAACAAAATATAGACTTACTTTTGTCGATGTCACTCTAAAAGTCAGAATCTATGTACCGCTTCATAAGGTGGCATTCATTCCCGTATATGAGGAATAAGTACTTAGTATTTCTCAAAAACTTAAATATACATTTTATAAAGTCCAATGCTTCTCACCAGGATTAGACTGGTATTGGCTTATGCATCCTAATGCATAGCATGCATCCGGTCTGGTATATAACATATCATATGTTATAGGGTTGATTATTGATTGATACGATATCATTTTCATACGATCCTTCTCGTCAGTATGAGGAGTGGCATTCCTAGAAAGGAGGATTTCAATTGCGTCAGAACATTTTCATGCATAGAATTCCCCTTATGAACCTTTATAGTACGATATATATGTACACGGATTGGGACAATCCCAGCAACCACTTAAATCTATTCTGTAGTCTTTAATACTTGGTATGTAGTTCTCCCAAATCCTTCATGAAGAAGTTATTGGATAACCATGCTTTCACTTATTGTAATAATGCAATGTCATTGACAGTTAGTAGTAAATTGTCGGCATATGGGACTAAATATACTATAGCACTTTCTTGTTCATTCCGATATATGCACGCTTTCTCTGTGCTTTGATAATACTAAACTGTTTGATTACTTTATCAAAGCACTTATTCTAACTTCTTGAATCTTGTTTAAGACTATAAGTCGATCTTAACGATTTGCAACTCTTGTCCTTGCTCCCGCCGACCTCAAAACCCTCGGGCTATGACATGTAAATGGTCTCTTCTAAATCAACATTTATAAATTTTATTTCACATCCATTTGCCATATTTCGTAGTCATAGAATGCAGCGATGACAAGCATTATCCAAATGGACCTAAGCTTGGCTACAGGTGAAAATGTATCGTCATAAACAATACCTTGAATTTGACCAAATGCTTTCGCAATTAACATTGCGTTATGGGTCTTTACCTATCCATTTATATTTAGATTTTTATTAAAAATCCATTTGCAGCCAATGTGTTTAATGCCTTTGGATATGTCAATCAAAGTCCATACTTGTTTTCATACTTGGAATCCATTTTGAATTTCATCGATTCAAGCCAAAATGAAGATGGATAGGTAGAGACCTATAAGGCAAGGCTAGTTGTGTAAGGGTTTCACCAAATTTAAGGTGTTTATTATGATGAAATGTTTTTGCCCATAGCCACGCTTAAGTCCATTCAGATAATTCTCACTATTGTCGCATTCTATGACTATGAAATATGACAAACGGACATGAAAGTGATATTTCTAAATGGTGATTCAGAAGTAACTATTTACTTGTCATGGCTCGAGGGTTTCGAGGTTAGTGGAAGTGAGGGCAAGGCTTGTAAATTGTTAAGATCAATCTACGGTCTTATGCAAGCTTCAAGTAATTGTAACAAATGTTTTGATGAATTACACTACACCAAAACAGGCAAATCCTAACATTTATAAGTGTTACAAATAATTTCAGTAACACTTTTTAAGTGTTACTAATGGACTGTGAGGAAAGAAGCGGCCAAATTTGTGACATTTATAAGTGTTACGAACATACGTATTACTAACACTTATAAGTGTTGGTACAGAAATATACGGTAACGCTTATAAGTGTTGGTACGGTAACGCTTATAAGTGTTGGTACAGAAATATGCGGTAACGCTTATAAGTGTTGGAAAATGATTATTTAGTAACAATTAATATTTAATTTTTAAAACAAATGAATATAATATCTCATAAATGATGATGTCCATATCATATATAATTCATCATATCAATTCAATATGAAGTCTAAAATGCGTCCATATCTCAAATGCAACAATATCATATTTAGATAATACTATAATATGAGCTATAAACTTTCTAATTTCAAAATACCACAATATCGTATCCAAATTTCAAAATACCACAATATCATATCCAAATTACAATAGAATTTTAGATACTGCGAAGACGAAACACAGGCCATATCACAAAGCCCCCATCTGAAAATTCACAAAGCTTGTGGTGCCCATTTTGAGGACCATCTGAAAATTCACAAAGCACCGATATCGAATGACTACATATTGTGTGAATATGCACTGTATTAACCATAGAAAGATATGATACATATTGTGTGATCTAATAATAGTGGATCACATTTTCTTATTTCATAATTTCATAATTTCTTGCACCTGCTCAACCTGATACAACTGACATTCAAACTGCTCCTCTACAAACCTCCTCCAACTTGCAATATCCCCAGTTCACTGCAAACTTCTCAAAACTATGCCAAACTTCCTCCACTGTCATGAAAAAAATGCTCCACTGTTACAACATTTCCCACAGTCTCCTACTTCAACTTTCACCTCTGTCCCCTTCAACAACAAATCACCCTGCTTGTACATTGCTACCTACTTTCACATCCATACAAACTGCCTCCCTGCCTGCCTGCACATCCACCAAAACCATAATTCAATTCTTCATACAGCATCACATTTCACTGCCTCAACCTTCATCAACACATTTCAAACAACATACCATCAGCTACATATCTTACTTGCCTATATCAATTTCTCTCCTCCTCGAACCACCGCAATCTCCTCCAGCAATCACCACACATCAACTGTTCTATTACCCTTGCTGAAACTTCCAGTCAATCTGCCTACAAACATATCTTTTTCATTATCATTCATACTTGTTTTAGACTCCAACACATCACATTTTCTTCAATACTCCTCTGATCACATACCATACACCTTCAGCATACCACTACAACCACCATGTCATACATATAACATACAACCCACCTCTGTTTCAACCTGTTCAACAATACTTCCTCCCCTCCACCTTTCTGCTGTGCATATCTCACCACTCAAACTGCTACACAAAACAGTACAGTTCACCACCATCAAATTGCCACCAGAAACTGACAAATCTCCTCTACTAGAACTCGACCGTCGAAACCAATACTTCATCCCCTTAAACAACTCTGTACTTCATTCACGACAAGAAAACTCTAAACTTCGCTCACCAATTCATCAAATCATCCTCACTGCTTCACTTCACTACAGTTCAAACCCTGACCATTTTCACACTGCAACCCACATCATTCATCACTATCCAAAGATTCCAAACCACACTTCTACCTGATACTTCATATCCACAATATTGCACTGTCACTCAGACAAATATAACTTGAAAAATCTGTAGTTCACACGTTCTTTCCTATGTTATAAATTATTATATGATTAGAGTGCATAAGCTCAATACATAGTATAGCATCTACGGATAATAATTTACTAATCAATACTACACAGAATAGGATAACAGCATTGAATCATTGCGCATTCTTATATAATTAGGAGAAACTACTATTAAATTTAAAATTAGATTCTCACCTGAAAAGATGATTGAAATTTAAAACCATATCAAACTTATTTCTTTAGCACATAATGTCAGCTACTTCACTCAGTACAGGTATATTGCTTTAAATACACCGTTATTGTACTTTATTGTATATACATCTGCTTCATCGTGACGTTTTAACTTATTCTTTAGTATCAAATCATGTAAAAACACCTCAATTTCGGTTATGGTCCATTATGATCAAATTAACCATTTAAGAAGATGTTATCATATCGATGTTAAAATAACTAAGGAAATACTTGTACGATTCGTATTCTCAGGCGTGTAGATAAACAGATAAACTGAGAGGAAAAAAGGAAGAAAAAAAATCAATTACTGATTGAAAAAAGCATTGCAAAATTGGAAACTGATATGATACTTTAACTGCTGGATTAGACATATGATGGCAGCACTTATAGATTATACTCAGCTAGCTTGACTAATAACAGTGAAGTAGATATAGAGTTTTACCCTTGAATATCAATATGTACAGTTTTAGCTTTTCTGGCAAACGATCAATATGTTTGCATTCATATTTTTTTCAAACTTAATCATAAAAACTCATTTTCCTTAATTCTATGCTTCCAAAAACTGCATGATAGTAGAAGTATTAAACAATATGCATTTTCAGCTACTTTGAAATTGAAACCTATATAGCATTACATCAGAGCAACGTTTCTTCTGCCAGCTTTGCTGGGATGAGAACCACACAAGTGTAGTAAAATAAGAATACATCTATTAAATAGTAAATTGGATCATAAATATACCATATAATTTAAATGAACAAGAATTGGTGTACTCATATATTCTAGCTGCATGTTGCTTCAATGGCTAATGACTTTATAATATCATCTGGACATGAATCGATGGCTAATGATTTTTCAAGTTATAGGAAATGGTGGTCAGTGGTGACTTGGGTGACAGAAGAAGGTTGCTTTGTATCAGTTGTATCAGTATGCCATCAAAGCTATTTATATACTGTTTCAAGATGAACCATACATGAACCATCATCGTTTAACATTAGCAAACAAAGTACTCACATAAATACGGACGTTTAAAAGGTAAAAACATTATAAAGCCAAACCAAACTAATAGGAAAAGAACTCGATATCATGTGTATATCACTCTCAATATTTTCAAAATCCATTTGATCAACAACGGTACTGGAGATCATATTACCATTAGTATTTTCAACTACATTCTTTATACCATAAACAAGCATTTTTGATTCATTGTTCGAATAGTTAAAATTTGTACTATCCTTCTTTTTAGTTGACACAATGTCTGAAATCATGCATGCATTGATATCTGAAGGATGCATCTCTGTGTCATCAATTTGACCACTGTAATTATTCACAGATATCCACCATTCCATCAACTACCACAATATTAGTAAAACAATTAGCAGTATTTGTTTTTAAAACATTCATTGAACAGCACATATCATTCATAATGCATTCAGCAGTCAGTACTCCCATCTTTAAGCCAATAAAGTTGGAAAAAATCAACCAATTCCACCTTAATCCATATATTAAGTTCAATTTTCTTTTAGTTTAATCATTATAACATTTGGATACCTTAATCTGACATCTTTCTCAACCAGGCTACTTGATGAATCGAAATTGGTAAGCTCCATACCAGCATCACATTCCTTTAAGAAACCATGCAACAATGAATGGGATATATACAGGTTCAGCTTTCTGAGATAAGCAAGAAATGAGATCATGGCTATTAAAATTCTAAATGACAGAGAGATGGGATTTTTCTACCACATAATGAAAACTTTCAACCCAAGCGAATAGGCAGAATTCATTTGGCGCAAAATTCATACACCAAACAGACCAAATTTGAACCATATTTTAATACCGGTGGTAAATAGATATTTTGTTAATATGTTGTATTTTACAAATATTAGTTCGGTTGAATAATAAAGCAATTTGAATCTCGTTGGAGGAAAAAAAATGAAAGTTCAGAATTTATTTTCCCAGTTCAAGTTCATTGGAAAAATGATACCAATAAAATGATCAAAGCAGATTCAAGGAAAATCAATAGACATGCATCTAAACTAGAAATCTAAAACCAGCTTGAATTACTAAAATGTGAAATTAATGTGCTATAAATTAATGTGCTATAAATTCAAAAAGTCGAAAACAAAGAAAGGAAGAAGAAGGTAAGTCAAGCTACAGATCAAAAGCAAAGGCAATAGCAGATTCAGGAAAAAATCATAAGGGAAGCAAAGAAAAACTGGAAAAAAAGATCAAAGCAAAACAAATATAAATAGCAAAGCATCAAGCAACTTAGCAAATCCAAAGCATTTCAAAAATCTGGAAACAATAAATTCAATTTCCAGTTCAGAAAATTCTGAAAGCAATTCCATCTAGTTCTTTGTCTCAAAGCTTCAGGTGAGCAAACCTTTAAACCCCTATATATATATTTGAAACTGTTTGTATGTTTGTGAATGTGTAAGTATGCTGTGTGAATGTTTATTTGTATTGACTATGCATGTTTGAATACAACTCTCTGTTTACATTCACAGGCCACAAATCCATCAAATAAACCCATATCCTTTTATTTTAACCAATTCAGGTTAAGATTCTTGGAAAGAAGATGTTTAAAATAATGTCAAGAAAATATTGAGTGAATATTCATAAATTATGGATTTACAGAAAAATCATTTTTTAAAGCAAGCAACAAAAAGGAAATAAAAAGTTAAAGTTTCTCTGTTCTCCAAATTCAACGTGAGCAAACCACTTAGACTTGCTATATACCTTGATGTTGGATTGTTTATATGCTAAATGATTGTGTACTTATATTGCATGTGTTTGTATATGCCTAGAATTGACGTGCACCGTCTGAGTACTGGTACCCAAGCCCCTGTTCAGTTTTACAGGGTTTAAAAAGTGGTCCAAAATTCAAATTTCAATTTTTATTCACTTAATAGGGATTGATGTGTAACAACTTATTCTTGAATTTGCAAGATTGGAATAAAAAAAATACTTTAGGTGAAAACTTAAAAAAGCTTTACTGGGGACAAAAATTACAGTAAATTTTAAAAGTGTGAGCAACTCTCTTTAAAACCCAACCTTCTATCTTAATTGTGTTCAGTGATGATGGATGAAATGAATGAATATGGTAACTTGTTTAAATGTATACATATGTGTTCATATGTGTACAGGTTGATGGTGCATGTCAGTAAGTAGGTATGTATATACCTCTGATAAAAAAAACAGGCTCCTAAAACCTGTTTCAAAAAAAAAAAATCATATCAACCAAATGAATAAATATTTGGCCTTGATCTTTAAATAAAAAATGATGGCGATAGTGTAAATTGTTATTTGTTTGGCAATGCAAGGTGTGAATAATAGAAATGGAAATTTATATAAAACCTCCTATTTTAAAATATTTTGATAGTGATTAATTACATAAGCAAATCGAACAAATATAAATTTTACCCTCCTCTAGCTCTATTTTTCACGACTACATCATCCACCAAACCAACCAACATAACACAACTATTCCTAGTACGAAACCAATCGGCAAAGTTCAACCTAGCAGACTTGTCTGGACCTGACGACGCAGTGGTCAATGATTGTTGACCCAAGCAACTGATAAAGTGATTAAGTAAAGTGGACCTGAAGGTGAAAGCTGAGAAGCACCCCTATCCAATTGTTTACGCGATAATACATCAAATATAATATCTGCATATGATAAAGTCACTTTTCCATCCTTATCAAGTTTCGCCACTCAGTATCAACGTTGAGCACATCTCCTCCTCATTCATACGAATAACAACCAAACAACAAACAGTCTCCATGCAACCATTAATCCATCCACCATCTCTACATCATATTTTAACAATCTCAAACACTATCTAAATTCAAAGAGTTTAGGTAGACAATGCAGCAAACAACTTCACGACATTTCAAGCGAGCTTCTCTAGATCTTAGCTACCAATTTTAGGATTCAAGCGACATTTTAGGTGAGCTTCGGAGTTACTTTGGGATGCAAGCGACATAGCCCAGATCTCAGCTACCAATTTTCAGAAGCGTTTTATATCAAGACTGTTTGATATAAAACATAGCAAAAGTTGCCCACTCTCACAGTTATAAGCAAATCGAACAAATTTAAAATGTAGAACAAGATTACAAATCGAACAAATATAAAATGTGGAACACGGGAACCCTAATTTTATACAAGATTACAAATCGAACAAATATAAATAGAACAATCATAACTAAAAGAAAATCGAACAAATATAAATCGAACAATCATAACTAAAAGAAAATACCTGATTAGGTTTGAAATCGAACAAGAGAGTTGCGAGAAGAAATGAGGTGTTACCAAAATTGGGGAGTTGCGAGAAGAGATGGATGCGAGAAGAACTGGAGAGTTGCGAGAAGAACTATGGGAAATCGGTAGAAGATGAACGCGGGAACATTAAAAATTTAGGCGGCCGATAATAGAGATTGAAGGGAAAGCGTTAGAAAAACGCTACTGCATGTACAAGATTACAAAAGGAACCAATTTTTAGTGAGATATTTACAATTTTACCAACTGTTCTAACACTTTTTTGTGTTGTAAATCATAACTGATGTGTTGGGAAGTCTATAAAAAACATTATTTATATTTCCCAACACCTTTTCAGGTATCCTAACATTTTTTTATTGTCACTAGGCTGTAACACCTATAAGTGTTAGAAATTAACAAATATAAAATGTTGCAAAATCACTATTTTGGTGTAGTGTTAATAAAAGAAATTGTTTTTTATCAGAATATAGAGGAGGTGTACGTATATTAGAAAGAATAGGGAAGTGTTGTGGTGTTAATAGTCATGTACATCGATGACCAACCCTTGATTGGCAATGACATCCCGTTGTTGCAACCAGTGAAAGCATGGTTATTCTAGAACTTCTCAATAAAGGATCTGGGAGAAAAAGCCTACATGTTTGGTATTAAGATATATAGAAATGGATCCAAGTGGTTGCCGGGATTATCTCAATCCTTAAACACATACCATACTAAAATGGTTTAGTATGGAGAATTCTAAGCGTAGAATTGTTCCGACTCAATCTAGAATCGTCCTTTATAGAAGAAAGCTCCTCATACTGATGCGTAAAGGGAGAAAATGAAAAGGACTCGGTGAAATATACATTAAATACTTAAGAAATACTAACGACTTATTCCTAAAATATGGGAATAGAGACCTCTTTATGAAACGGTATATGGATTCGAGTTTTCTAAAGATATCGATGACAATAAGTCACTGTTTAGTTATGTATTTACATTGAATGATGGAGTGGTCAGTTAGAAAAGTATCAAGCAAGAGACCGTAGCTGATTCAGTGATGAAGGACGAATACATCATCTTAGATGAAGTAGCAAAAGAAGCGGTTTGAATGTGCAGTTTGTAGCCGAGCCGGGAGTGTCTCCAAATGTTGAGAAATTTATGATGCTATTATGTGATAAAAATGCAGTGATGCAAACCACAAAGGAACCTAGGTCTCCCAAGAAGTCAAAATACATTCATCGTAAGTTCCACCTCATTAGAGAGTTGGTCATTGATGAAGAGACCGTGGTTGAATGAATGGACACTAAGGGAAACATAGCAGATCCCTTCATTAAGGGACTAACTCGACCAGTTATGAGCGAACTGATCGAAGGGATGAGATTAAGATTCTATAATTGGCCACATGTGCAAGTGGAAGTTTGATAGACACTACTACAAAACAAGCCATTTGCATCGATTGTTCACCCCCCTGTTGCATTAGATCTACAACCGATGCACATGCAACCGATGTAACAGGCTTAACAGTTTTGCATCAGTTCTAAAACCGATGCAAAACAGTCCTTTTTGCATCGGTTGTTACTAACAACTGATGCAAAATACGGTTGCAACAAAGGAACATGTTGCATCGGTTGTAATGAAAACCGATGCAACGAAGGAACTTGTTGCATAGGTTGTTGTTGGAAACCGATGCAAACTAATCCCTCTATATTGATTATAACAAACAATTATTGCATGCAATATTACAATCATTCAAAATTAAATTTGATGGCAAATACAAACCAAATAACATAATACCAAAATAAACATATATCAATTAAAGTGTTAATAATCTATACATCATCACCAAACTAAACTGAATAACATAATACCAAATTAAACTAAATAACATATACCACTGTCATCTATACATCATCACCAAACAAAACTTTCCCTTCTGCATAACAACATCGCAAACTCACAGTCATCAACTGTCAACACATTACTTACAACCAAAACCCTATACTTGTTGAAACCATTCCTACACCAATCCTTCACTTCAGTCAGTAACCACCACCAAGCAATTATATCAAACATACATCTAAACAAGACATGCAAATATCATCTATCATTGGCTTTAAATGAAAACTTAAGCTGCTACAAAAGCCTTCTTTCCACCACCTGTAGATTCGGCTGGAATGACCCTCAGCACATTGAACCTCACTGTTTTCGACAATGGCCTGAATGAAATTTAAAACAAGTGAATGTAAATAGGTTAATATATATTTCAAGGTTGAAGGGTTAATCTTTATATATTCTTTTAATTAAAAATGAAATAACGAAATTATAACATTTTAACAATAACTCATTCCATCTTTGTCATGGCTTCTCATGAGGCCATTAAAATTTTGACTAGTTTAAATTTATTTGGAAAATAATGTTTTGCACACTAACATGAATATGGTACCAGAAAATGCTTATTTTTACTGGCTGCAGAGAGCTGAAGCTTATTTTTATTTGCTACTACTTGATGTTCTAATGTTAACCTGAATGAATTAACAAACTTAACACTACCCAATAGGGAAATGCACAAGTATGGCTGTTAGGAATCAGAAGGAAAAACATATATCTTGGATATCCCATGTTAAGCTCTTGTTATGATCGACTTAAATAAGTCGTTTTTGGCTTTTCAAAAGCCAAAATGAATTGGTTTTGATTTCCAAAAAGAAAAAAACAACTTAAATGAGTCGATCCAAACAAGCCATAAAAGAGAAAAAGGAAAAAGCTTATTTTGAAAATTTTAAATTTGAGTTTTGAACAGTAACTTCTAGGCAGTTTTGTATTACTTAAAAGTAGAAGTGTTTGGATAATATTACTTCTACTCATTCACCTACTTTTGCAAGCTGCCTATATGAAGTTCCCAACCATCAAGATTGAAATAAGTTGCTTAGAAAATAGTTTTCACTACTTATAAAGAGTTGCTGAACATGCTGTAACGAACAATTAACCCAAACTTTAAGTATGCACCAAGTAAAAACAAAAGGTAAGACAACAAGTGTAATAAGCACAAAATCAACACATCACCTGCACTGGCCAATGATCACATGGTCACCTTCCTTAACACGGAAACAGGGAGAAACATGTGCTGGTATGTTTGAGTGCCTCTTCTCATACCTAGAATAATAATAAAAAGGATATTAGATGCTTAATACAGTGGACAAATGAAAGCTAGAACTTTGATTGATGGAGCTTGCCTCTGATATTTTTTCATATAATGAAGATAATTTCTTCTGATAATAATAGTTCTGTTCATCTTTCCATTGTGGCATGTTCCTGCAATGATAGGACCTCTAATGGAGACATGACCAGTGAAAGGGCATTTCTTATCGATGTAAGTTCATGTGCATAAAGAAGTATATAAACTATAATCAGATATATAAATTTATGGTCAAAAAGAACAAAAATCTAACCTTAATATTATTTGCACCTATACATTTCAATGTTTCTAAATTAACTTTATACCCATAAAAAAAATTCAAGTAAAACTAATTTAGAACCAAAAAAAGGGTTCGTTGATAACAAAAACAAGAATTTTGAAGCTTATCACAAGCTTATGCAGGATTACAATCTAACTGAAAGTCTAATGTTTTCTTTAAATATTCACCACAAAAGATTCGACATTAAGGAGATGAGTAGACAAATAAAAAGGAGCTTTCAATAAATACATTGAACCTAAGACAACTATAACATACAAATTTTCTTATGAAGGATGATGAATGAAAAGGATAGGAACAATCAAGAGTGCTGCAGCTAAGTCTCCATTTGATGAAACTTAGTATTTTCAATAACTGTGGCATTACAGTTCAATAGTTGGAAGAGAACATCATGCTCAAGTACCTTAAAACATATATAGTTGGCATTTACAAAACAAAATGTCTGATAATTGATGTATAACATGAATCAAAATAACCGTTTATGAGTGGGAGAGAGGTAGTTTACCCAGTTACAACACAATTTGCATCCTATAATTGTAATTTCATTGCATAAATTCACACTATGTGTTCTCTAAACACTATCAAACTTAAATATAATGTCATATTATTAACCATTGGTTGAATCAAATACAGTGTACTACATATAAGTGTAAATGAGGTAATTCAGTTTAGAAATACCACTTAACTATTTTAGAGCATGTTTAAACAAAGTTTTACGACTTGCCCATTTTAATCTTTTTTTTCAACATTCACTTGCTCGCCACGATTATACCACATATCGACTTTATACTCAGGATCCATTTCCTTTATAATCAAGTGCTCAACAATGCTTTCAACGCAATGACGATTAAGATTTCAACAATCCAAACAAGGACACAAATTTTTTCCATATCTCCTAAATTTTTCTTCACAACATGCACGAATTCTGAGCTCCTTGGCCATACTCTACCGGCTCTATGATTAAAATTAAAAACAACAATAATGTTAGTTTTTATTATTAAAGTATTAATTCTAAACTTAAGTGTCAATTAGCTACTACATGATTATCTTTGTAGACGCAACCAATCTTTCTCCATCATCATATACAATATGTATGCAACCAAGTATCTATAATTCAAATAGTAATTAATTATTGGTTATAAACAAAGAGTTAATCACTGTTACCTATAAAAAAACTGTATTAGTAACTATAGATTAGTTGAATTTTGGATTAGTTGCTATAAAGCATAAGAAGCCTTAATTCTTGGTTGAAAAATCAAGATTATTAGTTAGGTGTTTATATCTCCACCATCACAAAGTAGAAATATTAAATCTACTTTTTGAAACAATTATTATACTAATCCAAGAATTTATACTATAACAGTTGCAACAGCAAGGAAGAAAAAGAAATTATTGCATCTAAAAGTAATGAAAAGTATGCAATGATGCTGAGAGGTGTTGACAGGTGTTGGGTTGATCACATTTCTGACATGAGATTTAACCCCTTGGATGATTCTTTCTTTAGATTTGTTTCTGATGATCATCTGGACCTTAGATGCCTTTATTATAGACCGTCTGGTGACTCATTAGCTCTTGTTTGGACGGTTATTTTGCGAGATCGAATTCTATCTTGCTTGCTGATTCATCCTGGGATCGTTCCTTTGTGTACTCTTCTGATTCCGTGGCTTATGATCCTTGTCTTACTTCCCATTTCCGCCCCTATGCTGGTCTGTTGGGGAATGTCCCTTTGGAGACTTCTCAGGATTTAGTGGATGATGGTGATGCTACCTCTTCGGAGGAGTAGCTGTTTAGATATTCATATAGTAGTTGTGATATGTATATCACACTCATGTGCTGTCTTCTTCCTTTTTCTTAGTAGTTAAGGTGCTTTTACCTTTCTCGTATACTTCAAATTTTTATTACGTTTCGTAATAAAAAGTGGACTGTCCACTGTAAAATCGGCTAGCCTTGCCAAAAAAGTATGCAATGATAGTGACAATGATAAATGAATTTTAATGTTAAAAGAGAGTAAAAGAAATTTTTATGCATTTCAAAAACAATTATATCCATACCTACACTTGCTTATCTTTGCTTAATCCCAAATATTATGTCTTAATTAAGCATTTGTTGCACTGAATATAATACTAATGGAATGCAAGCGAGGTACAGTCTTGTGTGTTTTAATAGTGATGACTATATAGGTTCAACTAAAGTAATATATTTTTTATTTATTGTGTAAATAAAAAAAATTTAAATACATCTTGAATTTAAGAAGAGAAAAACTATATGATACTTGAAGCATAGATAAAGTTTTCAAGTATTTAATCTTGCATCTTTTGTTTCTTACTAGTCTTCAAATTTGGAACAAAAGAATCAAATAGCACAGTAATAGAGGCATAGAGACAAAAATACCAAACATTCTTTTATTAAACCAAGCAATTTCAGTATACACAATATGTATTTTTTTTAAAGTGGCAAATGTTTCAGTTTGTTTATAAAACAAACTGTTGTAATGTTGCATCTCTGTAACATTAGTTCAAGTAAAATATCATAATATTGTCCAGTTTCTATATCAAACAGCCATTAGAGAACAAATATATTTAGAAAAAACTATAAGTGATGTAAATCCTATAAATAGTGTACCAGCATATTCAACTTACATTCAAAACAACAAAAATAAGTTGTACATATAAACATTCTATCTTGGCAGGTTAAATTCAAACAACTAGTAGCGCGAAGCGCATGAACTTAAAGCAGCTTACTTTTAATGATCCCTGTGTAGTTCATCATCACTTGATCATCAACCATAAATTTGGATGCTAAAATATACAGTCATAACTTAAGCAGTTAAGTAGACTATGAAAATACGAATTAGAGCCACAAATTAAAATGTTTTCAAAGTAAGCAAGTTTCTGTACATAACTTGCATACAAAATCAGGAAACTCACTAAATTGCAAAAGAAAAGAAATGATATAAAAACAATCAAATAACAAAAATAATATTCATAATCGCAACCCAAACAAAAATATTATTCATAATCGCAACCCAAATGAAACAAAAATAATATTCCTTATACAAATCAAACCCAAATCAAATCAAATCGCAACCCAAACATCAGCCAATCCATAATCTCCTCTAATGGTTGAGCAACCAAATCGCCTGCCATCAATAATCGACTCATCTAAAAACATGGGCAACTCGAATAGAACACGGTGAGAACTCCCTAAATTCAACTTGGGTTGCGATTGAATTTTGTTTTCTGAGAAAATTGGGTTGAGAAATTGTGAGTTAATCTACTTTTGAGTGCCGCCATGAATTATGAAAGTAGTGTGTTTGGAGATTTGGGTTTTATTAAACTGATATTATTCTCAGTTACCTTCATTTTGTAGTGTAGGGTTTGAGCGTGGGTTGAGGGTTGTTTTCTCATACCCGTTTTGTTTTTTGTATTTTCCTACTGATAAAACATATGTTAGTAAGGGATGCAAATTAATGTAGTTGCATCGGTTGACTTTAAAACCGATGCGACTAAAACTATTTGCATCGACGTATTTGCATCGATTGTTGGTGACAACTGATGCAAATTTGATTTTTATTACCTATTACTTTCCATGTACCAATTGCATCGGTTATTAAGACAGAACTGATGCAAATAGTTCTATTTGCATTAGTTTTTACTTCAACCGATTCGAATGATGCGATGCAAATGGCCTGTTTTGTAGTAGTGAAAGTTTGGAGTATGCCCTAGGGACAATTATTTTATTACAAATTATTAACCTTGTAATGAAATTTCCTTCGAAATAAAAATTGTTTATCTTTTCAATTATATACTTGTCACATTGTGATATGTTAATTAATTATATAATTCAAGTATATTTAATAGAAAATCCTTAATTGTTATGTTATGTGATAGTAAATAAAATGTGTTCTAACCATGAAAAATATATTACATTAAAGTGACATATTATTTTAAATACTCCTAGTCAAAATGTTTCGATGGAATATTAATACATCTATTGAGGCTAAGGTACATAATGATCTCAATGTTCGACAGTGTATTGCTGATGGCTATTGAGGGCACTAAGGGGTTATGTACTGACATTTATTAGATAGCTATGGAATGATTCACTCGAGAATTTTCTACTGTTTAATATAACTAGGGTCAAACAGAGAACCTTGAGGTGACGATATTTCATAGTTCTCTCGACTTGAGAATATTATTGAACTTCAGTGCGGATACTCCACTTTGATTATTGTTAAATCGTGTCATTGTGTCTGTTGAATGACTATAGTTGGGTCTAATTTAAAGCATTGGTATTGAAACACTATTCAATAGAGATTCGTCTCCTTGGTTATATGGGGTAGTATTGTGATCTACTACAGTCAACTCAAAGTCAATATCTCTAACCAGAGCAGTACAGATAATAATTATGTCAAACAAAGTTGAACGTGGACAATGTTGGGATTTTGACCAAAACCAATTCCTTAAGTCTTAGAGTGACATAGTGTTGATGAAGAGAGTTAGTGTAAACAATCGTTGCTATTGGGTATTGCTTATAATAAGTAAAATTGGATTTCACTTAAAAGACGTGTACGAGATAAATCAACCAAAATGTCACATCGCTGCTAAGGTGATGTGTAAATATTAACATTTGATTATTCAATATTAATCATTGATTGAATTTACACCTTTGAGTTGCATAACTGAAATGATGAATATTCCAAATAAACCATACAATTTAATAGATTTAAAATCATTGTAAATTAATCAAATTAAATGGTATTTATGGAATATTAATTATTAAATTTTGTTTTGTGTTTGAATACCGCTAGTATTTAATGATATACATATATTTAAAAAATTATGCATATGTTTATCGATATACGATATCGGTATAATATTTAAATTGGATTTAAATGGAATAAATAGTAAATGTATATAAAAAATTTTAAGTCCCATATCATCTCACTATGGCCGACCAGGTTGGGAGTTTGGGGGGGGGGGAGTTTTCAATCACTACACCACAAAAGGCTTTTAACAGCGTTTGATAAACGCTGTAATATGATACAACAGCGTTATTAGAAACACTGTATAACGACATGCTGTCGTATATACATAACTTACAACAGCGTTTCTATAAACGCTGTTGAAACATCTCTGTGACAGCGTTTATTACGAGCTGTCAATAATGTTTTCAACAACGTTTATAACGTGTTGTATTATGTTTTCTAAACGCTGTTATTGAATCATCAACAATTTCGACAGCATGTTAAAAACGCTGTTATTTAATCATCAACTATTTCGACAGCATGTAAAAAACGCTGTTATTGACAATTTCAAGATAATTACAGCACGAATTAAACGCTGTTGTTTCTTCATTGACAGCATTAATCAAACGCTGTCTTCTATTTATATAACAGCTTTAATATTCCACTCTATTTTTGAATATTCCAGAATTATATTTTGAGTATATTAAAGCAACTAGCATATATAACATGTTCTAATAACTATTAATTAGATACATAAACGTTTACATGATATATACGTTCAGTATATTACAATTACAAATATATACATTCAGTATATTACAGTTACATGATATATACGTAAACTGCTAACAACTCCTTGCGGCAAATCAATAAAAAAGACTGCAACTGCTAATAACTGCTACTACCAACTCTCCATTCACAGCAAACTCCTTGCGGCAACACTCAACAATATCCTGCTCCTCCTTGTAAACAACTATTGCATTACTTCTGACAATCAATACTCATTGCCACAATCGACATATCTATTAACAGCCCTCTGCAACTCTTATGTTACACTGCAATACCCCCACCACCAACAAACTCATCCTCTATCTCTTTGTTTACTGCACCTGTATACTTCACCACTTCCACATCTCAACTTCAAACATCCCCCTAACAAAACAGCACCTAGCCACTGCTCAACCTTCCCACATCAATAACCACCACAGTAACTACATTGCCATACCTTTGTACTGTCCATCCATCAGCCTGCACATTAAGTAAAATTTGAGTCATATTGCTAACAACGCATATAGTTGATAAGTTTAGCTGAATTACAAAGTTATCATGAATGCAAACAGCATAGACACCTTTGTACTTAGACTAAATGAATATCATGAAAAAACAGCAAGTTGATAAGTTGATAATCCGCATATTTTATCATACAGACTAAATGAAATGGTACTGCAGCTAGAGCAACTAAAAATATGTGAGACCGGAAAGAGTTGTACTTCCATTTTATGTCCTTGTATAAATTTATAAATACACACAAAATGTGCGCACACGTGTGTATATAATAAAAGAATATGAATCTAGCATGACTGTACATGCAAAAGGATGTTAATTGACTCCCTGTACTAATTAAATTACAATTGTTGCAAGTAATCATCAGAGTAATTTCGACCAGGTTACAAGTCTCTATTTCATTTAAATAATAGTTGTGATTTTTTCTGTGCACGACCACTCCTAATTGATATATCAAACTTACACCCTGTTACCTAATTTAACAACCATATAGTACGAGAGTAAGGATGTGTGACTCATGAATAAGATTCTTAATAATCTGATAGAGGGAAATAGGGAAACCCCACATCGGTAAAATGAACAAGAACTAATCTTTCCTGAGTTCAATATATTCACGGAGGATGCCTGCTGCATTGATGATGACTATCTTAACCTTGTCTCCCTGCAAAATATTCAATGAAAAGGATAAGCATTCTGGTACAATAACACTTTATTAAGTGCGATTGATGACGATGACCATTTAATACATGAACTCATATGATTCTACTTCTGCACCTAGGTAATAGGATGACATTATCATTTTATTATGATTTATTGAACAGGCTTTTGAATAGAAAGGATAAGCAACATCTGACCATCATATTTAATGCACTTATGTTCATCTACTATCATTCATTTCATTGCTAGTGCGACAAATGTACATGAGAGAAATACATATAGTATCCCTATCTCTTATAGAGCTAAAGCCATAAAAAAACTGTTCATTACCTTCCCAAACTCATGAAACTAGCGAATTTCATGATTCAGGTTATCCAATTTGATCTAAGATCTTATGAAACACACACAAGTAGTAATGCAATTCAGAGATTTAAACATGCTAATTTGATATATCATGATTTTTACTATCTGCATACCGTATATATATCCCTTTCAGTTGCTGAAGCAAATACATCTTTCACCATGTCAACTGCCTCTGTTTCAAATAGGGGTGTTACAGCATCCTGCTCAAGAACAGAAATACCTTAATTACACACATACATAAAGGTTCTAAAATAATGACTAGTGTTAAGAACAATCATACTTTAGCAGGAAGCAAGAGAGGGCTTGGAGATTTCAACTGGTTGTCCAAAACGGGCATGATCAGTGTCGAGCCAGAACCCTGAGCACTATAACCAACTCTCTCATAAGAGCCAACAGCATCGTATGTGTACACACATCCCTTGCCTAATTAAAAAATGAGAAGAAGCATAAGAAGAAAGAAAGAAATATATAAAAAAGGTAAGAAAACACGTTTAATTTCAAAATACCTTCATTGTCAAGGCCACCAAGAACATTGAAGGCATAATATGGAAAGAAACGCTTGTAGTAAAGGGTGTTTGAAAGCAGTTGCGCCATAGCAGGGCAGCTCATTTGTTTGTTGTGTTAATGTTGATATAACTGTACAAAAAATCATGCTTGAAGCTTTTAGATGTAGGATAAAGGTAGCATGTTTAGCCAATGCTTGCTAATGGTTAATCGTAGGAGATGGCTTTGACTATTTAATGATGGAAACAGTACCCACCAAGTGCTTTGAAGCCAAGTGCTTTTGCAAAGCTTTGATATCACACTGACATCCAGATGATGCAAACACGCTTTTCCCAGCTCTGCATTTAAATAAAATACTTGTTATTTGAATGTTTGTGATAATCCCCCTACTGATGTTCAGATTCTCAAAGTGCAGGAGTTTACTTGCAGCTCATTCGAACTATAAGTTGAGAAACGCTAACTTGGCTTTTAAGACATGCAAAGTTCAGCAATATCCATTCACTGTTAACCAAATGATCTCACCATTGGATTAGGAACAGTATGCTTCAGAAATAATCAGGTATATAGCATAAAGGAAATTACTTGCTGATAAAGTTCAGCACTATAAATAACCAGAGTGTTCGTAACCATAGTCTGATATTTTACAAATAGCGGTTCGGGTATAATATAGCCAATTGGGCTGTGTATCTGAATCGGCCCACATAGAGTTGCACACTATAAATGCAACTATATCATGTACAAACTGAAGCAATTACAAACTGAATGAATAAAAAGCAATTGCTATTGTATATCAATTCTCTTGCTAAACATAGTTTTTCAAATTCTCTATCATGGTATCAGAGCTGTTTCAAGCTTAACGGCATTGAAATCAGATTTTGAAGAAAGAAAGAAGTCAAGATATCATCAGAGAATCATCATCATCTGATATCTTGATAACCCATCAGGTTTATCTCATCATTTGGGTTACATAATTGATTTTGCTTATTAAAACAGGTGCCGTGCCAAAGAAATCAACAAGTTTCTGACTGCAACAAGTTTTTAAGCAAATTCCAAAGCAAGAAGATCCAGAAAAGAAAAACAGATATCAAGAAAGCAATCAAAGGCAGAAAGAAAGTAATTGCCCTGCCAAGAAATCATCAGAACACATTCATCATTTGATTCTGGCTGCAACTAACCTGAGCATACTGCATCTGAAGCAATCTTGCAACTGCAAGTTTCTGAATCATCAAGCTAGTTATCTCTTTTATTGATTTCAACACGGCTGAAGGAGACACCAACTCAGCAACCTCTGGTAATATCACCAATCCTCAGCAACAAACTGCAGAAGCAGCTGGAAAGTTGATCAAGCCTGTCCTTAGCCCACAAAGTCAACTTATCACCATCCATTTTGAAGAAGATAATCATCTTCTATGAAATAAGTCGAGCGGTGATTGATAACTATATCAGCTTTAGCATGAAAGATGTAGCAAATTTTGACCTATTTTCAAATGTGTTAAAGATATAGACATGTTTTTTAGTCATGTTGGTGCTGATTCAGCAATTTCTTCTGCCTCACTTTGAAATTGCACCAAATTTTTTGTCCATTTTCTTTTTACACTAGTGCTTCCTCAGCATGCTTCAATGCAAATTCTTCAAAACAAGAAAATAGTTTGACGCTATCATAAGAACTTTGCTGCTAAGACTGATAGCTTTTTTTGTCAAAACGTGTGAAATAGTGTAAAACGAGGAATTCAAGGGGTACATTGGAAATTTGGCATGTGTTAATTTCTAAAACAAAATTGTTTTTAGCATAGAGCTTTGGCAGATTAGAATTCAATCATTATAGCATTTTGATCTCAATATAAGCTAAAAGAAATGGTTGAATCAGCGCCAACATGACAAAAACATGTATATCTTGTAATAAATTTTGAAATGAGTCAAAATATGTTATATGTTTGAAAAGTGGCTAAATTGATAAAAAGAGAAATCCATCAAACTATCATCTATAGCTGTTTAATGACTTCCTTTATCGCAAATTTTAAAAAATGATACAGTTGGTGTTTACAGAATTGGTGATAACGTGATTTAGAGTGAGCTAATTAGCATGAGCATTTTATTGTTTTCCATAATTATGTATATGAAAAAGAAACTAGTTCATGTATGCATGTATGCCACTAAGCATACCCCATAGAGCAGCACTCTTCACAAGCGGTGGAACAGGCACATCGTGTTCAGATTTATTGACACTCCTGCAAAGAAGTATCATAATATTGAAAAGAATCATAAAGAAGGCACAATGTTGCTACATATTGAGGACATGAAAAGGTCAAATAAATCCAGGAAAAAAATTACCTAAGCAATAGCATATGCTTAGGTTCAGTTTTCTCTCTCTTTTGCAATAAATATAAACATGAATGAAAAATGAAGAAACAACGCAGTTTGCTAATACCTGAAAAACAATGGTATGTTCGAAACTACAGAAATCCACTATTAGACTGAGGTAGGAGCTTCTCCAGTTCATTATTACTACCAAAAAAGAACAAAAAATTCTAAGTGTAAGATTAATTTTTTACTCCTTATCTGATTAATCGAATAAACAAATCTTTTTCGAAATAGTTTGCTATCGAGTCTTTATGTTCATAGAATTTTCTCTTTATTTTTTAATGATCTCAACGATTTGAAATGACCAGCTATGTCCTATTTGTGTTTGTGCATTACTGAGAAGAAGTTGAGTTCGCATGAACAAACTCATACAAAAGGAGTTCGGCTGGTGTTTGCTGTCATTAGTGTATTGTTTACACATGCTAATGGACCAGTAAATACAATCAAGGTACCAATTAGTTCAAACATATGCATAAACAAAAAAATTCATAATGTATATTTGCATATTCATTATCACCATTCATTTCCATCTATGCTACATCTATCAGCACCTCAATGTTATATAGGTATTTGAAAATTGAAAAATTACAACCAAGAAAATAAGGATATAAATTACCCAAAATAAATTACGTATTTTCAGGTATAAAATAAATGCTAATGTATTCAGTAAATAACCAATATGCATATTTATCAGTTTGTTAAGTGCATAAAAAGTACTTTATTCATAATTTTGATACCGAAGCCCGTTCATACATTCTGAAAAGGATTTCCTTTTCTATAATAAACTTTAACATTTTTATTAGCAATTATGTTCACGTTTATATTATTAACAGAAAATTTGTTTTTTTATTTGTTATATTAGTTACCATTCAAGAAAATTATAGTGAGTAATTATAGAAATCAGTTATGATTGATTTTGCAAAATAAAATTAACATAAACACACGCAATTTATGCCTCTTCCCAAGGTTAGATCTTTTAAGATTTAAGTAATCCAATATGAAACTCAAAGCATTCCAAAATTAACTGCATAATAGATTGAATGATAACAATTATAAATCAAGGCGAAAGAACATGAAATGCTTGCTAAAAAAACAAAGTACGGTAATTTTAACTTCTGATAAATACAAGAGAAAAGGACAAAAACAGACCAGATAAGCACGAAATGCAGCTTGAATCTTTACAGCTGCGAATTCTTTTCTATTTCCGCCACCTGTCACATTTTCCGTACTTGTAAATTTAACCACGGCCGCTACTCCAGCCTTTGCCGCTGCAGAAGACGCTACAGCTATGGATCTTTTGCTCGGCTCCTCCGCTTTGTCGCCGTCATTTTTGTTAAAAGGAGGGGAATTTTTGTCCTTTTTGCTGAAGAATTTCACCGAGCTGCCTCCATTTCTGGTTTTTCCTTTTGAGGGTGGTGATGACTTTTTGCCACCGAAAAGCTCGCAGAGCCATCGGATCAGTTTACACATACGATTAGGGCAGTGGCGAAGGGAAACTTCGGTGATGGGAAGAGAGACCTAATTTGCTCTGGTTGTGAAGGCGGTGAAGGCGGTAACGAAATGAAAGGGCGATAGAATTAATTGGGGAAAGTGGGAAAAAGTAGCGGCAAATTATAATTAGGTTTTACTCAGCGTTTGGGACGTAAAAATTTTCCCCCCAGAAATTCTTTTACCGCATTTGAAGGGGAAACGCTGATATTGGATGCTGTTGATGGTATTTTTTCTTGTAGTGAATTTGAATTGAAAAGGCTAAAGAATAATTAAAGGAAGTTGAATCGTCCCTAGCCTTTAATTTCCTTTATTTTCTCCTTTAAAGATTTCATTAATTGGTCGTTTGCTCTCCTCCTCCATCTATTTCCAACCAAAATTTCGTGGCCTCTAAGCCTTAACAATTCCGAAATCAAAATAATAAAGGTGGTTGTCGTCTCTTCATTCTAGCAAAATCCAAAGGTTGATTCAATTGATAAGAGCTCCGTTCATCATTCTTGACGCAACTTTTGGCTACTTCTAAGGTATTATTCTGATTTGATTTAATCGTATGTTTCTCTTGTTCACATGGTTTGGATTCTACATGATTCATCTCATTTGTTTGTATGTACATCTTACAATGTAATTCAGATGCCTTTTGTCCACCTTAGTTAATTATATGTTCATCATCCTAAATTAATTTTGACATCCTTTTGTTCTACATGTCAATTGATTATATGTTCATCATGATTGCTATATTTTTGATCCTTTATCTCATTTTATTATTTGTTGATATTCTTTGTATAATTTAGATCTGAATACTTTTGCAATAAATTAACATGTGTTTAAGTTGTTCGGTTCGTTTTTTTGGGTTTTGGAAACCACTCTTTTTTAAAAAAAAATACTATTTTTTGATTGAAAAACTATTTTATAATCTTATAGTATTTGTATGCACAACATAAATAAACCTGTTGATTATTTAAATTTACCTTGAAAATTAATATGGCTGATATTTTGAATATAATTCTTTTGGATATTATTTACATGAGAGTAACAAAATTTCAATCTAGAATTCATATGTAGATTTCTGTGTAATGTACTAAATATTATGTTTCCGGCCGAAACTAACAAATTGATTTAAACTGTTAACTTTAAAATTAAATATGTGTGTGTAATAGATTACAAACTTTACACATATAAGTTGTTAAGTCTAATACATTAATTGCAATATTTACATATGGAAATGTATATCTATGTGTTATTTTAACTCAAATCATAAAATGGACTTTTGTGGTAAACTGTAAAATTTGATCTCAAATTCTTCCTTAATTGGAACTAAATTCTTAATTATAATTCTATATTTAAAATAAAATAGTCTAATATAATTTCAATACACACACATACATATATAATGTTAAATAAACTTTGGACAATAATGACATATGCAAATTGACAAATAAATCCATTACGGTGTAAATACTAGCACCTATATATGGTCACATTAACCGTGTACACTTCTTATCTATTGCACATGCACTTTATGCAAACATAAGCTTTACGCAAACAAGTGTATTTGATACTCTTAAAACCTAATAAAAGTTCTTTTACAAATTAAATAAAATAAGTAATTTATGTAAAATATTTTTAATTGGATCTAAAATCCACTTCATACTTTATAGGCCCAATAGATCATAATTAGGAATTTTTAAAATCTGCTTATTTTACCCATTTTCAATTAGCCATGTTCCTTCAATACTAATATGTACAAGACCCAAGAGTTCACTAAATCTTTCATTGCCCTCACTAAAGGGATGCTTGATCATTCTTCCTTTTAGACATAACTCGCATTATCAAATGAATCATTATCAAATGATGGTAAAAACATTCGACTTTCAATTTGTCCACTCCCTTGTTACTAATATGACCTAGTTTTACAATACCACGGATAATTATTATTAATGTCAGCAGTAGAAGAATTATTTACAGCACGGATATGATTATAATTAAGTACATAAATACCACAATCCAAGACATCATTGTAGAATTTATTTCTATCACACATAATGTTCATAACATTATCAATATAATGAAAACCATATCTAGTCTCAGATAATCTAGATACAAAATTTATTCCACCAGTAAAGTTTCTCCAATGATAAAAATTGTTTAATATTAAATCTAATCCATTCGGCAAAGCCAAGTGATAGTCTCTAGCTGCAGTTGAATCTATTATAGATTCATAACTTAAAGTCTGATTTCACCCTTGGCCACACGCCATCTGTTCCTAGGTCTCCGTAACGAATTACATATTTGAGTTCCAGATCTAGTATTTAAAACTCAAGATAATTTATTGATTACAAAAAGATTTTGAACCATAAATATACCCGTTGGAGTGATAGAACCATTCTCTTTCTTCTCTTTGACAAGCTTTAGGTAGCTTGGACAATTCCATTTCCAGTTCCCCTTATTGTGACAGTAGTGACATTCACCCTTTTCATTAAGAGCGCTCTTCTTACTCTTTTTGTTCACACGCTTTTCTTCTTCAAACCATTTAACGACGATGTCTTTCCCTTTATAGTGAGTACCGTGCCTTTGTTTAGATGAAGACTCGGCTAATCTCATCATATTGAGCAGCTCCATGAGGCTCGCAATCAATTGGTTCATATTATAGTTTAGTATGAATGGCTTAAACTATGAAGTAAGAAATCCTAAAAACAAGTTCACTTGCAGCTCATTGCTTATCACCACATCAAACTATGAAAGCTTACCACTATAGCCCTTCATCATTAAGATATATTCATCAACATGAGTAGCCTTCATCATCTTCGTATTAAACAGTTTCTTAGTAATCTTGTACCTTGCATAATGAGATTGCTCTATAAACAAAGCTTTGAGGCTGTCGAAGATTTAATGGACAGTCATGTTTTCGTATTGACTTTGTCACGATTTGCCTAAAGTAGAAAACATGTAAATTTAAACAAATTTCAAGATCTGCAACCTATTTGTTACAAGCAATTATTAATTCAGAATATACATCTTCAGCAGGTTTTTCCGTTCGAGGTTTGTTTATTGATGACCATGAAAGTTAATTAGTTAGTGCTATTTTGATTGCTCTTAGCTAGTCTATGTCATTAAGTCTAGTGAGCTTGTCATTTTCTGAAAATAAATTTGGTGTGCACAATTTTCTATAAATTTAATTTTAGTTAATTAGGACATTTTGTACATAGAAAATGTTCGTATACATGTATATTGAACTAGATTCAATACCTTTATAATCAAAAAAGAGTATGTACAAAAAGTTTACATTCCCAAAAATACACAATGGCTAAAAATAAAAATAAAATACCACCCAGTTCCATAATTACAGCCCAAACTTGCCCACGCTTATGACATGTTGGAATTGGGCCAGCATGCAGGTGGTTAAATGGATGAATTTCATTTTTTTTACCATTTTAGATCTTATTGGACCTATGAAGTCTAAATTGATTTAGATCCAATTTGTTTTATTTAATTGATTAATATAAAGATTTATTTTGTGTATATATGTGATATAATTTGTACATGTGTACCATATACGCATATATGTGTGTGTACACATGCAACATATAATGTTTATATGGTTTAATATGTCTATATACAAGTACTATGATTTACATCGCAACGGACACATTAGCCCCATTACATACGTATTTGCTATTTATTATTATTTTAAAATTAAAATAATATAAAGCATACATATACCTATACACACACACATCTTTATATATATTTATATACATTAAACCAATTATGTGAGAATTTATTTTTATATAAAACTAATTTAAAGTTCAAATTTAAAGTGGCTTAAGAAATATTCAAATATGAAGATAGATTTAGATCCGAAATATTATCTTATTCGAAATTCAAATTTGAATTTAAATATTATTTGTTTAATATATATATATATATATATATATATATACATAAACATACACACACTCACACACATATATATATACACACAAATTAAAATATTTTTTAAACTTGAAAATACATAAAAACATACGAACATATGTATATTTTAAAATTTACATAATTCTAATTTGTAAATATATATAAACAATATTATATATTTAAATCCAACATATATGTTTTTTTACCTTTGCCAAGGAATTGTTTTTGACAAAATCAATTTTTTTAGTCTGTATGAATTAAAAATAATTCATTTTTTTATAAATTCGTACAGCTTTTTTAAAATTAATTATAATTTCGAACGTACTTTATTATAAAATAAACAACATATGTTTTATATAGATTTATATACTAATATATATAATTAAACTTAGAAATATGTATATATATAATATTTGAATTCGTTTTGAGATATACATAAAAAATTAAAAATACATGTATATAAAATATATTTAATAAATTTATATATATTGGTTACATATAAAAATAATTTAAAATTCATATTTTAGATTAAATTTATTCAAAAATTAATATTAGTTTCGAACTTTATTTATTTATTTACATGTCTGAAAATAAAAAGTATTCAAATGCTAATTTTTGTAAAGAATACATACATATATAAATTTGACAGCAAACATGTATACAGATTCATGATATAATTCTAATCTATACATATACTATGACATAAACGAATATATAAATAAATTGACCTAAATCAAAGGTTACATGAGTTGTGGCCTTAATGTAGCACCTTGAATGTTGAATCTGAAAAGCTCCTTGAATCATGTTCAATCTCTTCTACAAAAGCTAAAAACCAAAGAGATCGCCACATCTTGAATTATATTTGATTTGATTGTATTTAGATTAGTAACGTGGAGGTAAGGGGCTCTTTTGTTCGTTAGGCTATGAAAATGGAGACCAAATGAAAAGGTAAATTAGAAAATGAGGGAGGTATTGAGTGTAAATAGGAAAAGAAAGAGAGAGAAAAGTGGAGATCTTGATCTCACAGTTTCCTCTTCTTTAAAACCAATTCAAACCCATATTTTCAAATAAAATATCACACCACCCTTCCCTCCTATTGCGGTCAACCATATCAGTAGGCTAATGGGTCTTTACACATTTCCAACCCATTCAATATTTGCATATTTTAAATTAATTATTTAAATGTACATCGATATCGTTATCGATACATGCATATATAACTTTTAAATACATATTGTATTCAATACTCATTGAAATATAATTAAATTTAATACTTATGTACATCATATATCGATACATCTTGACTAAGAATATTTAAAAAAAAAATTATTTTCATTGTGATAAATTTCTCATGATTACAACATCTCTTAACTACTATCATGAAACATGTCATCTATGGATTTTCTATTATTATACTTATATTAAACAAATAATTAATAGAATACATTGTGATAAGTATATAATAGAAAGACAAACACCTTTTATTTCGACTAGGACTTTATTACAAGGTTATTAATTTATAGTAAATTACATAATTGCTCTAGGGCATACTCCAATTCTATCAATCTCCCACATGCTTAAGGCCAATTATGGAATCTCAATCTCATCCCTTCGATCAATTTGATGAGAACTGATCAAGCTAGTCCTTTCATGGTGGATCTACAATATTGTCCTTTGTATTTACCTAGTAAATTAACTCTATCTGATGTTGATAAACTTCCTTTATCGCGTGGAACTTCTTTGGAGTATGCTTCTCGACCTCTAGTGAACTATTGGTTATTTCATGATTTATATCATGGCATTATTATCATACAATAATGGTATTTTCAATACTTGGAACCAACCCTACCTCAGTTCTAAAACTTTGCATTTATATTTATATATTGCTTTTATTGTAGTGCTATTTATGGCGATGTACCTAGCATTCTGGTTGAATCAACCATAACCATTTTATTTTAAACATTTCCAATTTAAAGCACCTTAACTAAGATTTGAACATGAATTTAATATTGACATACTACACTCGATATCACTTATGAAATTTGAGTCCAAGCACTCTTTTATAAGGATTTTTTATTTATATAAACAATTATCTGGTATTTCATAAATACTTGATAATCCTCTAAGCTACCATATAGTGATCTTAATTGGATTTGATGCTCGCTCAATGTACCATATACATAACTGTAATGTGACATAGTAGACAATATAACATAAGTGATAATTCTGATTATAAATGAATAAGGAATTCATCTCATACACTCCATATTAAATATTTTAATATGGTGTTTGTATATCCTTTAGGATAATCTCAATATTCTTTTATACCTAATATAAAAGATATTATTTACAAATCCAGTGTCGAATATTAAATAACCAGAATATAATAATTTTAAGTTGGGTACATCATCAATAATCATAAGTTTGTTGTTTACATCAGAAGTATTCAAGTACCTCTATAATTTTTTCTTATAGACACTTGATTTCTCTTTTTTTGATCGTAAATCAAACTATTTAATTTTTTTTTCCAAAATAATTTTTCAACACTGGCACTTATCGAACAATACTCTCGTAACTTTGATCGAATCATATTCAAAAACCTAGAAACTCTATATCTCTCCCACTGACTTCAAGCCACTTTGTTGTTTTATGTCGATGAGCTATTGTAAATCATTATTTATAATTTTCTATTTCAATACACATGTACCAAAACTTAAAATCATGCCAAATGATAATTTTGCAAGTAAAGTCTATATTAACATAAGGATGTTGCAAGTAAAGTCTATATTAACATAAGGATGTTGAATGGCGAATTTGTTACGCAAATATCAACAATTGAAATTTACAATGTTATTATTATCAACTTTGCTTACTATATTCCAATTGCATTAGTCTTCTTGAAAATACATTTAGAACTGATGGATCATATTCCTTCAGGTACAACTATAAAAAATTTATTTTAATAATGTACCTAAAATCCATTTTAGATTTGTGCATCGTGCCACATGGTAGAGTCAGAATTCTTAATGGCTTATTTAAAATTTAAGAAATTATTTTCTCGACATTGATATGAAACTCATAACTTCTCTTGAACTCATATAATCGAAACATAAGTCCTTCATTAAATAATAACAATTACTGTAAACTGAAGTGTTCCGACCAAGGACTTTGACTTTGAGTTGGCTATAGTTGACCGTGATACTAACCCTATAAAATTAAGGAAATAGGTTTTTTATTGAATATTGTTTCACTTCTAATGCTTCAACTCAGACCCAACAATATTCATTTAATGGAAGATGTGCCATGATTTAACTATAATCAAGTGAAGTATCCAGATTGAAGTTCAACGGTATTCTCAAGTCGATAGAACTATGTAACATTATCACTTCGATATTCTTTGTTTGACCTTATTTATATTAACCAATAGAAAACTATCAAATGAGTCATTCCATGGTTATCCAATAACTATCACTACAGAACCCTTTAGTGCCCTCAACATCCATAAGTAATATATTGCCTAACATTTGGAGAATGTTATGTACTCTAATCTCAATGGATGTATTCATATCTAGTCTCAATACATCTTGACTAGGAATATTTAAAACGATAAATTTATTTTTATTGATTACAACACATTATAACTACTATCATAAAACATACCATTTATGGATTTTCTATTAAATATACTTAAATTAGATAGATAATTAACACAACACTTTATAACAATATATAATAGAAAGAAAATACCTTCTATTTTTAATGTGATTTTATTACAAAGTACAGTAAATTACAAAATTACCCATGGATCATACCCCTTACTTTATCGATATCCGACTTGCACGTAGTGCCAATTATATAATCTGAATCATATCCCTTTGATTAGTTTGATGAGAATTGACTGAGCTAGTCCCTTCGTGAATGGATCTACTGTGTTGTTCTTGTAACTACTTAGTCAATCGACTCTCTCCAATGCATATAAACTGTCTTTATTATATTGAATGTTTTAGGAGTATGTTTCTCAGACTCTAGTGTGCTCTTGCTTCTTTCGTGATGTGTATCATAATATTATTATCATATAACAGTGACATTGTATTCTAATACTTGGAATCACTCCTAGTTCAGTTTTGAATTTGTGCATTTATATTTATATATTGCTTTTGTTATGGTGCTAGTCGAGCCGATATACTAAATCTTCTGGTTGTATTAGCTATAACCTTTTCGTTTGGAACATTCCAACTTAAAGTAACCTAACTAGGTTTGAACATGAATTTAATATTGACATATTAAGCTTGATGTCACTTATGAAGTTCGAGTCCAAGCACACCTTCAAATGGAGTTCGTTATTTTTGAAAACATTTCTTTAATATTTCGTAGATACTTGAGAACGCTCTACACTAACATATAATGATCTTAATTTAGGTTTGATACTCGCTCGATATACAAAGTGCATAAGTTAATGTGATATAGTATACAACATACTATATGTAATAATTCCTACTACCAATGCATAATGAATATATCTTATATGCTTCATACTAAACGCTTTAATAAGGTGGTTGTATATCATTTGGTATAATCTTAACATTCTTTAATACCTATTATAAAAGATATTATATACAAATTCAATGTCGAGTGTCAAATAACCAAACCATAATGATTTTAACTTGGGTACATCATTAATAAACATGAGTTTGTTGTTTGCGTCCAGAAATATTCAAATACCTCTATAGTTCTTTCTTATAGACACACACTTCCTCTGTATTTTGATCGAAAATCAAACTATTTGTATTTCTATCAAAATAATTTTTCAACTTTGATGCTTATCAAATGATACATTTGTATCATTTATTGGATCATATCCGAAAACCACAAACTTTGTATCCTCCCACTATCTTTAAAACACTTTTGTTGTTATGTGCTAACGTTCTGTTCTAAATCATTATTTAGAATTTTCTATTTCAACACACATGTACCAAAGCTTATATTCATAACAAACAATAATTTTGTGAGTAAAGTCCAAATTTACTTAAGCATATTGAATGACGAACATGTTATGCAAATTTCAACAATTTAATTTTAAGATGTTAATCTTATCAACATTGCTTACTATAATCCAACTGCATTTGTCTTCGAAAATACATTTGTGACCTATGGTTCATATCCCCTTGGGTACAAGTATCAAAATCATATTTTGATAATGTACTCTAAATCCGTTTCGGATTTGCGTATCGTGCCATATGATAGAGTCAGCACTCTTAATGGCTTATTGACAATTTAGGAAGTTCTTTGAATGATATCGATATGAAACTCGGTTTCTCTTCAATGGCAAGAATACTTGTTAGACACTCTAATGTGTTGTGTCTAATTAAGTTTGGCCGGTTTCATTTCATCCCTCGTAAACATTTTTATCTTTTGATTGTATCCAAATTCATTTTCTACCAATAAATTCTAAAAGAAATTCCTTTGCTACGAAGTTGGTGTTTCTTGAAACAACAATTGTTTCTCAATGTAGTGGAATAGTTATTCATAAACATTTTATGAAGTGCCCTCATATATATACATACATACATACATACATACATACATATATATATATATAACTGATTTAGTTTTAGTTTACAAAACTTATGTTTAAAACATAAAATGGTCAATCAATATTGAATGGTCCCAAAATCCTTTGGGGTATTCCACACTAGATCCCTCATTAACCATTATTATGTGCAATCTTTTGACTCACACAACCTATCTACTCCTTGATATATGATATGTATGGGTTTCCTATAAACTCTTATCCAATATGATATTGTAAATTATGCTTTGAATGAAATTAATTTTAACCATATGCACTACTCTTGAGTACATAACTTTATAGAAAGAAGTTTACTCAACTTCACTAATATCAACCATATTTTTTTAACAAAGTTCAATTACTCTTTATCGATATATCATTATGTTGATAGAGTTAGGAGTGTGCCCTAGGGGCAATTATGTGATTTGTTACATATATCAAACTCAATAGCCAATCTTGTTCGAAATAAAAGGTACTTTCTTTCTATTATATACTTGATATAATGTGTTATATATTAATTAATTAATTTAGTTAAAATTACATTTAATAGAAAATCCATAAGTGGCATGTCTTGTGATAATAGTTACAAAGTATTGTAATTATGAGTAATCTGTCACAATAAAAATAAATATACTATTTTAAATATTCCTAGCCAAGATGTATTTAGACTAGATATATGGATATCCGTTGAGACTACAGCACGTAACGCTTTCCAAATTTTGGGTACTATATTATTCATGGCTATTGGAGGCATCAAGGGGTTATGTATCGATTGTTATTGGATAACTATGAAATGACTCACTGGATAGTTTTCTTTTGGTTAATATAACTAATATCAAACAGAAAATATCAATGTGACTAATTTACACAGTTCTCTCGATTTGAGAAAACTACTGATCTTCAATGTTGAAGTTCCACTTTGATTATCACGACATTCATCGAACGACTATAGTTGGGTCGCATGGAAACATTAAAAATAGAACACCATTCAAGAGAGGATTCGTCTCCTTACTTATATGAGATTAGTATCACGGTCAATTAAAGTCAACTCAATGTCAAAAGTCTATGACTAGAACATTTCGATTAGTAATAATAGTTATTATTGAACCAAGGATTTTGTGTTTGGATTATAAAGTTGAGTATGGACAATACTGGAGTTTTGACCATTACTAAATTCCACAAGTCCATAGTGACGAAAAGTATTGTTGTAAATAATTGTCACTAATATGTAACGCTTGTAATAAGTAAAATTGGTTTTTGCCGAAGGATGAGTAAGCGATAAATTTAGCCAAAATATCACACCACTAGCTAAGATGACGTATGAATGTTAATATTCAAGATTAATCATTGACTGAATTTATACCTTTGAATCACAAAAACTGAAATGATGGATATTCCGATTCAACCACACGATTTAGTTAATTGTTAATTGTTAATCGTTGAAAATTAATTAAATCAATTAATATTTAAGAATTTTTTTTAATTTATTAGATGTAATTAGTATTTAATACAGTGCGTATATAAAAGTTATAAATGCACATATCGATATACGATATCACTAGATGTTTAAATTCGATTTAACAAGATAAATACTGAAATTGATTTTAAATAAATTAAACTAATTAATATTTGTGAATATTAATTAATGAAAAATATTTCTTATTTATTTTACTTGATTTCCATTAATATTTAATGATGTGCGTATATAAAAGGTTATAAACGCACATATGGGTATATAATATCGATAAGAAATTTAAATTAGATTTATATGGAAATAACACTAAATGGATTTTGAAAATATTTTGAGCCAACATCCCTATATAATAGGTAGCTATGATGTAGAGAAGGGGAGGAGTTTTTAAAATAGGAATGAAGGGGCAAACATAATTAAAGGAGAGAAATACCATATATTGATTACACATTTATTTCCTCATTTAATCATATTTTTGCACGTCATTTTTTTCTTCATATCCAAAGAAACTTCAAGCCAAAAATGTAATGAACTGCCTTTCTTACTTCGAAAGATGAGCCATTAAGTGTAAAAGAAAAATGAAGATAAGATAGAAGTGAAGAAACTAAACAACACAACGGAACAATATATATTACTTAACATATATATTACAAAGTCATTTTAAAAATGTTACATCAGAGTCATTCTAATACAAATTCTAGCCTAGGATAGTTATAACAGCCTGTTCCTACCTAACAAATACAATATACATAAAATACAGTGGAAAAAGGTAATAACTAGCTATCAATGGAGCCTCCTACTCCAAGTTCTTCCAAAATTAATCTACGGAAAACCTGAACTACTTAGCTGTCCATTCAAATTCAAGCACCTAAGAGTTTAGGAAAGAAAATAAACTCTGGGTCAGATATGAATCTGGTGTGAGTAAAGCATACATTTTAAGTTTATTAAAAACATTAAATCAAAGGCATCTCGTAAGACCATGCCGGACATAAACACAGACCGATTTTTACCTTACGATAACCAAAACACTTTCTATAGAAAATCCATTGATATTATAATAGTGTCTAGAGTACAAGTACTTATTAATCATAGCCGACATTGTTACATTAATTAAATTCCAGCATACTAGGTTTTAAAACTAAAACCGCAAAGGCACGTATTGGAGAACAGATTCCATACTATGACAAGATAAGGAACTACCTTTTGATGGTGCATCTCTATAAAATACACAGGGGTCTGACAAAAAAATCTTGCACCCTTACCACGCAGGACTGTCCTAACATTTGACTAGCAGTACCGAATATGATCACCCCATCTTGAGCCCGAAGCATACATGAGTAGATGGTAATCTATCTGGATTTGGGAATGACCATACCCTGATCGGACCAACCCACATGGCCCTACTGCATGCCCGATATTTGTCATTTCTTAATTAATGAGGCTTAAGGCTACGGTTTACCTTAATATAGCACTTTCCACTTGGAATGCTAACACCGCCCTACATGCAACAATGCAATGCCGATATTCATTCATACAAGTTGTTCAGGACATGAACAAACTGAAGGCACCAATTCTACTACATCTATTTTGGAATCACCTTTAGGATCAATAGAAAGCAGCCATTGCACTTCAAAGAGCTTTGCCTTCAATTTCATCATCTTCAGGGTATCTTTACTTCGAAACGCTTCAGTTGGATCGAAGTGGTTTTCGGATAACATACACTATCCCAGTGTTTTTGAAACAACATTAGATAACTTCTGGTAAACTCAACCCTAGTTCTTTAGGAAATAAACAGTCAAAGATAAGAGTGGAGATCACTTCCTAACCATTGGTGGATGGATATCCTTATCATTTATCCTTAAAGAACAAAACGAGATTTACATGCACGGTATAACATAATAAGAGATGACTGTTATAACTCACGTGTTTCTCTTAGATATTTCCAAAGTTACGTTTTGGATCCATATTTGATAATCAGTTATTTAACTATCAAATAAACAAGCAATGACCAATTCCTTTTGAAATTTATTTATGCGTAGCAACCGCTAAGCCTCAAAACAAATCTTTATTTGGTAAATCTATTTCAAAATTGTTTGTCTAAAACATTCATATACTTATCTTTTTGACATAAATATATACACAAAACATTTGCGAATAACTTCTTACTTCCAAATCATGTCAAAAAGGATTAAACAAATGTTGTTTAAATTGGAGGTAAGGACAACCCTAAACATTATTTCCTTACTGTTAAGTGTGGAACGAATGTTCCATACCATCATTTTTAAAAGTTCAATCTAGATAAACCCAGATCTCAAATTCTTTTTATACTTCTTTCGATAAATCCTTTTTAATCAAATCTATTTCATTCATGAATTCTCTTTTACTTGAAATCCAAATCCATTTCAAAATTCTTTCCAAACTTCCCAATTTTATTTATAAACCGTTTTATAAATATTCAAAATCATTTATAAAAATTGCTTTTTATAAATATCCAACTTTTTGTATAAATTTCTTATAAATATCCAAATCTTTTATAAACTTCCTTTATGAATATCCAAATCATTGTCCAAAACTTCTTTTATAAATAACCCAAAATCATTTATAAGACATTTATAAACCTTTCCTATTTAAACAACTTCCTAGATAACCTTAAATCAAATTTTCTTTCTATAATAAGCAAATCCATTTTGTAAATTTTCCTTATTTATGAAATTTCCTTTGCTTAAAAACTCAAATCATTTTATCCAAAAACACCTTATAAATTTCCAAATTCCTTTATAAAACTTCTTTTTATATAATGGAAAACCATTCCTATTAGTTAAAAAATCTTTAGTAAAACGATTTGCCAAATCACTCTTTAAATATCTTGTTCAAATTGAAATAACCTTGAACCCATTTTAAAATGAAAATGGAATATTTATCTTTATACAATCAAACAGAGGCTTAACGACGACAATGGTGCTTTTATTTGATTTTTCTTTCCCAGTTTAACATGGAATCATATAAGAACGGTCACGTAAAGGATCAACACATAACAATTAATCAACTTAAGTAAATGTTCAAGTTAAATGCAATAGCAGAATGGTATTTTGTTCTGCTGATGGATGTCATTTAGTTTTCCTAATCATATGGGATTACTAAGGGCAAACGACACAGAAATCTCTTGATTTAAAGCAAAATTGAAACGAAACAGTTTAAAACTACTTACTTAAACTCAAAGCGATTTTAAAATAAATTAACACCCTTGTAAATAAGAATGAAATCCTTGTTAAATGGTAATTAAACTCTAAATAAAGGTAATTAAACCTTAATTAAACCATATCATAACATAATTAACTTTATTCAAAAATTAATTAAATAAAATCATTTTTAAAATAACGATTAATTATTACTTATCTTAAATAAATAATTAAATAGTAATTAATTAATCCTTAATTAATAATTAGATAATAATTAACTTTAAATAAGTAATAAATCATGATTAACTTAATTTATTAACACTTAAGTTTAAAAACCATTATTAACAAATGATGAAGTACTAATTGCCTTTATTAGTTAATTAATCAATTAAATAATAATTAATTAAATATTAATTAAATAATTGTTCCCTGATTACTAAATTAAAGTTAGAAATTTTCTATAAAGTTTTTAAGTGTAAACGCTTAAGATTTAGAAATTTTAGTTCGTTTTGCTATACGGACCCGTAATTGTCAAAACTTGAAACTTTGTACTACAGACAAGCACCATTGTCCAAGTGGTTAATTGATTCGGCTTTGGTGCAAGAGGTCACAAGTTCGAAACTTGCTTTCGAACGTTTATTGACATGGGATATGTTGTCCCAATGATTTATTGTATATAAAGTACCATTTCAAAAAAAAACAAAAAAAAACTTTGTACTACAACAAAAAAACCCTTTTACAACATTAATTTTACAACCTCTCTTTAAATGGACGTTGTAATAAGTACCCATTTCAACCGTTTTTTCAGGCTTGTTGTAATCGATATCACTTTTCAACAACTCTTTTCCCTTGCACAATGTAATAGACTCCTATTACAACATTTTTAATTTGTCCGTTGTAACATATGCATATCGCAACTGTTATATGCCTATTGCAATAGATTTCAGTTTTCATCCCTATTTGCTTGTTGTAATAGATACTTATTACAATAATTTTCTTTTTCTTATTATAATAGATGTTAATTTTAACATCTTTTTTTTCTAGTTGTAATAGATACATATTACAATCTTTTTACTTTATCAGTTGTAATAGTTGCCAAATTATAAATAATAGTAAGTATTAAATAATGGTAAATAATAATCAATAATAAAATGTTTATAATAAATAATATATCGTCACGATAACTTTCTTTTTGAAGAAATAATAATCTTTATTAATAGGTGGCTTGAAAACGCAATTTTTTGGCCCGATCGTGAACTTCTCAAAATACTCTTATATATACCTTTTAGAATATTAAATTGTTATTTCATACCATTTCCTAATAAATTAGGAGATAAAATATCCCTACAATTACTTTAGACATATTCAAATGTAATTATAACCAGACTTCAGATAACGAGTCAAAATCTCACTGTGAACAAATATTAACATCAATTTTCAAATGGAAATTATAAACATAAATAATGTTATAAATTCAAACCCTATTTCAACAAAAAAATTACATTTTTCTTTATGTTTTTCAGTTTATTTTTATCAAACAACATAGAACTTTCAAATTTAATAATTTAATAAAAAGCTTATATGCACGTGCCAATATATATGTACTAGCAGACATACACACATGCACAAATATAATTGGTAGATATAATTTTTATTAATAATTGAAATAGAAGCGCAATCTTTTGGTCCGACCAAGTTTCAAAAATCACACATGAATTCATGGCAAAATATGATTAAATATTTGTGCTTTTTTTAAATGTGTTAAAACATATGCAATTTATAGAAAAACAACTCACATGTAAAGCGCGTGCTGTAATGCTCGTAATAATATATTGTAATGAATTACCAATAAATAACTTGCAAATTATAGTTAATAATTATTAATTTATTGTAATGAATTATTAATAAATAAAATAGCACGTATAAATAAAAATATGTAAATAATAATGTATGTTTAATATTTAATAATTTATAATAAAGTTTATTAGTTCCTCTTTTGTAATAAAGGCTTAGTTTACCATGAAAATCGCAGTTTAATTCTTTTAACAACTATTAATATTTAGTAGTTGTAGCAATAGTTTTTAGTTTACCCTATGAATTTCATTTCCAAATTTGGGTGACCGCCCTCTAATTTTCGTTTCCCACTTGTCTGCTCATTCATGGCCTAAATCTTTATAAATGTTTTTCTCAAATTTGCCACCGGTTTCTCTCTTTCAATCCTTTTCCTTGAACCAATTTCATTATTTTGCGATAAAACATGTTAACCCAATCGTGCGCCGCCATAACCATCGCAATCCTTACCTCGCCTTTATTCATGCGCCACATTAACCAAAACTTCCATCTACATCCATACCGGGTCCACATCAATCATCACGACCTGATTCACAAGCTCATCCACCTGAATCACGACCTAAATCTGATATGATTTATGGTTTTTGTAATTTGCTTAGATCTTGCTCCTCTAGAAGCAACCTTCTACAACCCATACTCTTTGAATCCAATATTTCCACATGATGAAACTCTTGACGGCTTGGTTCTAGATTGTGAATTATTTTTTAATTCATGTAACAAAAAAATTGCAGTTGATTTGTGTGTCAGGAATAAAACTTGTTATGGCCAGAGACTGGGATGAATCAGAATGAATGGAGTTGCTTCGCCGCGTCCATTTTATGGAGCCTTTATTGATCGGAGTTGTTCACACTGTTTAAATTTTCTCGAGGGATGGTTGCTGATGTTTGCGTTGTCAGATTAGATCTTGCGATAAGGAATTTGTCAGGTGATTATGCGGTGTGTGTTTAATTTTGATATTTTGGTTTGATGTACCTTTGAGTTGGATTGAGACTGGTAGCACAATAGTTGCCTCAATTGATAATGGATGAACTGCAATTCCATGACTTAATTTTTAATTCTCTATCTTACTGGTTTTGAGAAACATTGATCGAGTGTGAACAATTGATACTAGTAATGTTATAAGTGTTAGAAATCAATATATTAATGAATGAGATATTGTCCCACATCACCAAAAAGTTGTGCATTTTCATGTTTATATACTACTTCCCTCAAACTCATATTGGCCCTTAGGTTCAGGTAATTTTGTACGAGGGGGAAGGATTTATACGACTATGAACTAACACGAGCGTGCGTCGTCGTCCGTACCGTACCGAACCGGGTATGGGTCCAATAAGAGCGGACCATGTAATATTTTTTGCTGTACAAAAGTGAACAATTTCTACTTCAAACAAAAGCGATCATTGGTTAAATGGATGTTGATTTTCAAACAGATATCACCGTTCCAAATGAAGAAATGCGACCGTTGCAAACGAAGAGGCGTGACCATTTTTGGCCGTTGCAAATGAAGAGATGTGGCTATTCCCAACGGACATAACCGTTGGGAATTCGACTATTAAAGAAGAAGGAAACCTGATCGGTTAACAACTCCAATTTTCCTCTTTTTCCTCCTTGTTTCTAAAAAATCTAAAATCCAAACGGTCCTGTGTATCACACAGAAGATCATACACACCACAATCTCGAGCGGATCACGTCTGTTGTATCTTGGAGGGCTTTGAATAGTCTTAAGAAAATTGTTACGGCAAACCTCAAATGAAATTTTCTTCTTCATCCGGTTAGTTTTCTTATTTATACACACACATATCATTTTATGATCTTTTCATTTTGAAGTTGTGCTGTTTTTTAACAAGTGGTACAACGATTGTTTATCGCTATAGTTTAACACAGCACTTTGTTGTTGTTATCACTATAATTTGTTGTTGTAAACTCATTACAACAATAGTTATTGTTTAAAATTACTAACACAGAATTTCAAATTAGTGGAAATCTTATTTATAAACTTGTGTGACGAGTTTATAACATATTGATATCTGTTTTTGTATACTGATCGTGTAACATCTTAAGACTTTATAAGAATGGGTTATTTATGTGATGACCTATTTAAGGCAATTATAGCCGCTGTCGGCAATAAAACTATGTATTCTGATTGTGCTATTAATAAAAATGAAGTTTCTTATTTGGTTGAGCATGAAATTTTATTATGACATGATACATTAGGACATAAATTTTCAGAAAATGAAAAAATTAGAAAACTTGGGATTAATCCCTAAATTCCAAGTAGATAAAACTACAAATGCGAGACATGTGTATAAGCAAAATTGGTCAAAAAACCATTTCATACCATAGATAGAAGTACTGAATCACTAGATTTGGTTCATAGTGATTTATGGGATTTTAAGTCACTATCTACAAAAGATGGAAAAATGTACTTTATCACTTTTATTGACGGCTATACACGATATTGCTATGTATATCTTTTGAATAGTAAAGATAAAGCAATTACATCGTTTATAAAATATAAAGCTGAAGTAAAAAATCAGTTAAATAAAAAGATCAAGATATTGAGATCTGATCGAGGTGGAGAATATGAATCACCGTTTGAAAAATTCTACGCAGAAAATGGTATGATTCATCAAACAACAGCTCCATATTCACCACAACAAAATGGTACTGCCAAGAGAAAGAATAGAACATTAAGAGATATGATTAATGCAATGCTATTGACCTCTGGCCTACCGACGAACTTGTGGGGGAAGACCTTAAATTTGTCTAATCACATATTAAACAAGGTTCCTCACAATAAACAAAAACAATTCCATATGAGTTATGGAAAGGACACATACCAAGTTTCAAATACCTCAAAGTGTGGGGGTGCTTGGCAAAAGTTTCAGTTCGGCCTTCCAAGAAAGTCAAACTTGGATAAAAAACCGTAGACTGTTACTATCTAGGACTAGCCCAGAATAGTAGTGCCTATAGATTTTTGATATTCAAATCTGATGTAGCTGATATTAATGTAAATACAATCATAGAGTCGAGAGATGCCTCATTACTTGAAGACGTGTTTTCGCACAAAAGGAATAAAGGAAATTATGTCCCAAAGAGGACAAGAGAAGAATCAAGCAAGCCACATGAAGATGAAACTCATTGTGAAATTGAGGAAGTTTGAACCAAGAAGAAGCCTAAGGGCAAGAACGTCCAAGACATTTGGTTCAGAATTTCTAACATACATGTTAGAACACGAACCTCAAACGTATAAGAAAGCAATGTCATCTTCTGAATCTTCATGTTGAAAAGAAGCAATCAAAAGTGAAATTGATTCAATTATAAGTAATAAAACTTGAGAAATAGTTGATCTTCCACCTGGAATTAAACCGATTGGTTGTAAATGGATCTTTAAAAGAAGATGAAAGTAGATGACTCTATTGACAAATATAAAGCAAGATTGGTAGCGAAAGGATATCGTCAAACGGAAAACATAGACTTCTTTGATATTTATTCACCGGTTACACGAACAACTTCTATAAGAATGTTAATAGCAATTGCATCCATATATAATCTCGAAATTTATCAAATGGATGTAAAGACAACATTCTTAAATGGAAATCTTGATGAGGAGATTTACATGGGGCAACCAGAGGGTTTTATTTTCAAAGGAAATGAAAACATAGTATGTAGATTAGTAAAATAATTATACAGACTAAAACAAACACCAAAATAATGACACATAAAATTTGATAGTGTCACGATGAAAAATGGTTTCTATATAAATGAATGTGATAAATGTGTTTATTATAAACAAGTTGGACAATATATGCAGATGATATGCTAATCTTTGGTCCAAATAGTAAGGTAATAGAGACCATAAGGAAAATGTTAATCAACAATTTCAATATGGAAGATTTAGGAGGTGCAAATGTCATTTTGGGAATCAAAATAATAAAAACACCTAATGGAATCGAACTGTCTCAGTCACACTACGTGGAAAAAGTTATTGAAAAATTCCAAAATTACGGAATTAAAGGAGTAAGAACATCTTTTAATCAATCGAAGTACTGCATAAAAACCCTAATGGGAGTGCAATGCAACTGGAATATTCTTATGTAATTGGATGTCTAATGTATCTCATGAATTGCACAAGACCAGATATAGCATATGCAGCAATTCGACTAAGCAAGTATACAAACAACCCATGAAAGAAACACTGAAAAACACTAATGAGAGTGTTGCGATATTTAAAGAGTACCATAAACTTTTCCCTACATTACGGAAAATATCCTGCCGTCTTAGATGGATATAATGATGCAAATTGGATTTCTAATTCAGAGAAATCTAAGTCAATTAGTGGTTATGTCTTCACCTTAAGAGGAGCAGCAGTGTCATGGAAATCTAGTTAATAAACTGCATAGCTCGATTCACTATGGAATCAGAGTTTATCGCTTTAGATAAAGCATGCGAAGAAGAAGAATGACTTCGTCATTTTTTAGAAAAAAATTTCCATTTTAGCCTAAACGTGTACCGACCATATGCATACATTGTGATAATTAAGCAGCGTTAAGCAGCGCGCAAAACATTGTGTATAATGGAAAGTCATGATATATTCGTCGATGCCATAACGCAATTAGGTAGTTACTCTCAAATGGAACTATTTGCATTGATTATGCGAGAACTAGTGATAACCTTGCGGATCCATTTGCTAAAGGGTTATCAAGAGAGAAAATATACTGCGCATCGAGCGGAATGAGTTTAAAAGCCTAAACCAACAAGAGTTATCTTATACGGAAATCTGTCCTAACGACTGAAGATCTCACGAACTAGGATCAATAGGCAAATCGGTTCTGAGTAACTCAAGAAGTAATACATTTGTTTGGACTTAAGCCCTACTCCATTCCTAAGGTGCACAATAGAATGCATGCCTACAGAAGTATTAAAATGTTAAAACTATGCTTTTTAATGATGACCATATCTTGAAAATAACAAGTAGGGTATATGTAAAACACTCTTAATGGTTGCGATCACCTATGTTAGTGTGAGCTGGGTCGGCTCTATGAGAATATTAAAGGCTTAAATTCTCTAAAACACTCGCAGAACCAAACTTGTTTCGGAAAAAATGAACACAACCAAGAGATTGGATGTGAAGAAAAACAATGCTTTGTAAAGCTTATTGTCTAATTATGCACAAACGGCCGACGGTTCAAGATGAAATAATTCACCAATTAGCTAAGTATATCCGATAAGTTTTAATTAGGAAAAGTTCAAAGTGAAGTATGTAATTATCCTCGATATAGCATTAGGTCCATATGAACTATGTGATATTACACTTTGTGTGGAGGAGACATATATCGTCATTCATGTAGGGGATTGTTAGAAATCAATATTTTAACGAATGAGATATTGTCCCCATCGCCAAAAAATTGTGCATTTTTATGTCTATATACTACTTCCCTCAAACCCATATTGACCATTAGGGTCAAGTAATATTGTGCAAGGGGGGATCTATATGGCCATGAACTAACACACGCGTGCGCCGCCGCCCGTACCGAACCTAGGTGCGGGTCCAATAAGAGCGGACCGTGTAATATTTTTTACTGCACAAAAGTGAATAGTTTCTAATTCAAACAAAAGCGATTGTTGGTTGAATGAACGTGGATTTTCAAACAGACATGGTCGTTCCAAACGAAGAAGCATGACCGTTTATAGCCGTTGCAAATGAAGAGACGGGCTATTATCAACGGACATAACCATTGGGAATTCGCCTATAAAAGAAGTAGGAAACCTGATCGTTTAACAACTATAATTTTTCTCTTTTTCCACGTCGTTTCTGAAAACTCTAAAATCCAAACTGTTCTACGTACCACACAGAAGATCATACACACCATAATCTCAAGCAGATCACGTCTATTGTATCTTGGGAGACTTTGAATAAAGTTTTAAGGAAATTGTTACGGTAAGCCTCAGACAAAATTTCTTCTTCATCTGGTTAGTTTTCTTGTTTATGTATATATACACACACACGCATCATTCTTTAATCTTTACATTTCGAAGTTGTGCTGTTTCTAACAAGTAGCACAACGATTGTTTATCACTATAGTTTAACACAACACTTTGTTGTTGTTATCGCTATAATTTGTTGTTGTAAATTCATTACTTCAATAGTTATTGTTCAAAATTACTGATACAAAATTGCAAATTAGTGTAAATCTGATTTATAAACTTATATGACGAGTTTATAACGTATCGGTCTCTGTTTTTGTATATTGATCGCATAACAATAAGTTTGGTAAGGAGATAATATATTAAGGATTAGCTGATTATAAGTACTTCCATAAAAAAATGTGTGCACTATTAATTTTATATTAATTTGAATTCTGAAATCTTAATCCGAAACTCTAATATGATTTTATGTTAATTACTTATGTCAATCGTGTACTGTTGAAACTTGAAGCTGAGTATGATAACAATTTTGTAATATTAATTCAGATTACATTCTAACATAAGGGCATCTCCAATCGATTACGGGCTGAATATTCAGCTCGTAATTGGGCGGGGAACCCCAATGGCCAGGCGCCCATTTAATGGGCGCCTGACCCTTAGGCGCCCATTTTATGGGCACTTGAGGCAAGGCGCCCATAAAATGGGCACCGCCCCCTCCCCCTCATTCCTCTTCGTTTTGAAATTTTTTTGAAAATTAGAAAATTTATCCAAAATGCCGCCGCGTCCAACCAAAATCGCCCGAAGAACGGTTCAGAGACATCAAGAGGAGCAAGCTGGACCATTACACGTTCCGCCACTGCTTGGAGTTTCACCAGACGATCTACGTGTTCTATATGAGCTGCCAGATGGTTATCGGCATAGAGCCGAAACCGCTTTGACGACCATACAGGTATTAATCAAACCTTAATATAACTTGTTATTTTAATTTGTACATTACATACTCATATTAAATAACCCTTATGCTATCAAAAATTGTTGTTTCATTAACTATCTATAGGACCATTACATTCACTGTCGGGGTAGTTGGGCTAAGTGCATTATCCAGTTTTATGACTATCTTCCCGGTCCTATTATTGAGAGGCTACAGGCTAGCCCTTTTGGTCTATTTTTGTCAATTAGGCCTGTTCAGTCCTTTGATCGACCTCTCATCCAGGCATTAGCTGAGAGGTGGTGGCCCACCACGCATACGTTTCATTTTTCAGATTTTGAGCTTGGTATCACCCCAGTTGATTTCTACATGTTCACTGGGATTGAGATTGGACGACAGGGTCTTCGACCTTTTCCATTCGATGATTTATACGAGTCGCCCAATTTGTATACTGTTTTTTTACCACTGATAGATGTTACCTGCGTCTCTAGTGGTTCTGTTAAGTTGACGTACTTGCAATATTACATCACCAGTTATATAGCTAGAGCCGATATGATGGATGCAGTTACTAGAGCATTTTTGTTGTACCTGTTTGGTTCGACCTTTTTTTCGAACCAAAAAGGTACGGTTAGACTTGACTATTTAGCTTCCCTTGCCCGATTAGACCAGCTACATACTATCGACTGGGGCACGACGATATTAGGCACCCTATATACCGCTCTAGATTCATTTGCGCTTGGCGATGTCAGGCAGATGTATGCTTTTTGGTATATTTTGCCGTTATGGTACTACGAGTACACGGCAAACATGCATCCCCACATCCAGGACACGGCTAGTCAGGCTGCTGAGCATTACTTCCCTAGGATGAGACGATGGGAGACCATGCAGTACGTACATCATGTCCCCTTAGGTTTACGGCATGACTTGATGGAGGCTAGGTCACAGCTGGATATGCGTAGTCGTGGTAACATCATTCGGACTCCTTGGGCCTCACATTGGACTCATCTAGCAGATGCAGGTCTTCTGGTGGACGACCATCCCTTGATGGTTGCGTATTCAGTATTTAGACGTAGGAGTGCTTTGCATACGCCTGTATTTATGCCTATGTGGTATTTGGGAGAGAGATGTGCTTATCAGATTACGGGTGATCGTCGTATACCATACGATCCTTTATCCTGCGAGGACATGTTTGGTAGACATAGGGTGATCGGTGATCAGTATTTACATGCTCTACGACAGACTGGTTGGGTGGATAGTAGTACTTTTTCATCGATGGGGATTACGACGCTTATTGGGCTAGAGTAGCACCCCGTAGATTCATCGTACCAGATTATGTTCGTGGTGTCAACTCTGATCATATAGGACCTCATCTAGCAGCCGATAGAGTTCAGGTACCGCAGGTTTCATTTGACCCGATTCCGTCACAGTTCTCTCAGGCTCCCATGCAGTTGGAGCCTGATACCACTTTTAGAGCGTATGACTTGACAGGTACTTTGATTGAGCAGCCTTTAGTCTTTCCAGATCACCCCGACTATCCTGGTGTGCCTTCAGTCGGATTATATCCTCCGTATGAGGTACGTTTGTTGTTTATTGTCATTTTTTCTTTATTTTATGCTTGTTTTTTTATTATGGCAACTGTCATCTTTATGTAGTATGCTGCTAGACTGGACCAGGCCAGAGTAGGGTTTGGTGTGTTTCGCGATATGACTCTTGCACATACACACACCATGCATGATATGTACATGCAGCATACACAGATGCTAGAGGCTCAGATTGATCAGCTATCAGCTAGACTTGCTGTATATGAGCCTTTCGGATCACAAGGCGGAGGTGATGCTGGTCCCAGTGGGTATGGTGCTGGTGGTTTAGATGAGGACGATGAGGACGAGGGGGATGATGGTGATGGGGATGACGAGGATGACGATGTAGACAATGATGACGATGATGGAGATGATGATGATGACGGTGACGGAGATGAGGATGATGACAGTGACGATGACGGTGATGATGCTGACGATGACGACGCTGCCTCCCTTTAGTTGTATACCTTTTAGTTTATGCGTATGAGTCGTTTTACCTTTTAGTACAATACCTTTAGATGATGATGCTGACATGTTGCAGTTCCTATAGCTTATGTACTTAGGTCATTGTTTGAGTATATTGTGTATTATTTATATGCTCTCACTTTCTTGGATTTTGGATTATAATGCTCGTGGTTACTGTGAATTCTATATGTCTGTGAGTACTGTGACTTATACATGTTGGTGTATATTATTATTTGTAGGTGTCCGTTTAAATACGAACTATATATGTAGTGTACAATGTGAATACTTTATGTTCATTTAACTAGTGAATGATTCAAACATAGAACACTTATAAGAAACGACACAGTAATAATAGACTGCACATATGAAGAAACTAGACGTGACGATTAAACAGCAACTCCTGTACAGACAGTCTAAGACGTCTTATCTCATGTTCTAGTTCATTTGCGTAGGTTATTACCCTTGGACATAATGGATCATCCAACCATTCCGCGTAATTGCAACCATTCGGCCAGAATTGACATAGTTGGATTCGACGGCCAATATTTTCTCCATCCGCACGCACTACAACTTCAACTTCAAACCCGCACAGACAACAAACTAGCTGCGATTCAACTTCTTGTTCTTGCTCAGTGGGAGGTTGAACTACTTGATCCTGGTTCTCATGTTGTTCATATGCCATACGTACAACATTTTGTTCGTATCGCGGTTCGACCACTTCCTGAAGTCTCAGCTGCTCAAGGTTTGGAAACTGACTACGGACATCTTCATAGTGTTGTTCTTGATAATCGATAAGCCAATCCTCATCAGTATGTGGACTTTCCGTAGGCACGTAACCTGCATCTGAATCGATAGAAGAAGGCCAAGAAGGCATTGCGATGAAGAATTTATTGTTGTGAGTGTGGAAGAAGATGATTATGAATGATGAATAAGTAAGCCAGAAAGAGAATATATAAACAAACATTACACTTTTGGTCCCAGTACTTTTTGATCTGACAACATACATTACACTAGGGCATATTCAAAAACAAACATTAGACATAGGCATTAGCTTTGACAACAAAAGCAGACATTATCATTTGAAAAGACAATTCAGAAAGCTCATGATACATTAACGAACGTTACATAACCAACTATCAATACTGTTATCTTAAGGCCATCCAAATCTTTCTAGCCAGTTTTGACGTATGAAGTACGCATCATAGGCAATGAAGGGCGTGCCATATTTTAAATTGTATCGACCGTCATAAGTCGAACGTGTTGTCTCAAACACATTTTCCAATATTACCTCGTTAATAATCTTTGTGTAACGCGTGCATGCCCTAGTAAAGTTTTTGTGTGCAGTCCTGACCTCTTGAGCCGTACGTCTGACTTGAGAGCCCACATCGTTGTTGTACAGTTCAGCCAGAGTGTCCCAAAAATTAATTGCCATTGACTCCTGATTATCGCACTTCTCATCGGTTTGAATGTAGTACTGCATAAGAAACTTCAATTCATGAGACGTAAATGTCATGTTGGATAATTTGAATAATGTTAGGTTTGTAAATGATTTAAACATATAACGATTTGTGAATTTATATAATGGATAATGATTTGAGAATCTTGACCGGCAAACAAACGTGGCTACAGTACGTGATTAGACCGCACACTGACACACCCTCTCTCCACTAAACATAGCAGAGAATCTTGACCGGCAAACGAACGTGGCTTCAGTAAGCGATTCGACCGCACAATGACACACCCTCTCTCCACTAAACATAACAGAGAATCTTGACCGGCAAACGACCGTGGCTACAGTACGTGATTCGACCGCACACTGACACACCATCTCTCCACTAAACATAGCAGATAATCATGACCGACAAACGAACGTGGCTACAGTACGTGATTCGACCGCACACTGACACACCATCTCTCCACTAAACATAGCAGATAATATGACCGACAAACGAACGTGGCTACAATACGTGATTCGACCGCACACTGACACACCATCTATCTACTAAACATAGCAGAGAATCTTGACCGGCAAACGAACGTGGCTACAGTACGTGATTTGACCGCACAATGACACACCATCTCTCCACTCAAGATTTGGTCATATATATATATATAACCATATGGATGTCATACTTGTTCACCACAATTTACTCTAACAAAACATTCAAATATCAAACAACTATCCTCAAATATCAAACAATGCCTGGAAATTTACTAAAAGCTATATTGCTATGCGATAGTGACTCTGAAGAAGAAGCGTATGCGTTAGCGCATCAACAAGAGGAGGAGGGATTGATGGAGATATATCGTGAAGCATACGATCAACTTCTGGAAAACATGGAGGTTCCGTAGTGGGTAGGAAATATATCAACCGTAACCAGCAAGCATTTCACAAAACACTACTGCAAGATTACTTTGCCCGTGATCCAACTTACGGTCCAGAGACATTCAGACGACGATTCAGAATGAGTCGATCATTATTCATAAGAATTCTCGAAAGTATTCAGCGGAATAATAATTATTTTGTTTTTAAGCAGGACGCCGCAAAAAAACATGGTTTGAGTGGGCATCAAACGATGACTGCAGCTTTGAGAATGTTAGCATACAGTACACTCGCCGATGCCCTTGACGATGCATATCGTATTGCAGAGAGTATGGCATTGGAAAACCTAGATCACTTCTGCCAGTCAGTTGTCGACATTTATGGGACGGAATATCTTCGATCTCCAAACGAGGCAGATGTAACTCGCTTGCGTGAAATGCATGAAAGCAAGGGCTGGCCTGGAATGCTTGGAAGTCTAGATTGTATGCATTGGGAGTGGAAGAACTGTCCAAAAGCTTTTCACGGAGCATATAACGGCAAGGAAAAAAAAACCAACAATCATCTTAGAAGCAGTTGCCTCTCATGATTTGTGGATCTGGCATGCTTTCTTTGGAATGCCAGGTTCTCTTAATGACTTAAACGTTGTCGAACGATCTCATTTGTTCAATGATTTGGCGCAAGGTAAGTCAACTCCCGTATCATTTACTCTTGGTCAGAACACATATGACCATGGATACTATTTAGGAGATGGAATTTATCCCAAATGGAGTACGATTGTAAAGACATTTGCAAACCCAATGACGGCAAAACAGAAACAATTTGCTGCGATGCAGGAAGGACAAAGGAAGGACGTAGAAAGGGCGTTTGGGGTCCTTCAAGCAAGATTTGCAATGGTAAGCAATCCATGTAGATTATGGAAGAGATCAAAAATGGCTACAATTATGTTCTGTTGTATAATTCTCCATAACATGATCATTGAAGATGAACGCGGTATGGATTATCCTGATTTCGAGTATGAGGGGGCAAGACAACCACCCGAATTGTTTCGCACAACCACGTTACGAAATGAGGAACAGTACGCAATTCATAACGATCATCATGAGGTATATCGTAACGCAGCTATTCATAATAGACTCCAAAGGGATTTAATGGAGCATATTTGGAATTCTCATGGAAATCAGTAGTTGAAGATGGTGGATCTTTGTTTAATTACATATGTTTGCCTTTTTTATTTCTATAATGAAGTGTGTAATTCTTCAATTATTATGTTTGTAATGTCATTTATGTTTGATGAAGTAAATCTATATTGATATATACACAATGCATCGAAAAAATGATATACCATTAAATATTGTTAAACCGAAAATAACACTTGATTACCTAAATGAACTGAAGGTACATGGAAATGTAAACTGCAATAATTAGAAATATCAAATTAATACGTCAACTACATATGTTTTGTTCCAGATTACTCTCAACAATGCGCTGTTTGTACTCCATCCAATATTGCAATGTAATTGGATCCATTCCGGTGGCATCCTTTTCCATTACTATGGTCTCTTGGCGTTGCCGCTCTAGCTCAAAACGACCCTTCTCAATCTCAGTCAATTTTTTTAACACGGCAAGCTTTTCTTCGCTTCCTTTTTGACGTTCTGCATTTTCTCTCGCATGTTTTTCATGCATTAGGGCTAAACGAGAATCGATTTGAGATTGAACAATAATTTTCTTCTTAGCTGCTCGTTGCCCCATCGGTCTAGCGTCCTCATCAAATGCGGGAACTACTTCTTCGTCTTCGATATCTTGGCATTCATTTGATGCCATATGAGAAGAATTGCCTGGGCTAGAATTGTAAGTAGATCTACTTGCTTTTTTCTTCCCCTTTGACTTCGTCTGCACATCTCTTAAGCCTTTTGCGGTGTTTGAGTTCCATTTTTGTTGACTAATAAGCAAGTCATAGCAGTTTGCAAACTGATAGTAGTGGGGTTTCTTTGTACCATTTTCTCTTGGAAATAATTTCAAGAACTGATCGTTCGCCATTCTCTTCTACAGAAACAGAAAAACAAAATCAAATATTAACAAAGTGATTAGAAATGAATGTAAATTAAAAATGTGATTTTACAAAACGCTACCAATTCAGCTTCGCCACCCATTCCACTTGGATTTGCTGTTCTTATTTTGTGGATCTGCGACTCGTAGAATTATGTTTGTCGATTAATCTTCCCAAAACGACCCGTGATTGCAGACATTGATCTCGTCTTTTCAACATGTTTTTTATTGTACGCACTCATAACTTTTGCCCAAAACGCCTCTCCACTTTGGTCGTTCCCCTTTACCGAGTCTAAGAAAAATGACAATAAATATAACACAAATCCTTATCTTCATCGCCAGACCATGGAGCAGAAGAATGGAACGATAGAGGGGGGCGGTTTGGGGAATCCCATTTTGAAAGGGTTGAGAATCTAAATCCCAGCTATCCATATTCATCGCTTCGGTATATGATTGAAACGGATGAGACATACTTTCAATATTAAGGAATTGAGAATAAAATTGTAATAGAAGAAGAGATGTGTGTATTACAATCTGGATAACATTCTGATATATGTAGTGAAATCATAAATATGACCGTTTATAGCCGTTGTAATTTGAAATATGACCGTTTATAGTCGTTGTACTTTGAAATATATTCGTTTGTAGCCGTTAGGGGTGAAAAGGGGGGAAATATGGCTGGTAGGGGTGAAAAGGGGGGGGGGAGGGTTGGGCGCCCATTTAATGGGCGCCAGGGCATGGACGCCCATTAAATGAGCGCCTAAGCCCAGTTCAGGATCCTGAATTGGATCCTGAACGTTAAGCTTAATATTCACCTTGAATTGGATGATAGGAGGTTTATTTTGCGCAAATTCAGTAAGTAATGCAATGATTGGAGATAATAATTGTTATCACTAACAAATACGCTCTCTCCATCATTTTGGGAACCCTAATGACGTTAATTACTCGTATTGACAAGAATCCATAAGTCACTCAACAAATCAACCGACACAATATAAAACATTTTATATCACTAACAAATACGCTCTCTCATATATATACACTCAGTGACTCATTATAGGGTATAACTACCCTATTTATAAAGAGTCAGACCCCACAAAGCTAAGGTTATCGCTAAACCAAAGCTTTGATACCAACTGTAACGACCCGCCTTTTTGGACAGTTTAAACCGACGATCAAATACACATGTCGATTCCAAACCATTCAAAAGGGCAGATAGTTATTGGGGTAAATAAGAAAAGAAGAGGAAAGAGAAATAAAAGAAAGGTAACAACATAGAATCTTGCAGCGGAACGATAAAATATAATAATCAAATAAACAGTTCATGAAGTTGTTTACTATACTTTGATCATTATTTATACAACATTTATCAGAGTTATACATATTCAACAGAACAAATAAAATAATGCAGCAGATAGCATGATGCAAGGGTAATAATAGTAATAGTATACCAAATCTTCGTCTTCATCCTCCAGAATAGATCTTCAAAAATCTGAAAAACAGGACTGACCCGAGCGTAATGAAAAGACAAAACACTCGAGTCAGGACTAAAATATCCTTATGAAAGTTAAATCAATCGTAAATAAATATGAGTGTAACGGCGTTAGAGATGTTTACGAGATTTGACATCTCATATCCAGTGTCAACGTGCGTGCAATAACTCAAGAGATGTTACGGGATTTTCCATCTCTTAAGGATCCGTTAAACTATTTACTATGTAGTAATGTACGCTAAGTAGATAATGCCTATCGGTAATATAAAGTATCAAAATAGCGTTAAGGCGTTACCATAATCCCCCTTAACACATTTTTATAATGCCATAGTCTATACAGCACCGTAAGCCCCACCGTAAACTGGTGGTTATCAGAGGGTACCCCATAGGTATAACACAAAACATAACGTTGTGGTCGCGAATAGGATAATCAGTATGACAAGGTACATGAGGCGATACCAACTAGGATACTAGTAGTTGCGTGATCCGGACTGATGTCGAGCATAGCCAGCAGGTACCCCAACACCGCGAAACAACACTCCCAAATCAAGGGGTGCACCCAAATCGAATCACAAATGTAATAGATATGGTATCGAAGAAGTGTGTCCGCTAGAGATGGCGAACCTCAATGGCCCGGCGCGGCTCCTGTTTTAGTCATGTCAGGGGTCATCCAATATCGTTCTCTTTCTTCAATCAACGCGTTCACCAAACCATCCACTTCATTCTGGATCAACACTTCGCGTATAATAGTTGTTAAAGTGGATTTCGGTATCGACAGAGAGTATGTCCATATCCGATCCTGGTCTCTTTAATAACTACTTATTTTTACACCGTTGGCTCATTACATTTCAAATCGGTTCATAATTGATATCAAATATCATATTTGCTTCAAAAATCAAATCCATTTCAAATATCATCGTTTCTATTCAAATGTAAGATTCCGTTTCAAAAATCATTTTCCGCATCAACATCTCATTTCGATTTCAAAATCATTTCGAATTTCAATTTAGGTTGCAACTTCATTTAATCCAATTCGTATTCAAATTCAAGATTTAAACATAAACATTTCACCTTATTAACCAGCTTGAAATTTTTAGAAAATAGTTTAAGTAGTTTAAAAGTAGTTTTAAATAATTAAAATAGTAAAAGATACTTAAAATCTAAAAATGGATTTAAAATAGATAAATTAGTTTAAAATAATTTAAATTGGGTTAAGTAGATTTAAAATAGATTAAAATAATTTAAGTATTCAAAAATGGTTTATATAACTGAGTAATTTGGAAAACAAATAAAACAGCTTCAAAACCGAACCCATTTCAATTATAACTTCCCAATTCAAAACAATTTCCATTTCCCTTCTACCGATTCAATTTCGATTTCAATTCAAATCAACGTCAACTTTGACTTCAAATTTATTCAATTCTACATTCACCTTCAATTAATTCAATTTCAATTTTATATTGGAGCTTGATTTTCAAAATATCAATTTATATCACTTAACAAAATTGTCCTTCAATATTCAAATTTAAATCCCAATTACAAATATGATTCAATTTCAAGCTCAATTGCAAAATATCATTTTTATATCGCTTTTACTTAGTAATACTCGAAGCTCGAAATAATGTTCAATCTTTAAAACAAATAAATTTTAGAAATTCAATCATATCCCAATTTTTAATTTCAAAGTCTCAACTTAAATTATTTAACAATTTCTTTTAACCAAAATTTATTTCAACATTTCAAACTCAATTTTGCGATAAGTTAGATTTCTATAAATTGATTTTACTTATAAATTTTAAATCAAACATTTAAATGAATTTCAAATCAAAGATTTTAAAAATTATTAATTTAGCCAATCCGGTGTCCGTATATAATTTTCTATCCTATGGCCAAGTAATTATTTATTTCAATGAAATGTCAGGGATGAATATATATCACTTAAACCAATCACAGTGTCATATGTATGTATAACAGGATATATATAAGCAAATAAACATCCAAACATTTAAACATCAACCAATAGCATCCATCGAAATACATCATCCAATAGACAATACAATTCATGGCAATTTCATAGTTATCAATGTCAGGTAATTTAATCGCAATTCAATTTTAATTTCAATTTAACTGTCAATTTAATTTTCAACGATTAATTCAAATGACAATCTATATGACAGTTAAATTTTATCAAACAATGACAAATAAAAATCATAACACTTCATAACGTCAGATTTAACTAGCATAAAGATATTCCGTACGATGTGAGCGTTATAAAACACTCACCTTGATTTCAATGTAGTTCCAGCGCTTTATTTCGAATAAAATTAAACGAGCGTTTAATTTTACCCGAAATTTTCACCCGAAATTTTTACTAGCTCCAAACGACTCCAATCCAGTTCCATTGCGTAGTGCTCGTCAATACGATTCCAACGCAACTTGTTTCGTCCAAAACGGACCTCGTACGAAAAAGTTATGATAGTTTAAAGTTTATTCGAATTATAATATAATAAATTTACAATTTATATTATCTTTTCTAACCCAAACCATATCTGGACCGTCCATCTCAAAGCCTTAGATCCCAGCCGCCCCCTTCCTTCCTTCCTCTCCCCAGGTTTTGCACGCACGCACCAACCCATAGCCGCCGCCTAACCCTAAATCTCGCGACCACCTCGTTGCCCCGGAGTTCGATCAGGAAATGACAAACGAATCCCCTCACCTTCCTCTACCTTCGGCCGCAACCATGGTGAACTCGCCCCCCCCCTCTCTCTCAAAAAGCGTGCGCAACTTCGGCCGTTCAAGTGAGGATTGTCGTCGATTAGTAACACCATTCGCGATCTTGACCGTTGGATAGCTAGCTCTCGTCGTGCTCTACGTTATTGTAGTTGAACATTTCTTGAATTGAATGAGGGATTTGAAGATAATGGAGGAGGAACGACGATGTTTTCTGGTCGTGGGTTATAATAGTGGCGGCTAGGGCATTGTAGATTAGGGTTTGAGAAATGAATGGTGAAGGGTTCCTTTTATATAATTTCAACAAAAAACACTATTCACTCCATATTTTCGAACTCCGATTTATGCGCGGTGACCGGCGTTTCTAGGGTTTATCCCACGTTTCAGACATAATGGAACAGGTTTTGGAAGCTAATTCGATCGTATGTGCGAGTTACGGAAATAAACGATGAAATTTAAATTAAATCGATTAAACAAATTTCTATGCGTTTTGGCTTGCCCCGGACAAACGGTAAATTCGATTGACACGAAATTTGAAACCATACAATAATATCACATTATGGATCCGATGAAACTAGTTTCGTCGAAATCCAAGACTGTTTGAAAAATGGCTATTTTAACTCGTGAAACAAATTTTAAAACAATTTCGATGCGTTTCGAGCTGCCACGGTCAAACGAAAACTCCGATTGCTACAAAAATTGAAATCCGATAATAACAATCTATTATGGATCGAATGGAACTAGTTTCGTCCAATTCTGAGACTGTTCGAAAAATGGCTAATTTCACTAGTCGATTTAAATATTAAAATATTCAATTTTCACAAATTTACCTTTAATTCGATTTTAAAAGTTCTACAACATCATTCTAACTTTAATATGATAAAATAAAATTTTACAAGTCATTTTTAATCATATCAAACCCATTATTCAATTATCCAATAAATTCCAATTTTAAAATCTTATTAGCTCTATTATACTCCCAATTTAACTTACATTCACTTTGGAAACCAATTTGAATCACATTAAATCAAATTTCAATTATTCACTTTATTTTCATATATTAAATTTCAATATCAAATTAATCATATCAAATTCGGAATTTAATTATTCAATCATTTGTAATATTGAATTTAAACAAATTTGATTATTCTTAAAACACTATCTTTTGAAATATTCAAAATGAACTTATAAGATTTAACCTTTAAAACTAATTCAAATTATAGAAAAACCATTTCCATTAATCAGTTATCCAATTTCCGTTATTAAATTATTCAATAAATTACAAATATTAAATTTAAACAATTTCGATTATCCAATAATTCATTATCTTTTGAAATATTGAAATTGAACTTTTAAGATTCAACTTTTAAAACCAATCCACAATTTAGAACACTATTTTCATTTTACAGTTATTCAATAAGTTTTAAATATTTAATTTAAACAATTTACCTGTTCAATATTCGATATTTGATTTGAATAGATTTTACTTATCAATCAATTACTCTATTATACCCAATGAATTCAACATTTATTATTATTCCAAACGACTTACAAATTTTTTTCTAACATTAAATCACGAAATCTTATTAAATTAGCTATTTTAATTATCGAAAATTTACGGGTCGTTACAACATTATTGATTGTAATATTTATAGTTCTGTTTATTATGTTGAGCCATGTACTTGAACACGGTTAAATAGTAATAAGAACTGGTTTCATATCTGCTATGATATTTCATACTAATGATGCACAAAGCGTGATTCATATTCATATATTAGAATTATTTTTTTGCTTATTTTTGTTGTTTATTGGTTCTAGACCACATTCTTCCATTTTGCAATACCAACAAATACAAGTTAAGAAATTCTGTTTCTTATGTGGTTCTTAGAAAAGTATTTTGTTTACTCTGCTATTCTTGTACGCCATATAATATAGCTATCCTCATCAGCCACAACCAAATGGTCGACATATATTATCCCCAGGGCCGGTTCCAGGGCAAGTCCATCCAGATGGCCGCCTAGGGCAACCCCCCAGGTAGGGGGCAACATGTTGAAGGGATGGACAGTTAACATAATTTATCTTTAGAAACATGCTGTATTTGTTATTGACAAAGTGAGATTTGGTCTATTGGTTATATTTATATTCTTTGATAATTAGGTTGCAGGTTCAATTCCTGGTTGCCCTGTTGTATTTAGATTTTTTTTCCTTTATTTTCCTTCATCTAATCTCTTGTTTGCCTGGAGCAACCCAAGTTTTTACAATTTCTTAAGCCGGCCCTGATTATACCATGTTTCAGTATGCATGTATTCTTTTTAAGTTATGTGTATTCTAGTGGATTGAAAATTCGTGATTTGCATGAACATGTAGTTGCTGAAAGAGATTATGCGGGGTTTAAGCTGCTAAAGTTTAAGGATCAAGTCAAGACACACACAATTAGATGAATCATATATTCATTATATTTTAATTGTTCTGGTATATTTATATAATTTTTCTATGAGATCTGTATTATAAAAGACTAAGAATACATGAACTATTTTGGCATTTAGAAATATAAATTTTTTTGTTATTTTTAGAAGATATAAATGAATATGTTTGTTATCGGTACAATATTTGAGTTTCAATGGCAAATTAATTTTAAATTTATGAGTGCAATGTAATAGTATTTTTTTTCTTATTTGAATATCTTTTAACAACAGGAAAAATAAATTGTAAAAGATACTATTGCAACTGGCAAAAACAGTTGCAAAAGATGCTATCGCAACAGCCACGGACCGTTGTAAAAATGTTTACTACAACGGGCTTATACAACGGTTTTAAACCGTTGTAAAATCTTCTGAGTCTATTACAACATCATCTAATAAGATGGCCGCTTGCCCATTGCGAAACTCCTATTACAACGGGTATTGCCCGTTGTAAAAGTGTACCTTTGTTGTAATGTTACTTTCTAACTTTTAAAACTTCTTCTTTTGAACTCTTATCTTCTTTGAAACATAAAAATAAATTTTTGAAAACCAAATCAAAGTTTTAAACTTGAAAACTTTCACTTTGAAACAAAAATCAAATTTTCGGCATGAACCCACATACAACAAAGACAACATTCCAATATAATATCACATCATAACATTATAGCAACATCATAAACAAAGTATTACTTCACAATACTAACTAACTTTTCCAATATTCAAGCTACAATCTTTATCGTCTACTCAAACTTCGGCATAAGCAAACACCAAATCAACTTATATGGATGCATACACAACATATAACATCAATACATACACAAGCAACATTTTAACTCATAATTTTACAACTTTAAAAAGTTAGTAATTTGAATTTTAAAAACATGAAATTTACTCATCGTAACTTATCTATATCAAACTAAACTTTGACTGAACTTGGCTACAACACTAGCAAACCACCTTAGCTTGAAAATATGACCTAGTGTGACCTTCCATGGTGGAAAAAGGCTCGGTCAAGGGCATAATTAGGCTCGACCCAAGGTGGTTTTGAGGTGTAGGGGTTTGCTTTGGAGAGTATTGGAATTTGGAAGTGAAGTAAGGCAATTTAACTTGATTTTTAGAAGTGTATTCACAAATTTTAGCTTAGAATTTCTCTTGGATGCCATGGATGGACTTGTAGACATGAAGAGGATAGAAATGAATATGTGAATGACAGTGTAAAGGAAGAATGTGTAGAGATATGAGGTATTTATAGAAAATGAGAGGGGTAACTTAGTAAAATGGAATTTAGTATAAAAAAAAAATCTTCATGAAAGCATGCTTGCCATGTCTCCCACCATCTCTCTCCACACGTTACCCCCCAGGCCATATTGTAAGGTACTTAAGATATAATATAGGATTTGTATATAGATAAGTGTGTTTATATGTCTTTTATAACATAATTAGTCACATCCAAGCTTAGGTATAAATATATTAAAGTTAGTATACATAAGTATGCTTAATTTATACTAATCCTAATATATATTAATATGTGCATATTGCACTAAGTTGCACAGCGTTCCCGATGACTTCAAGTGTCAAAAGTCAAAATTTTGAAAAACGTTCTTCGGTCATATTTTCTATTTTTATTCGAACTATCTATATTGGTAAACAAATTTTAAAAACTATTTTATCAATATTATTAAATAATCAAAATAGGTTTATTTGTCAATAAAAATCCATTTATTAATTATATAAAATATATTTAAATAGTCTATTTCAAAGTGGAAAAATCCTGGGTCGCTCCAAATCTATTTTACCATCATTTATTATTATTCAAAAGAGTTATATTTGAATTATAAAACATATTATTTTAATATTTAAAATTTATTAAATATTCGCAAATCAAGACGGTAAAATTCTGGGTTGTTATAAAAAAAATTTAATGGTGGAAAAGACTTCCAAACCCTAAAATTTTATCAAAAAATATTAAATAAAATCGGGCGTTTGTCACTTGATTAATGTAGTTCTAGAGAGTGATTAATTTGATCTAGGATTTGTTCTATCGTTCAAGGTGTTACTGCAGGCTTCATTCTAAGGTAATTATATATGTATATAATTCTATATTTACACATATATTAATTTTTTATATCCCCTTAATTCTCTTTCTCTCCCCTCTGTTCATATATATGAATTTAAATTTTGATTTTTGTATCTCATTTCCCTTCTTTGAATCAATTGTAAATTCCTATCATGTTAAAGCATAGAACCTTTGTTTTGTTCACTGCTATTTCATTATGAATAATAATATTTCATTTCTCTGTGCTGTATGATTGTTTATTCAATTAATTTAACCTAGATCTGTACCCTTTTAATTTTATTTTCTCTATTTTACATGATTATTCATATAGTTTGTTTATTCCAGATCTAGATCTTCTTATCACAAATCTATATATGCTTATGTCATTTGATTTTGTTGTTAAAAAAACCAGACAACATTGAACTTTGGGTTTTTCTTCTTAATAATTCAGCTTTTACATCAAAAAAAAAATATTTGAATTTTTACATATGTATCATAAGGAGGGGTAACTCCTTCCAATACACTCACATATTCGATCAAATCGAGTCGTTTTATTTCCTTTTGCGTGTTACATTACTTAATTCTGTTTTATATTGAATGAAGTCATTATAAACATATTACATATGTATCAAATACTCATGTTAATTTAGAATAATTCATTGATGAATTTTAACGAAGTACGTAGAACAATTTTGATATCATTAGACCAACAACTGCATACATACATACATACATACATACATACATACATCCAAAGAGTTCCCCAACTCTTATGTTGCTCTCATTTAGGTGATTTGCCCTTGATCAATTGAGGTACAATTCACTAGTATCATATTGTAACAACCCGCATATTTGTCGATTTTAATATTTAAATATTTTATCGGTACCCAGAATTTAGTCCAAAAAGCTACTTTTTGCATACGGTCGAATTAGGACTCGAGACCACCTCCATTGAGTTCAAAATGCCGTTTGCGACCTTTTTGAGTATAAGCTTTGATATATTTGGAGTTAGTCAAAAGTTTGACCTTTTTCACTTTGGGTTTGAGTTTGGGTTCAGCCCACTAGCCAACTTATACTCAAAACTGAACCACTCTTCCCCATTCACCCTCACTTCTTCCTCTTATCAGTTCTAAGGCATTAATGGTGGGAGAGATTGGAAATTAAAACTCCTAAACCCTAGTTCCTCTTGCAACCTCAAATTCCTAGCTTCAAATTCAAGAGAACCCATTGGTAAGCATTCTCTTCTTCTTCTCCAACTTATTCTCTTACCAATTTCAGAAATTCCTAAACCTAATTTTGGGAATGTTCTTGTTTTGAGCATAGATTCAAGCTCATTTGGGTTGTGATGAAGAGAGGTTGATTCTCCTTTTGCTTGCAAGCTTCTTCTTCATTTGTGTGATTTCAAAGGTGAGATTTTTATCTCACATCTTAGTCTATAATTATCTTCGATTGTTAGGTATGAATTCCTAACACTTATTCTTGTGCAGTTGATTTTGGTTTGGATTGATTTGGTGTATATTCCAATTTTTGGTGTTTTGGTCTAATTTATGAAAATCCTATTATGGATATTCGGACATTGATATTTGAGGCGTATCGAAGAGCCGTTTAGGCTGGGTTGTCGTTCGACGTAATTCCTTAGTCATCGCCATTTGCTCGTTCGATCGTTTCCGATATTCGTTTGGCCATTTTTGGCCTAGGTTCAGGGAATGCCCTGAACCCTTCATTCAGACGTCTGAAACGTAATATTCAGACGTCTGAATATTGTTCGGGGAAATTTCTATTTCCAGATTCAGACGTCTGAATATATGGTTTCAGACGTCTGAATTGGTTCATTTGGAACCAGAAAGGAAATAGGCTAAAAAGTGCCTATTTCAGACGTCTGAAACACTTGATTTAGATGTCTGAATTGTGTTCTGGAAATCTTTATATTTCCAGATTCAGACGTCTGAACCACTTGTTTCAGACGTCTGAAACTGCAGTGTTTTGCCTATTTGCCTATTCGCTTGAGAATTCCAATTTAAATCGATTCGTGATGATCCTATTTGTTGTTATCATTTATTATGCCTTTGATGACTCCTTTTAGGGATTTTTGAATATCCATTTTGATGGATTCTTTATCGGTTTCTTTGGATTTTATTCACATCTTCGTATGTGAATTTTAGTGAATGATTGCTCCTACAATCTTCTTTGTGATTTGTCACTTTAAAAATATAAAGGTTTTCTATACTAGTAGTAAATATCAAAACTCTTTCTTCAAATGATTTCAACACTATTTTATTACAAAGCTCGTCTTTTTAAACCGATTTCTAATCTATTAGTATATACAAACCTTTACCTCACTCGTACGAGAAATCTAATTAAACGGCTTAGTAAAATGAGTGGTATGAAACGCTTACGTTTACTTCGTCGGTTAATTCTTGGACTTGTTCGATTGAATCTCTTGTGACAATTTTCTAGTGGAAATCTACAGTTTGTTCATAAATATTTAAGTTAAGCAAGTGGTTATGGGACATGAAGCTAAACTCATATATTTACTAGCTTAGTGAAATTGACACTTCTCGTTGATCATGACGATCATCTTTGTGATTTAGACTAGCAATGTGCGATGTCTCTTTGTCTGCGAGGGAGACTAAACCCCGTTTTGTGGAGTTTCGACTCAAATTGGTGGGGTAGCAACCCATGGTCTTCGGGCCGTTTGTGGAACTTCGGCTCAATTTGTGATGGTTAGCAACCATGGAATTAGCATTCCGTTTGTGATACACGTGTTGGTGAGCTTTATGCTCCCGTTTGTGATAGGCCTCCCCCCCTCTGTGATTTCTGGATTTCTTGAGATGATTTCTAGAATTTGTGCTTCACCAATTTTCGTGATTTCTATTGATAAGCCTTATCGATATTTGTGCATTGGTGAATTTGTGCGTCATTGACTTTTGTGATTTCTGGATTTCGTGTATTGAACTCTGGAATTTGTTTGTCATTGACTTTTGTGATTGACATTAATATTATCGTCAATATTTATGGTTTGGTGAACGAAATAAGGAGTATGACGTTTCTTTGATTCTTGTGTAGGTTTGGTGACATTGATTAATCTCTTGATGATTTTCAACTAATTATATATATCACAGCTTGGCATTGTGATTATTATGTGTTTAGTCATATTTCTTATTCTATATCGTTTCATCTGATATTTATAGTTAGACTGATCCGTTTATTATTTTCTTATTAAATAATACTCGGGTCAGACCAAGATGTTACAGGTGCTTCTGCTTGACTTCTCTCTTGGGATTGATTTCTCTGACTTTTGGCTTACTACTTAGATTAGTAGTTTATTTTGGTGTATACATTTGAGATATAGACTCCATGATGTCTACTTATTCTTTTGTGTAGTTCTTGTAACTATTCTCTTGTGATAGTGCGGGTCTTGCTTGACCACTACTCTGATGAACACTTTTATGTGTTATATATATTCATATCTATTTCCGTCTTTGTGATATGAATTATCTGTGACTGATTTGTGTTATGTTTATTTCTATATTTGTTTCTGAATACATTATAGCCACTGTGTAGTAGCTTTGAGTTTGTGTCGGTATGTCGGATTTCCTCTTGAAATAAAATGCATGTTATACTATCTGACATATCGGTGCTCGCGCAAAGCAATTACACAGATGGTCGCTCCTCAACAGCCTTATTCTCCGTGCTAGTTGACAGCATTACTCCGTGGTGTTCTTGGCTAGCGTGGGTATAGAGGTGGGGCGTCACAGCTTGGTATCGGAGCCAAACTTTGGAACAATATGGAATAATATAACAAGGATCATCGTCCTAAGTCTACCTTAGGAGTCGTGCTTTTGGATTTTATTCGGGTCTACGTACCGTCCTATCCTATTTTCTTTTATTATTCCTTGTTTTATCTATCAAGAATTGCTTGATATTGAATTTGGTGAATAACCTTTTTCTTCTTCTTCTTTCTTTCAAAGGAAGAGAAATGTCTAGACCAGGCCGCCCCAGAGCCGTACCATCTAGTACCCTACCCCAGGATGGAGTTTTTATGACTGCTCAACAGCTTCTTGATTTATTGAGGAATGCTCAAGCAGCTGGAGCTAACCCGGAACCTACTCACCCAAAGTCGTGATTTGCACGCTTGTGCAGCGATTACACTAATTTGGGTGGGGAGCCATTCAAAGGTTCCGAAACTGTTATTGAAGTACAGGCTTGGCTAAGGTCATGCGATCGAATCTTTTCTCGCATGAATCTTATTGACCTTCACCGAGTTCAGGTGGCCTCTAGTATGCTCCGAGAAAGAGCATTGGACTGGTACGAGCTTCTTATTTCTGAGATTAATGAAGCGGTTCTCACCTGGGGGCAATTCCGAGAACGCTTCGAGTTGAAATTTGTACCAGAAGCAGAGAAAGTGACATTGGCTCGACGATTTATAGACCTTGTTTAAGGTGAGTCCTCCGTGACTGATTACGTCGCCTCCTTCGAGTCGCTTTCCAAATATGGGGTTGAATACATCAACACCCCTTTAAAGAAGAACCAGAGGTTCGTCTATGGCTTAAATAAAAATCTCAAGAAGCCATTACTTCTAAAATTAGAAGTTTCTTTCGACCAACTAGTTGATATCGCTCTTCGTCTTGAAGAGGCGGATAGGGAGAATGATGTTGAAGTGGTGGGATCCAAACCAAGCTTCAACAACAACAAGAAGAGGCCAAACAAATTCAAAGGCCCCTATCCTAATAAGAAAGGGAAGCAAGCAACCTCCGTGGCAAAGACTTCTTCCTTTGGTCGTGGGGAATGCTATAATTGTGGTTCGAAGGACCATTACGCGAACAAGTGTCCAAAGTCTCTCTCTTGTCGCTACTGCAAAGGTCCTGGTCATGTTATATCCTCATGCCCCAAGCTTCAGGGCAGGAAAGAGGGAAAGCTTAATGTTGCTCAAGCCCTTGGCAACACATCTCGTGGACAAGGTATTTCTCATTCTATTCTGGATGGAATTATTTTATTTCGTGATCATCCTATTCGAGTTCTTTTTGATACGGGTGCATCCCATTCTTTTATATCAAAAGAACTTGTTGATACTTTTTCTTTGGATGTTTTGTGTTTAATGACTTCTTTGAGAATTGCGAATCCGGCTGGTGGATCCGCGACAATCAGTTTATTGTGTAAAGATGTCGAGATTATTTTGTGTGATTTTTCTTTCCGAGCCGATTTGCATGTCATGCGTTATTTAGGCTTTGGAATGATTTTGGGAATGGATTGGCTTAACCGTTATGAAGCTCATATCCTATGTCCTGAGCGGACTATTCATCTTCGACGTCCTCAATCTGTTAAGCAGATTTCTATTAATCTTAAAGATTCAGATTCCAGCTTGGTTGCATCTTTATATTCTTTAAATCCTCGTGATGACGATGATGATGATGAGGGTGATATTATTTTTCTTATTCACGTCGTTTGTGAATTTTCCGACATATTCGAGCCCGTTTTAGGATTACCACCTAAGCGAGCAATTGAGTTCAGAATTAATCTTATTCCTGGAGCTCAACCTATCACTCGTCCTCCGTATCGTATGTCCAATAAAGAAAACGAGGAGATGCGTAAACAATTATCCGAATTGGAGACGAAGCAATTTATTCGCTCTAGTTCCTCGCCTTGGGGAGCTTCAGCTATTTTTGTGAAGAAATCCGATGGAACACTTAGGCTTTGCGTTGACTACCGCAAGCTTAACGATTTTACTATCAAAAATAAATATTCTTTACCTCGGATTGATGAGCTATTCGATCAACTTAGTGGTGCCAAAGTCTTTTCACAATTAGACTTAGCTACTGGATTTCATCAGCTTCGTATTGCAGAGGATAGTATTCCATTGACCTCGTTCCGTACTCGTTATGGATCTTATGAATGGCTTGTCATGCCATTTGGTTTAACGAATGCTCCGGCGTATTTCGTTGACCTTATGAATCGGGGTTTCAAAGATTTTCTCGACCGATTTGTTCTCATCTTTATCGATGATATTCTTGTGTATTCTAAAACCGAGGAGGAGCATGAAAAACATCTTCGGATTGTGTTGGAAACTTTTAGGAGTAATCAATTAAAGGCAAAATTTTCTAAATGCCACTTTTGGCAATCTCGTGTGAAGTTTCTCGGTCATATTATTTCCGAATCCGGAATTTCCGTGGATCCTTCAAAGATTGAAGCGATTCAAGATTGGAAGAGACCGGAGAGTGTGACAGAGATTCGTAGTTTTCTCGGATTGGCGGGCTATTACCGTCGTTTTATCAAAGTCTTTTCTAAGATTGCCGTGCCTCTCACTAGCTTGACGAAGAAAGGTGTTAAATACATTTGGTCGGACAAATGTGAAGCTTCTTTTCAGAAATTAAAAGAACTTCTTTCTGATGCTCCTATTCTCGTTATTCCCGAGGGGAATCAAGATTTCGTTGTTTATACCGATGCTAGTCGCGTTGGTTTGGGTGCCGTTCTTATGCAAAGAGAACGTGTTATTGCTTATGCTTCTAGGCAATTGAAGCCTGTTGAGACTAGATATGCCACTCATGATTTAGAGCTCGCGGCTATTGTTTTCGCCCTTCGTATTTGGCGTCATTATCTTTTAGGAGAGAAATTTGTTCTTTATACCGATCATAAGTCCTTGAAGTATTTATTCTCCCAAAAGGAACTTAATTTGCGTCAACAGCGTTGGCTCGAATTTCTTGCACCATATGATCTTGATATCCTTTATACTCCCGGAAAGGGAAATCGCGTTGCTGATGCACTTAGTCGAAAGCAACAAGCGATTGTTTCTATGATGATATCCGAATGGAACGATCTCGAGCTTTTATCCACTTGTGAAATTCGAGACCGTTTTACTGATTTATGTTCATCTCTTGTTTTATGTAGCCTTGAGGCTCATCCTTCTCTTTTAGACCGCATTCTTGAAGCTCAAGGGTTGGATCCTGAATTGACTCTTCTTGGCCAAAATATTAAAGATAAAATTGATATTGAAGGTTTGAAAGACTTTGATATCGATTCTCGTGGCGGCATTCGAAAATTTGGTAGACTTATCGTACCAAATATTATTGATCTTCGTAAGGATATTTTAGAAGATTCCCATCGTTCTAAATTTACCATTCATCCCAGATGTAGCAAAATGTACGCGGGTATGAAGCGACTTTATTATTAGGAGGGAATGAAACTTGACATCTCTAACTTCGTTAAGCGTTGCATGACTTGCCAACTCGTTAAGGCCGAACATCAAAGGCCCGGTGGGTTATTGCAACCTTTAGAAATTCCAATTTGGAAGTGGGACCAGATTTCCATGGATTTTATAGATGGCCTTCCCCGTTCTCGATCGGGTCATGATAGTTTATGGGTGATTGTTGATAGACTTACTAAATCCGCCCATTTTATTCCCGTTCGGTCTAACCGAAACGTTCCTCTTTTGGCCAAACTCTTTGTTAAAGAGATTGTTAAATTGCATGGAGTTCCTACTTCTATTGTTAGCGATCGTGATCCATTGTTTACTAGTGGATTTTGGAAGAGTCTTCAAAAAGCTTTGGGAACGAAGCTCAATTTTAGCACCGCTTATCATCCTCAGTCCGATGGACAAACCGAGCGTGTGAATCAAACACTTGAAGATCTTCTTCGTGCTTGTGTGCTTGATTTTGGGGAAGTTGGGAAGATCATATTTCCCTTGTTGAAGTCTCCTATAATAATAGCTTTCAATCTAGTATTGGTATGGCACCTTTTGAGGCACTCTACGGAAGGCCATGCCGATATCCTTCTTGTTGGCTTGAGACCGGTGAGAAGCTGGTTTTAGGTCCCGATTTTATTCGTGATTCCACAAAAAAGATTGATCTTATTCGTCATAGGATGAAAGAAGCCCAGAGTAGACAAAAATCCTATGCCGATAATCGAAGAAGGAAACTAGAATTTTCCGTTGGAGATTCTGTTTTTGTTCGTGTTTCACCAATGAAGGGTGTTGTACGTTTCAGTCGATCGGGAAAATTGGCGCCTCGATATATTGGGTCATTTCCTATCACTGAACGTATTGGTTCCATGGCTTATCGCCTTTTGTTACCGGCTCAATTTTCTGCTATCAATGACGTGTTTCACGTTTCTCAACTTCGGAAATGTCTTCGAGATTCCGATTCTATTCTTGAGCCCGGTGTTGTGGAAGAGATTGAAGTTTCGCCTAATTTAACTTATGAGCAACATCCTATTCGTATCATTGCTTCGGAGGTCAAACGACTTCGAAATAAAGATGTTCCGCTTGTTAAAGTTCAATGGTCTTCAAATCCTAAGGATTGTTCTTGGGAATCTAAAGAGTTCATCGAGCAAACACATCCGGACTTACTTTCTCGTGCTCTTTGAGGTGAACCTTTTATTTCAAATTTCTTTTGTGTTGAATATGCTTTTATGGTTGTTACTATATATCTTCTTTTTTAAATATTGCTAGGACGCAATTTCTTTAAGGAGGGGAGTCTGTAACAAGCCGCATATTTGTCGATTTTAATATTTTAATATTTTATTTAAATATTTTATCGGTACTCGGAATTTAGTCCGAAAAGCTACTTTTTGCATACGGTCGAATTAGGACTCGAGACCACCTCTATTGAGTTCAAAATGCCATTTGCGACCTTTTTGAGTATAAGCTTTGATATATTTGGAGTTAGTCAAAAGTTTGACCTTTTTCACTTTGGGTTTGAGTTTGGGTTCAACCCACTAGCCAACTTATACTCAAAACTGAACCACTCTTCCCCATTCACCCTCACTTCTTCCTCTTTTCAGTTCTAAGGCATTAATGGTGGGAGAGATTGGAAATTAAAACTCCAAAACCTTAGTTCCTCTTGCAACCTCAAATTCCTAGCTTCAAATTCAAGAGAACCCATTGGTAAGCATTCTCTTCTTCTTCTCCAACTTATTCTCTTACCAATTTCAGAAATTCCTAAACCTAATTTTGGGAATGTTCTTGTTTTGAGCATAGATTCAAGCTCATTTGGGTTGTGATGAAGAGAGGTTGATTCTCCTTTTGCTTGCAAGCTTCTTCTTCATTTGTGTGATTTCAAAGGTGAGATTTTTATCTCACATCTTAGTCTATAATTATCTTCGATTGTTATGTATGAATTCCTAACACTTATTCTTGTGCAATTGATTTTGATTTGGATTGATTTGGTGTATATTCCAATTTTTGGTGTTTTGGTCTAATTTATGAAAATCCTATTATGGATATTCGGACATTGATATTTGAGGCGTATCGAAGAGCCGTTTAGGATGGGTTGTCGTTCGACGTAATTTCTTAGTCATCGCCATTTGCTCGTTCGATCGTTTCCGATATTCGTTTGGCCATTTTTGGCCTAGGTTCAGGGAATGCCCTGAACCCTTCATTCAGACGTCTGAAACGTAATATTCAGACGTCTGAATATTGTTCTGGGAAAATTTCTATTCCCGGATTCAGACGTCTGAATATATGGTTTCAGACGTCTGAATTGGTTCATTTGGAACCAGAAAGGAAATAGGCTAAAAAGTGCCTATTTCAGACGTCTGAAACACTTGATTTAGACGTCTGAATTGTGTTCTGGAAATCTTTATATTTCCAGATTCAGACGTCTGAACCACTTGTTTCAGACGTCTGAAACTGCAGTGTTTTGCCTATTTGCCTATTCGCTTGAGAATTCCAATTTAAATCGATTCGTGATGATCCTATTTGTTGTTATCATTTATTATGCCTTTGATGACTCCTTTTAGGGATTTTTGAATATCCATTTTGATGGATTCTTTATCGGTTTCTTTGGATTTTATTCACATCTTCGTATGTGAATTTTAGTGAATGATTGCTCCTACAATCTTCTTTGTGATTTGTCACTTTAAAAATATAAAGGTTTTCTATACTAGTAGTAAATATCAAAACTCTTTCTTCAAATGATTTCAACACTATTTTATTACAAAGCTCGTCTTTTTAAATCGATTTCTAATCTATTAGTATATACAAACCTTTACCTCACTCGTACGAGAAATCTAATTAAACGGCTTAGTAAAATGAGTGGTATGAAACGCTTACGTTTACTTCGTCGGTTAATTCTTGGACTTGTTCGATTGAATCTCTTGTGACAATTTTCTAGTGGAAATCTACAGTTTGTTCGTAAATATTTAAGTTAAGCAAGTGGTTATGGGACATGAAGCTAAACTCATATATTTACTAGCTTAGTGAAATTGACACTTCTCGTTGATCATGACGATCATCTTTGTGATTTAGACTAGCAATGTGCGATGTCTCTTTGTCTGCGAGGGAGACTAAACCCCATTTTGTGGAGTTTCGACTCAAATTGGTGGGGTAGCAACCCATGGTCTTCGGGCCGTTTGTGGAGCTTCGGCTCAATTTGTGATGGTTAGAAACCATGGAATTAGCATTCCGTTTGTGATACACGTGTTGGTGAGCTTTATGCTCCCGTTTATGATAGGCCTCCCCCCTCTGTGATTTCTGGATTTCTTGAGATGATTTCTAGAATTTGTGCTTCACCAATTTTTATGATTTCTATTGATAAGCCTTATCGATATTTGTGCATTGGTGAATTTATGCGTCATTGACTTTTGTGATTTCTGGATTTCGTGTATTGAACTCTGGAATTTGTTTGTCATTGACTTTTGTGATTGACATTGATATTATCGTCAATATTTATGGTTTGGTGAACGAAATAAGGAGTATGACGTTTCTTTGATTCTTGTGTAGATTTGGTGACATTGATTAATCTCTTGATGATTTTCAACTAATTATATATATCACAGCTTGGCATTATGATTATTATGTGTTTAGTCATATTTCTTATTCTATATCGTTTCATTTGATATTTATAGTTAGACTGATCCGTTTATTATTTTCTTATTAAATAATACTCGGGTCAGACCGAGATGTTACAGGTGCTTCTGCTTGACTTCTCTCTTGGGATTGATTTCTCTGACTTTTGGCTTACTACTTAGATTAGTAGTTTATTTTGGTGTATACATTTGAGATATAGACTCCATGATGTCTACTTATTCTTTTGTGTAGTTCTTGTAACTATTCTCTTGTGATAGTGCGGGTCTTGCTTGACCACTACTCTGATGAACACTTTTATGTGTTATATATATTCATATCTATTTCCGCCTTTGTGATATGAATTATCTGTGACTGATTTGTGTTATGTTTATTTCTATATTTGTTTCCGAAGACATTATAGCCACTGTGTAGTAGCTTTGAGTTTGTGTCGGTATGTCGGATTTCCTCTTGAAATAAAATGCATGTTATACTATCTGACATATCGGTGCTCGCGCAAAGCAATTACACAGATGGTCGCTCCTCAACAGCCTTATTCTCCGTGCTAGTTGACAGCATTACTCCGTGGTGTTCTTGGCTAGCGTGGGTACAGAGGTGGGGCGTCACACATATGGTTCATAATTATATGATTAAGGAATTATTACTCATAATTGTGGCTTAGTCCATAGTTCCAAAATAATTATTAAATTTCTACTACTTCTGCATTTTCTAACGCATCATTTTGGTATTAAAAAAATACCAGTAATATAGTTTTATCTTATAATGAATATTCATAATATACATGTTGAACTAAAACTATGTCCATTTTCAGTCTGTATTGAAAACAGTTATTATTTCACAGACAATTATTGGTATATATACGAAAGTAATTTTTTGAAACGTGATCCGTCCATTAAGAAGTGTTATATACACTATTTCCTCCACTGCTATAATAATATATTAAATATAACGCTCCATTCAACTACTTATTAAAGAATTTTATTTCGTACACTGTAACTAGTTTATAATAGAGAATTTGAACTCAAATATCTTACTTAGAAAGAAAATAAATATCATGGAAAACAAATTTTCATATGAAAATACATTTTGGAATAGAAATTATATTTCCCATTCCTTGTTAAGTTTTATTATTATCTCATACGATTCTCGACTTCCGATGTCTCTTCATAAAGCAGTAGTGACCATTCACTCTCTTAGTTCCAACTATGCCTAAAGATACATCTAGTCTCATACATTCGCGTTCCTTTCCAAACGATCGAACCATTCAAAATGAAATACTCACTACAAGATCATAATAAATTTTTATAAAAATGCATTCGGTCATTTTTAACACTTAAGGATATCGAATAAGTTACATTTAGTGTAAACTAATTAAATTGACTTTTCAGTGATTGAATTCTTAATCCATCTTGTAACTCTTGGGCTAGTGTTACATCTAACATAACAAGATTCTTAATATAATCAATCATATTGAATAAATGATCTTACACTTATTTCGAATGAACTAATTTTGTCAAGATTTTATACATTACAAATTGTGACTGTTCACCATATAAATTTTATAGATCATGTAAGGATCATATATCCATAGTCTTATAGTGATGTTAGAGTTTAAACTCTAGAAGACAATGCATAGCTATGATATGAAAAGCACGCTTAAGCATCGCTTAAGCGCTAAATGCATGCATAATGCTTAATTTTTTGTGAAACCAAAACGATCAAGCGACGAGCACTCAAGCGCACTTAATTGACACTTAAATGCACTTTTCTTAAATTTGAGCAATATTTAGCAAAAAATATTATTATTTAAATAAAAATAATTAGGATTATAGTGAAAGATCACATTTTTAACAAAATTTCTCGTTTTCTATGATATGGATCGACGAATGATTTGCATTACAATAAGACTGTTAAGTTAACTTCAAAGTTAAATATTTTCATTATGATGAATTTGTGCATACACATATAGTACACTTGTACACATATATAACACTTAATACAATCTCTTTATAATAGATCTATGTAGGTATGGATAAAGTATGCTAAAAAATTAAGCAACACTTAAGTGATGCTTAAACGGTGCTTAAGTAATACTAAGCGAAACGAGACTTCTTTTGCTTTGCCTCATTTAGCATTTATTATAACATAGGCTCATAGTCTCAAGAAAATAAGCACGTTAGTAACCATGTTACGAACATGTTCAGTGGTTGTATAATTAGGCGCTTGCATGGGTCTTGAATTGGCAATATGCAAAAATTTATTGGTAAGTAGTTTTATATTTCTATTTGTCAATTTTAATTCAGTTCATTTGCTTATTTTGATTTATTTTCATTTTTATCAATTATATTAATCATACATATTTATCAAAGTAGAGCAATTTATTTTTTACGTAGAAAATGTTCTTATATTATTGGTAAGGTGAACATTGTATTTCGTTTGACTAATATGCTCCAACTAGGCTTTTATTCCCAAAACCCTAAGAAGAAACATAGAAGTCTTTCGACTTCTCTAGTGGGTGTTAAGAATCGTTTGTCTTGGGATTCTGATCTTGAGTATTCTCGACAAATCATAGACCCTCAAATGGTAGATAACAGTTATATCGGTTGTATCATATACAACTCCTAACCAGTGGTCTTTTTTATAATTTATATTGAACTTGAGTTTGCCCAATCAATCGAAAGAGATTTTCGCTCATACCTATCATTTCGAGACGGCCTAAGTATAGTTTATGCACCTTCAATTTACTTAATAAATACATATAGTTATCTTACCTTGTCTAGTATATATATTAATAATACAACAAATAACATCCGTAGCTTGAGTTTTCTCAACATCCAGTGGGTATACAAGTAATATATTAATATATAAATGGAGAACAAACATTTATATTTAAAGTTCACGATCTTTTGTATATATTTAATTGAATGATATCGAATTATGGTATAATGTATTTCTTTTATGAAATACCCTTGTGATTCAAGTGTTAGACATATCTAAAATCATGGTATACATACTATACATATATATTTATTCCTTAAATCTAATTGGTTTTTTTACTATTCCACCTTTTATCATACAATTATATTATATAAGTTAAATCCTTGTATAACATTTTATAATTTATTCAACTTATGTAATAATCTTATAAATAACTTTGCTTTCAATTTATTAATTAAATACTAACTTAATTAATTAATTAACATTTCAATTAATTTATTTTATTCATTTTATTCATTTTAAACATTTCAAACTGAATATGTATGTATGTATGTATATGTTGTTAAGAAATGAGATGTTGGTTTTGTTGAAAACAACCATTTTAATTTATCTTATTATAAAATATATACTAACACTGCTGTCTAGACAGATATGTATATGCTATATATATATATATATATATATATATATATATATATATATATATATATATGCAGGTACTGATTACTGAAGACTGATCAATATAAAGACTCAAGACTCAAGATTGAAGACTCTAGAGTATCAAGATTGAGATTTCAAGATATGTGTCTAGTTTTTGTTAAAACTTCATAATAGCACGGAAATCTTCATTTCGAATTTCATTTGGGATGGAACCTATTTCTACCTTCTTAGTGGCTTACAAACCCACGACAGGTAGGTTACAAACCTACGGTAAGTGGCTTACAAACCCACAAACATTCTGGTTTTGTACAAGTTCTCGAGTCGTGATGTGATGAGATATTCTATAGGAAGAAGCTTGCAAAACTACTTCAAAATGGTTTTTCAAAACTGCTTTTCAAAATATTTTAGCCTTAAAATTATCTTTTCAAATGATTTTTCAAAAAGATGTTTTAGCCTTAAAATATTATTTGTTTTTGTTTTAAAATAAACTCTTGTTTTAAACTTCATTTTCCAAACAAATTTTACATTGTTTTTTAACATAGGGATGTCGACATCATGGGATACCCCATGTCAACATGGTAGCCGTTAAATTCAAAAATTTCAATTTTCAAAAGAAGTGTCTATTCGTTTAAATCTCTTCACGAATGGCTATGGCCGTTGGTGCTTTATAAATAGCCTTCACAAACGAATTTTTTAACTAACTAATTTCATATTTTCTTCACTTCTTCTTCTCCATAAATCCATATTCTATAATTTTCATATTTTTAAATCGTGTCGAAATTCTGCCGAATTCTCAAATGAATCACAATAGAATCTCATTCTTGTTTGGTTCTATGCCCTCTCTCGAAGATTAAAGTGCTATTCAGAGTTATAGGATCAATTTGTAATCAAAAGTTTATCAAGTCTCTCTATAAGATGTGGTTGTGCCAAGAAATCAATTGGGTGATCTTGAGTCCAGTAAATCAAGAGAGTTTGTCCTGGACTCGTGAGACAGGAGGGTACCTCAAGGCCTTTAGAAATTGAGGATTGTAATCTCGACATTGGTATAATAAAAATCTGTATGAGGTGGTTTACCTTGGTATAAGACTAGATGAAGGGTAACTACGATCCAGTATAAAATCCGGTGTGTTCTTTCCTTTTGCTGCTTTTTATTTACTTTCTGCATCTATATTTGATTATGTGATTATTCTGTGATTAAGTTTTGCATTTGATTTTTCATAATTTTAAATTAGTCCATATAAGTCTTAGAATCCATTAAACACTATTCACCCCTCTCTGGTGTTAAATTAGCCTTAAGATCCTTAATCCGCACTCCCTTTCAATTGGCATCAAAGCATAGGTTTTCATAGTTTTCATAATCTGAAACTTGAAAATTGTTTTAATAGCTACCAACACCGGTAATGTCAACTCTGGCACTAGTTCTGTTATCTCTAACACTAATTCATTTGTAGAAGGTCAGTCTACTGTCGGACCGCCATTTTTCAATGGAAGTAATTATGCATATTGGGCTTGTAGAATGAAAATTTATTTACAATATATAGGATTAGACACTTGGAATATCACACAAACTGAGTATGTTGAACCAACTACCAATTTTTCCCAGTGGACTGCTGAGCAAAAGGGTGTTGCAAAAAATAACTCAAAGGCCATGAATGTATTATTTTGTTTATTATATAGGAATGAGTTTAATAGAGTGTCTATCTGTAAGTCTGCATTTGAAATCTAAAAACCTTTGCAAGTTACTCATGAAGGAACAAGCAAAGTTAAACAGACTAAAATTTCCATATTAACTAATCAGTTTCAATTGTTTAAAATGCATGCAAATGAGTCCATTTTCGACATGTATTGTCAATTTCAAGATATTGTTCATACACTAATTGCACTGAAAAAAGCTTTTCGGAGGAAGACCAAGTCAGAAAAATTATAAATTCACTCAGTTCAGAATGAGATCAAAATACACTTGCAATCGAAGAAGCAAATGATATCAGTCTAATAAAAATAGAAGAGTTGATTGGGAATCTGATGTCTTATGAAGTTCAACTGCAAGGAAGAAGATAAAACAAGGCTACAGAAAAGAAGTCATTATCATTCAATGCAACAACTGAAGATTTGGAACCAAACAGTGATGAGGAGATTGCCTTCATTACAAGAAACTTCCGAAAATTCTTAAAATATAGAAAAATGAATGATTATCAAAGAAATGATCAAAGGAATTTCAGAAATAATACGGAGAACGTCAACAATGATAGATGCTATAATTGCAATAAGATCGGGCATCATAGAAAAGATTGTCTGTATCCAAATAAACAGTTGTTCCCTCCAAGCAATGAATCATCAAGGAAAAGAAAGAAAGCATACACTGCAACTCTTGATGACTCGGACTCATCATCCAGTGACAATGAAAAGAAGACGGATAATTCAAATCTGTGTTTCACTGCTATTCATGAATCAGATGACGATGGGAGTATGGATCTAAAAATAGGTACGTATTTACGTTATTTTTAATTTTTTTCTTGTTTGAATGGATGCTTGTTTGTTTGCTTGATTCTTTTTAAATTCCTTGAATTTTAAATTCAAATTTATCCCTTGAAATTTGAATTTTAAATTCAAAAGTAATATTATTTTAATATTATTTTAAATATTAAATTATTAATATATAAATATTATTATATTTAATGTTATTACAAGAATTATATAATTAGAATATAGGATATAATATATATATATATATATATATCTATTAGAAATCAGGAATAGAAACTTGTCCTTCGATTCAATAGGCACGTGTCGACATACCCAGATATCCCATGTCGACATGCCCCTCAGAATTTTATTTCAAAATTTGAATTCAAATTTTTGAATTTTCCTCCACCTTTTCACCAACATCAATCCTCTGGAAAGATGCCTCTTGACCAGAGAACATGTCTATAGAATCTCTATTTATCTCACTCTTTTTACCATCACTTTTCACTTTTATTTCAAATTTCAAATTTATCTTCATTATCTTCTACTCCTCTCAAACTTCTTCAATGGCCACTTCAAGCACTCCTAACAACATAGGCTTTCAAAATCTGACAAAAACTTTCTTCTTAATGACCCGGAAGCTATCAAAGCTTACACCAACTATGAAATTCATACGACAAAATTTTCTATTTTTGAAGATTTTCCTTCTTATGAAATTGAAAATCTTTTTCAACAATGTTCTATTCTTAGTTTAGTAGATAACAAACAAAATGATTTTGTATGTTACCCAAATCTTGTTAAGATGTTTTATGCAAATTTGAATCATGGTTTTTATGATGGGGAAGAAGGACAAATTTGGAGTAGTGTTAAAGGAACACAAATTGTTTTGGATTGTGAAATTTTGGGAAATATTTTGGGATGCAAGTATACCTGAATGAATCTCTTGGAATTTCAAATCAATGAAAATGAGTGAGAGACATTTCATCACATCTTTGAAGGGGATGACAATTTTGAATTCAAAAATCATTATTTTTGTCCAAAAGAAAGAATTGTTAATCTTCTTATCCAACACTCTCTTATACCAAGATCAAGAAACTACAACAACCCGACTTTGAAAGTTTGCGAAGCACTTTTTGGAATTTTTGGAAATTATGATATTAATTGGGCTCAAGTTATTTTGGATAAGCTAAGGCCCAAGAATTTTACTATGGGTGAAAACACATTATATCATGGAATTTATCTTACTCGGATTTTTAATTACTTTGGAGTTGAATTCAAAAAGGAAGAATTTATAACTCGAAAAGTGTTCAACCTTGGAAACATTTCCCTTATACAAATTCCATTAGTGTTTCAACCATATGAAACGCTTACGGAAAAGGAAGAAAGACTTGCTCATGAAGAGATGGAAGAAATGGAGGAAGAAGAAGAAGAAGAGGAAGAGGATGGAATGGAAATTGAAGAGGAGGAAGAGGAAGATCAAGAAACTTCCTTAGAGAGTATTGAATATCCTACTAATCCCGCTAATCCATCCAACAAGGCCATTCTCAATAATCAAAGAATTATAGTGGAAAATCAAAAAACACTTTAAAGATCAATGAGTAAGAAAATGGATAAGATTTCTACTAAAATCGACAAGTTCTTCGGGAAAATTAGTAGAAAGCTTGGACTATCATCTTCTTCATCTTCGTCTAACTAGTTTTAGTTCATGTTGTCTTAAGTTCTATCTTTGTGTTTTCTTTATTTTAGTTAATATTATATTATATTATATTATGTAATGTTGACTAGAATTATTAATGAAATCTTTCATTTCCTGTTATTCAACTTCACTTGTCTCTGTAATTATTTTTTATTCATATTATGCAAATTTTAGTTTAATAGATTTGTTCATAATATTCAAAACAAAGAAAAATGTCACTTTAGGCAGAGGCATGTCGACATACACCATTCCCCCATGTCGACATACAACGGATGGAAAATAGTTACACTTTCAAATTTTACTTTCATGTAACTAACTTGTGTCTATTCATTTCAAACAACTTTCTACCCTTATTTATATCTGTTTCTTCCAGAATAAATTTTCAAACTTCATCTCTAATCATTCTCTTTCATAGCTCTTCCTATTTCTTGAATTATGGCTTCTCCGATTAAGAATCTAAGCGATAATCTTGAAGAAACTCTCACATCCTTCAAACATATTCTTACATTCATACTTCGTAATCAGCGGCACTTAGAATTGAGTCAAATACATATGATTAAGAAGCAAGAGAGACATTTCGACGTCCTTCATTGGATGATCTCAGCCCTTAACAAGGACGATCTCGAAGGAAATTCATCAGTCACTCTCAACAAAGATAAAGAAGAATGGGATGCTATCAAAGCAGACCCTATCTTTAGAGAAGATGGATGGGTGGAAGTACAAAGGAATGTCTAATCATTGTGTATGTTATTTGTTTGATTTGATTGGTGTGTTTCAAACTTGATCGACTTAACTTATTTGGTATGGTTTGTATATATTTTTGGATTGAATAATTACTGTAAATATGATTGACTGATGATTGATTTACTTTTTGGATTACATTTATGATCACATTTCATACTTATGATTACACTTAGCACTTATTACACTTATATATGGATTACTCTATTTTATTATGGTTGATTATCTTATATCAAGTTTAGGGAATTTATTAGTCAGATGTTTTTGTTGATGACAAAGGGGAAGAAGTTATAAAATAGTAGTTGGCTTGGAGTATGGGGGAGTTATGGGGTAGGGGGTTATGATAGGAGTTACGGTATGATAAGTATATTTTATTAATACAGGCTGTCATCATCAAAATGAGGGAGATTGTTAGGAACTGAGATGTTGGTTTTGATGACAACAACCTTTTTAACTTATCTTACTATAAAATATATACTAATACTGTTGTCTAGATAGATATGTGTATGTAGGATATATATATATATATATATGCAGGTATTGATTACTGAAGGCTGATCAGTATAAAGACGGAAGACTCAAGATTGAAGATTGTATAATATCAAGATCAAGATTTCAAGATTTGTGTCTAGTTTTTGTTAAAAGTTCATAATAGTACGGTTCATTCCGAATTTCATTTGGGATGGAACTATTTCTACCTTCTTAGGGGCTTACAAACCCACGACAAGTAACTTACAAACCTATGACAAGTGGCTTACAAACCCACGACAATCCTGGTTTTGTACAAGTTCTTGAGTCTTGATGTGATGAGATATTCTGTACGAAGAAGCTTGCAAAACTACTTCAAAATTGTAAAAATGATTTTCAAAATTTTTTAGCCTTAAAATTATCTTTTCAAACGATTTTAAAAAAAGATGTTTTAGCCTTAAAATATTATTTGTTTTTGTTTTAAAATAAACTCTTGTTTTATATTTCATTTTCAAAAAAAAATTTACATTGTTATTTAACATAGGGATGTCGACATTGTGGGACGCCCTATGTCGACATGTTGGCCGTTGAATTCAAAAGTTTCAATTTTCAAAAGAAGTGTCTATTCATTTAAATCTCTTCACGAATGGTTGTGACCGTTAGTGCTTTATGAATAGCCTTCACAAATGAATTTTTTAACTAAGTAATTTCTTATTTTCTTCAGTTCTTCTTCTTCACAAATCCATATTCTATAATTTTCATATTTTTAAGATCGTGCCGAAATGTTGCCAGATTTTCAAGTGAATAAAATTAGAATCTCATTCTTGTTTGATTCTCTGCCCTCTCTCGAAGATCAAAGTGCTATTCAGAGTTATAGGATCAATTTGTAATCAAAGTTTATCGAGTCACTCTATAAGGTGTGGTTGTGATTGGAAATCAATCGGGTGTTCTTGAGTCCCGTAAATAAAGAGAGTTTGCCTTGGACTCGTGAGACAGGAGGGTACCTCAAGGCCTTTAGAAATTGAGGATTGTAATCTCGACATTGGTATAATAAAAATCTGTATGAGGTGGTTTGCCTTGGTACATGACTGGATGTAGGGTAACTCAGTATAAAATCTGGTATGTTCTTTCCTTTTACTGCTTTTTATTTACTTTCCGCATCTTTGTTTGATTCTGTGATTGTTTTGTGATTAAGTTTGGCATTTGTTTGTGTCATAATTTTAAATTAGTCCATATAAGCCTTAGAATCTATTAAACACTATTCACCCCCCCTCTGGTGTTAAATTTGCCTTAAGATCCTTAATCTACACTCCCTTTCATATGTACGGACACAATAACATTTATAATCACATACACATATATCTTTTATATATGTATTATAGTATTTTCTAATTAACATTTAATTAATTTATTTAATTCAGACACTTTTATTTATTATTAATTTCAAAAATTATATATATATATATAATGTTAACATTTTAAGATAATGTTACATGCATCAATATATGTGTTACCATTTTAATTAGTTAACTTTTGTCAGTTATTTATTTAATTAATCTAACTAGTTGATAATAATTTTCGAAAACAATAATTTTATTTTATAAAATTTTTTATAAATTATTTGTTAACATTTATAAAATATTAACTTATTCAAATTTAACCTTTAAAATTTAAAAAATCGTCTTTTAATTTAAAAACATATTTTGAAGACCTAAATAAATTCAGGCCTTTATACTAAGGATAACCTTCGGTCCTAGTTCAGCTTTCGGGCTAGGTAGTTGTTGGGTAGGGTAGGGTACTTGATTACATAAACCTAGCCTAGACACTGCTTTTCTAAACACCCTACTAAATGAGTAGGCTTTAATAAGATAATCCTAATATTGCTAATTTAGACCACATAGGCAATTGAGCTGTAATACTATTGTTAGAACTAGGCCAACACACAACACGTTAAATGAGTAAATTTCAATTTTTTAACATTTTAGATCTTATTGGCCTATGAAATCTAAATCGGTGGAGATCTAGTCCAAATAAAGTTTAAGTAAAATCTTTTTTTGTCTAATTGATTAATATAAAGATTTAATTTGTTATATACGTGATATATAATATGAACATGTATATCAGATACACATATACGTGTATGTGTACGTGCAACATATAATGTGTACATGGTTCATTATTCCTGAATATAAGTGTTGAGATTTACACTGCAATGGAAGCATTAGCCCTTTTATATACGTATTTGCTGTCTATTATTATTTTAAAATTAAAATAACATAAACTATATATATTACATACACACACACACATTTATGTAAATAAATATTTATATACACAAATATAATTATGGATGAATTTATTTTAATACATATCTAATAAAAAATTCAATATTTAATATAGCTTAAGAAATATTCAAATATAAAGACATATCAAGATCCAAAATAATATTTTAATTTAAATTCAAATTCAAATTTAAATATATTTTTAATATATATAAACTTATAAACATATATAATATATATATATATAAGATTAAAATAGTTTGTTTAAAATTTTAAAATACATAATGACACACACACATATGTATATTTAAAATTTACATAATTCTAATTCTTATAAATATATAATTAATATTATGTAATTAGATATAAAATAAAATGATGTTTTACTTTCGACAAAGAAAATATTTTTGACTAAATCAAATTTATTTTTATTTTAACATATACAAATTAATTTTTTATATATATTCCATAGGGTTTTAAAGTAATATTTTTCTAATTATAATTTCAAATGTACTTTCTTTTTTAAAATATATACATATATTTTATATAGATTTATATTTTAGTAAATTATAATTAAAACTTAGAAACATATATATATATATATATTTGAATTCGATTTTCATATATACATAATTTCTTTTTTTTAAAATAGGTCTATAAAATTTAATTTGTGAATATATATATATATATATTAATTGCATATATCAATAATTTAAAATTCATATTTTACATTGAAATTATTTTATAATTAATATTACTTTTGCTTTTTAATTATTTGTATAGCAAAAAATATGAGGTAATTAAACACTAATTTTATTAAAGAATAAATACATATATATTTGACAGCAAATACGTATACAAATTTGTGATATAATTCTAATCTATACCAAGCTATGCATAAATAAATATATAAATTAGTTAACATACTTCAATTGTTACCTAACTTGTGGCCTTGATTTAGCATCTTGAATGTTGAATTAGGAAAGCTGTTTGAATCAAATTCAGTCTCTACTAAAAAAGCTAATAACTGAAGATATCACCACATCTTGAATTATGTTCGATTCAATTTGTATTTGGATTCGAAATGTGGTTGAGGAGTCTACAAATTTTGGTCTAGGCTTTGAAAAATGGAGCTTAGAAAAATGTAAACTAGAAATCGAGGGAGGTTTTGAGTTTAAATAGGAAAAGAAAGAAAGAGAAAACTGGAGATCTGGATCTCACATTTTCCAATTCTTTTAAACAATTCAAACCAATAATTTCAAATAAAATATCACATACCATTCCCTTCTATCATGGCTGGCCAAACCAGTAGGCCAATGGGCCTCCACATATTTCCAAATCCATTCAATGTTTGCGCATTTTAAATCCAATTTAAATGTAATCGATATCGTATATCGATGCATGCATATATAATTTTTATACAAGCACTAATTTCAATGATGATTCAAATAAATCAAATAAAATTTTATATTTTATAATTCACAAATACTAATTAATTTTGTAACAATTATAATTTAATTTAATCAAGTAGTGTTCGAAGTATTAAGTTGCGTTTATGCGACTCATAGCTGTAAGTTCGGTTAGCGATTAATGTATAACAATTTGAATATTAATGTTCACATGTCGCCTTAGCTAGTGGTATAATAATTTGGTCAAATTGATCACTTACACAATTTCGTTAAAATCAAACCTTACTATTTTAAGCGGTACTCGTTAGTGATAATTAATTACAGCAATTTTCTTCGTCAAATCTATATTACATTTGGACTTATGAAATTTGATTTTGGTCAAAATTTTAATACTATCCACATTCAATTCGTATAATCCAAACACAGAGTCCTTAGTTAAACAATTATTATTACCAACCGAAGTGTTCTATCCAAGGACTTTAACTTTGAGTTGGCTATAGTTGACCGCGATACTAACCTCATATAACCGATGAGATGGATTCTCTATTAAATAGTGTTTCACTTTTAGTGCTTCAACTTAGACCCAGTAATATTCATTCGGTGGATGATGTTCTATGATTTAACTATAATAAGGTAAAGTGTCCAGATTAAAGTTTAATAATATTTTCAAATTGATGAAACTATGTAATATTATCACTTTGATATTTTTTGTTTGACCTTATTTATGTTAACTAAAAAAAACTAACGCATGGGTCATTCTATAGTTATCCACTATCACTATAGAATTCGTTAGGGCCCATAGTAGCAATGAGTAATATGTTGCCCAACATTTGGAGAATGTTATGTAGTCTAGTCTCGACGAATATATTCATATCTATTCTCAATACATCTTCACTAGGAATATATAAAATGATTTGTTTATTTTTATTGTGATAATTTTTTCATGACTACAACACATTGTAACTACTATCATAATATATATCTTTATGGATTCTCTATTAAATATACTTAAATTAGATAAATAATTAATATAACACATTATAACAATACATAATAGAAAGAAAAACATCTTTTATTTCGAATGTGATTTTGTTACATAGTTAATAATTTACGGTAAATTAAAGAATTACCTATGGGGCATACTCGAACTATATCAATCTCCGAATCGTACTAGGGGCCAATTAGGGAATCTCAATCACATCCCATCAATTAGTTTGATGAGAATTGACCGAATTAGTCCCTTCATAAATGGATCCGTTGTGTTGTGCTTTGTATCTACTTAGTCGATCAACTCTCTCCACCTTTATTATGTAGAACTTTTTAGGAGTATGTTTCTCGACCACTAGTGTGCTCTTTGTTATTTTATGATGTGCATGACAACATTATTATCATACAACAATGACATAGTATTTTCAATTCTTGGAATCAACCCTAGCTCAATTTTAAATTTATGCATTTATATTTATATATTGCTTTTGTTATGGTGCTATTCAAGGCAATGTACTAAACCTTTTAGTTGAATTAGCTACAACCTTTTCGTTTGGGACATTTACACTTAAAACAACTTAACTAGGTTTGAACATGAATTTAATATTGACATATTATACTCGATATCGCTTATGAAGTTCGAGTCCGAGCACTCCTACATGGAGTTCGTTGTTTCTTTAAATCTTTCTCTAATATTTTATAAATACATAAGAATGCTTTAAACTAACATACAATGTTTTTATTTCAGGTTTGAACTCGCTCAATGTACCTAGCACATAAGTGTATAGTGTACAACATAGTATATGTGATAATTCCTACTGCCAATGCATAAGGATTCCTTCTCATTTGCTTGATATTAAATATTTTAATAAGGTGGCTGTATATCATTTGGTATAATCCAAATATTCTTCTATACCTATTATAAAAGATATTATTTATAAATCCAATGTCGAGTATTAAACAACGGAAATATAATGATTTTAACTTGGGCACATCATTAATAATCATAAGTTTATTGTTTGCATTTAGAAATAATCAAGTACCTTAATGGTTCTTTCTTATAGACATGCTTTCTTTGTATTTTGGTCGAAAATTAAACTATTTCATATTTCTATTAAAATAATTTTTCAACTTTGATGCTTATTAGACGATACAATTGTATCATTTGTTAGATCATATCCGAAAATTACAAACTCTATGTCGCTTCCACTGACTTTAAGACACTTTTCTTGTTATGCATTACGGTCTATTCTAAATCATTGTTCAGAATTTTCTATTTCAACAACATGTACCAAAGCTTATATTCATAACGGGTGATAATTTTGTGAGTAAATTCTAAATTTATTTAAGCATATTAAATAATGAATATGTTATGAAAATTTGAATTTAAATTTACGATGTTATTCTTATCAATGTTGCGTACTATAATCCAACTGCATTGGTCTTCGAAAATACATCTACGACCGATGGATCATATCCATTTAGGTACGACTATCAAAATCATATATTAATAGCGTACTCTAAATCCATTTTGAATTTGTATATCATGCTATATGGCAATGTCAGTACACTTAATGGCTTATTGACAATTTAGGAAGTTCGTTTCATGACATCGATATGAAACTTCGTTTCTCTTCGATGGCGAGAATACTTGTTAGATACTCTAATGTGTTATGTCTAATTAAGTTTGTTAATTTCATTTCATCCCTCGTAATTAATTTTATCTTTTTATTGTACCCAAATCCATCTTTTACCAATAATTTCTAAAGAAATTCCTTCACTATGAAGTTGGTGTTTCTTAAGGTCTTATTGTAATGGAATAGTTATTCATAAACATTTTATGAAGTGCCTTTATATATTTAAAACTAATTTGGTTTTAGTTTATGAAATTTATGTTCAAAACATAAAATGGTCAATCAATATTGAATGGTCCAAAACTCCTTTGGGATGTTCCACACAAGATTCCTCACTAACAATTATTACGTGTAGTCATTTGACTTGTAACAACCTGATCTAGGGTATGTATAGGTTTCCTATAAACTCTTATCTTATATGATAACGTAAACTATGCTTTAGATGAAATTAATTTTAACCTTATGTACTACTCTTAAGGTCATGACTTTACAAAAGAAGTTTATTCAATTCACTTATTATCAATTGTACTTTGTTTAAAAAAGTCCAATTAACATTATGCATCATAAGGAGGAGTGACTTTTGATATTTTTTACCTTTATTTATTTTTAGGCATGTTTGAAATTTGTTCAAATATACCCATGTAACGACCTGGATTTTCCAACATTTAATTTTGAATATTTAAATGGTTTTAAATATTGAATTTGAAATATTAATTGTTTTGAATATGAAGATTTGTTGGAGATTTATAGGATGAATTTAGATTTCAAATATAGCGATTTATCGTGATACGGAAATGGTGAACAATTGAAATTTAAGTTGTATATAATTTAATCGACGCGTTAAAATAGCGATCTAGGGTATAGTCTTGAAATTCGATGAAACCAGTTCTAGTCGATCAGTAATATTGTATTATTATCGGATTTCAATTTTCATAGCAATTTAACTTACCATTTGGTCGTATGGGATATGAACGCGTTGAAATAAATATTGCAAATTTAATAGTTTAATTGGGTTCCAAAAGCTATCTTCCACATACGATTGAGTTAGGCCTCGAGATTTGTTCCATTAGGTTCGAAACAGGGGTATAACATTAATAACGCTAGATGACATGCCTCGATTGGAGTCCATAATTTTCAGCTAGATATTTTGAAATTTTAATTAATATATTTCTATATTTGACCTCAGCCATCGTCCCATCATTATCAACCGCACCCTACCTATCTATTACTGCACCACCTTCTTTTTAAACACCCTTCCCTCTTTCTTGTTAAATGAATTCTATCAGAGGAAATGAAATGCTGGATCGACTATATAAAAAAAAGAATTCAAAGGCTTCATTTTAAATTTGAATGCATTGAATTCGAATTCATGACGCTATGGGATTCAATGATGAGATTATAAGGGGATGCAATCTCAATTTTGAGCCATGATAGTTCGTACGGCAATAGGAGGGATCGAGCATTTGATGTTTTAGGCTCGTGGTGGTAGAATGCACTCATGGCCGGAGTTTGGAGTCGTCGAAGGGTTGAAAGAAAACCGCGTTGTCGCGTTGTCATCTTCCACGGGTCCAGGTCGCGATTTAGAGTAGTGTGCCGAGCGTGACGTCATGGGGTGGAACCCGAAGCTTTTGGGGAGTGTAGGAGAATGATTTGTCGGTTGTCGAATGTGTTAGTCTAGAGTGAGAGTGAGGAAGGGAAGGGGAATGTCATGGGGATAGCCTTGTGCAGGCAGCGTGATTTTCTTTTGGGAAAGAAGGATTATTTTGATTGATTAAGGTAATTTGTTTACTAACGAAGGATTGGTAAAATTAATATATAACTTAATTCGTGAATCTTATAAATGCTATTACTTATTCATATGAGGTCCAAGAATCACGAAATCGATCATGTTGGATTCGTAGCTGTGAAATATACAATCTAGAATTAGTCTGGATTTTTTTTAGAATCAGCAGGGATTTTAGAAAAAATTGAAAATCTAGATGGCGACAAATAAAAAATCAAGGTGAGTAAATCTCACTCTTTTTGGATTGCTAGATTTAATTAATAATAATTAAAATAAATTATTAGATGCTAGTTTAATTTATAAATTATTGTAAGTTTGGATGTTACATATATATAGTAGTATATATATTAGCGGTTGGATATATTTTTTGCCGTTGGAGCAGATGAGAGCCTATGCGTCCCGCATAATAGCGGACGACCCTATATTACCGCGATATCCTGCTTCAAAGCGGGATTGGTATTTTATGTTATCTAACACCTATGGTTGTAGGGAAACAGGTTGGAGGGATCCAACTGGATTCCTCAAAAATGTTGATTTTTAAATTTCTTATATAGTGATATATGATTTGTGCGCACAATCTGGTGTAGATTATATGGTGATTTGAATTATTGGATGCTATAGTAGCACTGGCCATAATTTTGGTGTTTTGAATATCTTATATATTATTTTTGAATATTGAAGGAATTAAAAGGAGAATTAGGATATGAAAATATTTATATTGGAATTGGATTATTTAAAGGAAGTTGAGTTGGATAAAATAATAATTTGATTTTCGAAATTTACTTTACTATTTACGAATATTTTTAATTGAGATTTTATATAAATTATATAAGGGATTTTTAACCAGGGATTCTAAAATGATTATTTTTGAAATATGGATAGAAGGTTTTAAATCAATGTTATTGGAGAAATATGGGATTTATATAGTGAGAGGTTTAAATGAAATTTTATAAATAAGATTATTTATTTTGAACAAGTAAAACCCGAAGGGGTTTATAAATTTATAAACAATGTTTATAAATAGAATGAGATGATTATCAGTTGATAATTGAAGTGAAAAATTCATAGTGTAAATTTATCACGAGATATGGAAATTGATTTTGAAAGAAATAGCGAGCTCTGTTGTGGAATTTGGAAATATTAAGAGATTGGAAACGTATTCGATGTGATATGAATCGAGAGGGATTTTTAAATTGGAATTGGCAATTTTGGATTTTTAAAATATATTTTGTTGAGAAATTAAAATGGTTTAAAATGGGATTTATTTTTGTTTTACGATGTAGCTTAAAAACTACTATTTAGATTAAAATATTTTGAAAAAGTTAGTTATTCAAATATCTAATATTAATTGAAAATTAAATTTTAATTTTTATTATCGGCTTTGTAAATCGATTTGTTTATCTAAAAATGAGTTATTGATGTTTATAAAAAGTGTTCCAATATTTTAAATAATCACTTGAACATGTATTAAAATAATTTATTGTCCTTTAAAATACTTATTTTATATATATATATATATATATATATAAAGTTTTGAAATGATTAAAATAATTTATAAATCTTCTCGGGATTTGGAAACAGAGTTTATTCAATAGATGTGATTTTATAAGGGAAATTCTCAAAATGGAATATAGGGAAATGTAAAATTTTTTTCAAAGTGTTGAAATAAGAGAACTTCGAAAATTGAATTAAAATTCATAAAAGAAGTTAGAATCTGGGTGGTTGAAATTTATAAACAAGTGAAATCAATTTGAAAATTCAAGGGAAGTTAATTTATGAAATTCTAGGAACTTATAATAATCAGTTATAAATGTGTGAAAGAATTTACAAATAAATTGCAATGATTTTGGGAAACAGGACATAATAGGAATATTCGTAAGTATTAGAAACAAACTAATTTGGGAAAACAATATACTTATGAAAATTTCCTAAGTATGGAACTTGAAGGATTTAAAATATTTCGACCACGAGATTATCATTATTAGGAATATTTTCAAGGTGTTAAATCATAAAACGGAATTGAAAGGAAATATTTCTTAAGTATTGAGACGAGTCAAAAATATCCATTCATGGATATAAGAATTTGAATTGTTTTCAATTATTAAATATACGGGAAGAGACTTAGATATATACACACACACACATATCTTTATAAAGATATTTTGAATTAATATTTTGAAGATTTATAATATGGGCCTAGTGACTACTTATGGATGTTATTTGATAGTAAAATAATTGACTATCAAAATCTGGCCAAATTTATTGATCGTTTCGAAGAGACCAGGATCAGATTTAATTATCCGAAAACCACTTCGATTTGATTTGAGCATTGCGAATTGTGATATCGTGAAGATGTTGAAGACGGTGATCTTTGAAGAGGTTCAGTTTGTTCAGACCCGGAACAAATTGTATGGATGAATGTTATCATTAAATCTTTTCCCGGAAGGCAATATTAGCATTCCAAGTATAAATGCTATTCTATAGGTAAAACGTAGCCTCAAGCCTTCATCAACCAGGAATGGCTAAAACATGGGAGATGTAGCAGGGCCATGTGGGTCGCACCCGATTAGGGTATGTTATCACTTTTCTAGATACCCTCGGAATATATCATAATTATGGATATGGTTATGCATGGAAAAGAGAGCACTCGATTAGGGAGGGAACACCCGGAGTGATAATATATTCGGTATTATCTAGGTTAGGGGTAGGCCGGTCCTGTGTTTGCACGGAATCCAGCGAGATCCTCGGTACATTTTTCTAGAGATGTATTGTGGCAAGCGGTACCCCAGTAGCCCAGTCATTGTACGGAATCCAATATCCACTACGAACCTTTGCAATTTTGATTGTAGAGCCTAGTATGCTGGAATTTAATCAATGTAACAATTTTGGCTATTTTAATAAGTATTTATACTTAAACACTATTATAATATCATAGGATTTTTTGTAAAGGTGTTTTTGTTATCGTAAGGTTAAAACCGTCGTGTTTATGCGTGATGTGGTCTTACGAGATACCTTTGTTTTTAAATTTTTTTTTGAAATAGTAATAATTCAAATTGAGTGTGTTTTCTCATGCTTGTTTTTCAGACTGACTCGGGTGTTATTTTATTATAATGATCGAATCAGACTGAGTATTATAGATTTAGGATGCTAATGGAAGCTCATGGGACAAGCTGGAGGATTTTAGACGTATATCACGTACTTGATTATATTCCGCCATGTGTGTGTCTCAGGCTATATAATCAGCACTGGTGGGGACAAGTTATAATGACTATCCATATTGATTTATAGATTGTTGTACAATAATGATTGTATGTATATTAACAATTAGGTTTCCTTTTAATAAAGATCTGTTATTATATTTGGTAAATTTTGTTTCGCTACGATTATGAGATTCTGTGTTATTGTTTCTGTTTCTTCTTCTATCTCTTTCTTCTACGCCCCTGATGATCTGATTTTTCCGGCACTCGATTGCTCGGCGTTCTATACAATGAACCTATTAATGCCGCTTTTCTAGGATTAAAAATCTGGTTCGTTACAGTTGGTATCAGTGCTGAAGGTTAAGCGAGAACCTTGGCTTTGGTGATGATTACTCATTAGAGATAGGGAAGTAGTACCTTAGAATGAGTTAGAGTGTATTAATAAATATGAGCATGTATTTGTTGGTGAATATAAAATGTTTTATATTGTGTTGTTTTATCTGTTGAGTGGCATATAAATTCTGGTCGAGTAATGGAACACCACGACATCGATAGGAGTTTCTAAATACTTGAACTAGGTAAATCGACGCAGTATTGTTTTGAAGCGGGTAAATGAAATAATTTTACCCAACTATATTTTGATATAAAAGAAATAAATTTTCTGGAAATTATTATAGCATATTGATGTGTTTGGATTTTATTGTTATAATCAAAACAAGATTATAAAATTTGAAATGGTATATATAACCAAATAGAGATTGTATAAGCATAATTTATACAAATGAGTAAAGCTAAAATTGGATTCAAACTAGAATTTGAAAATGTGAATCCCGAATTTTTTTGGAAATGTCTTCCAATTGTTTTGGAAAAAATAATAATGGTATTGGTTTGAAAATGCTTTTGAAAAGAAATGTTTTAAAAATGGGAGGTAAAAGAAATTAGAATCAGTGAACTCACTCGGTCGTTGGAAAATAACTCCGACGATGACTGCAGCATCATCAGTGTTCATTTTCGAGTTTGTAAGTGACGTATTGTTACCTTGATTGTTTGTTAAAAATTCCAAAAGGAATTTTTTTGAGTAAAGCCAAGTTGATTTAAAAATTCCAAAGGGAATTGTTTTGAGCAAAACCAAGTGTTGAAAATCCTTAAAATATGGTCTAATATACTAGTGGAATATATATATATATATATATATATATATATATATATATATATATATATATATACACACGATTTCAAAGTGATTTGAAATGAAACCGAGTGTTTAAATTTCGAAGTATTCATTTGAATGTTTTATGAAACTTGTGAAAAATAAGTTTTGAACTTAATGCCTGGAAATGAGAATTTCGATATGAAATTAAAAAAAAAAACTTAAGCTAGTCTAATGGATTGAGCCAGTAAATGGATGGAGTGAATTAAAATTTAACTTAAGCTAAGTTAAATAAAATTGGATGGGATTTGAAAACTATATCGATTTGAATTACATATAAAATTTGGGTTGTAAAATGGTTATATAACTATAAGTTATAAATTATGAACGGAATAAACTTGAATATTGAATTTATGAAATTTTGAATAATAAGTGGTACAACTTATTAAATTGAGAAATGGAAATGAATTGATATTTTGGTAAAGTAATGCAAATCCAAACTTGAATTATAAAAGGAATTTGAACTCAAATAAATTAAATAAAGTGATTTTTTAAAGGAAAATCGGATTTTGAACTATAAAACAGAAGTGAACTAATTAGATAAGTAATTAGTTAATTGAATATAAAAAAGCAACTTAACTTGGTTAAGCAGAATGGATTGGAATTAAGAATTGAAATTAAATGTTGAACTCGAGCTCTAAATAAAATTCGACATAATTGTAAACGAGTTAAATATATTTTGAAATGTTGTCGGATAAAATAGAAACGGATTGAAATGGTGATGACTTAAGTTACAAATAAATTCAGTTTAAGTGTAAATAAATTGAATATGGTTTTGGAATATTATTTAAATGAAATTGAGTATGGCATTAATATTTAGAGTACAAATGAATATAAGAAAAATGGTTTGTAAATAAATGTGCATGAACTGGTTCGTTGTTGAATACAAAAAATTGAGCGAACAAGATCTGTGAAGAAATTGAATTTGAATCAATAAAAATTGACTAATTGATTTAGAATCAATATAAATGGTTTATAAGTTGAAGTGACTATTTTATTAAATGAATATCATCGAATTTGAGTGGAAAATTTGTTGCTTGACGTAAACGGAAGTAAACAAGAATTTGGAATGGATATAAATATAATGTCTGTGTTTATGAAGTGAATGCAAGTAAATTTGGTCGCGAATCATTTGAATTGAATGAAATGATATATGGATCGATTGAACGTAATTAAATTAATATCGGAATCTTATAATTGCTTATAAATATATGTTTAACATGCTTGGTTATGCAAAGTATGCGTTTAACTATTTAAATGAATGAAATGTTGTTAAATTTGATATTTTGGTACTTACATGTTCAAATTGAATAAGTACAGGTACAGAGAGACTATTGGGCTATATTTGGGTTGCGAAATTGCATATGAAGCAAACTCGTTTTCTTAATAATGATTAAAAACGCTAATAAAGGTACGCTTTTGGATTAAATACAACAAATGAAATAAATATTAATATATATTGTGTTTTTCGACCATGTGGGTTGGTGTATATATTTTTATCATTTCTGTCAAATTGCAAAAGGCTCTCGGTATAAGGGAGACTCCGCCAAATTTTTTTGGAAATTTAGGGTGTTAGAAAATTTTTGTTATCAAAATTTTATTTCATATTGTAATTGGAATAAAATGGTTTTGTTTGGAAATGGAAACTGGATGTTTTGTTTGGAACTTAAGGATTTAGAAAGTGAAGTATCGACTTTTAACTACGTGGGTTTCTGAAAAGTAATGGGTTTGGATCATTCGTCCTACTTTAGCAATTTCGGGGATAAATTTTTTTAAGGGGGGAGGAATGTAGCGACTCGGATTTGAATATTTAAATGGTTTTAAATATTGAATTTGATATATTAATTGTTTTTGAATACGAAGATTTGGTGGAGATTTATATGATGAATTTAGATTTCAAATATAGCGATTTATCGCAATACAGAATAATTGAAATTTGAGTTGTATATGAATCGAAACGATTTATAATGTCGATATAAATTCTATTTGAATTAGAATTGAGTTAATAAATTTTTAAAACTGAAATTTCAAGTGATTTCATAAATTTTTGAAATCGTCGATTTAATCGACACGTTAAAATAGCGATTCAGGACACTGTCTCGGAATTTGACGAAACCAGTTCCATTGGATCCGTAATAGTGTATTATTATCGACTTTTAATTTTCACGGCAATTGGATTTATCGTTTAGTCGTATGAGATAGGAGCGCGTTGAAATAAATATTGAAAATTTAATATTTTAATTGGGTTCAAAAAGCTATCTTCCACATACGATCGAATTAGGCCTTGAGACTTGTTCCATTAGATTCAGAACAGGGGTATAACATTAGTAATGCTAAGCGACACACGTCGATTGGAGTCTGTAATTTTCAGCTAGATATTTTGAAATTTTAATTAATATATTTCTATCCAGATTTGACCTCAGCCACCGTTCCATCACTATCAGCTGCAACCTGCATATCTATTACTACACCACCTTCCGTTTTAAATACTCTTCCCTCTTTCTTGTTCAACAAATTCTATCAGAGGAAAATATATGCTGGGTCGACTATATAAAAAAATAGAATTCGAAGGCTTCACTTAAAATTTGAATGCATTGAATTCGAATTCATGACGCAAGAGGGTTCGGTGATGAGATTACGAAGGGATGCGATCTCAATTTTGAGCCATGATAGTTCATATGGAAACAGGTGGGATCGAGCATTTGATGTTTTCGGCGCTGGTGGTAGAATGCACTCATGGCCAGAGTTTAGAGTCGTCGAAGGGTTGAAAGAAAACCGCGTTGTCGTATTGTCATCTTCCATAGGTCCAGTTCACGATTCAGAGTAGTGTGCCGAGCGTGATGTCATGGGGTGGAACATGAAGCTTTTAGGGAGAGTAGGCGAATGGAGTTGTCGGTTGTCGAATGTGTTAGTGAGGAGTGAGAGCGAGGAAGGGAAAGGAACATCATGGGGATAGCCTTGTGCAGGCAGCGTAATTTTCTTTTGGGGAAGAAGGATTATTTTGATTGATTAAGGTAATTTGTTTACTAATAAAGGATTAATGGAATTAATATAATTTAATTAGTGAATCTTATAAATGCTATTACTTATTCATACGAGGTCCAAAATCACGAAATCGGTCACGTTGGATTCGTAGCTATTAAAATCTGTAACTAGTCTGGATTTTTTTGAAGTCAGCAGAGATTTTAGAGAAAATTTAAAACCTGGATGTCGACAAATTAAAAATCAAGGTGAGTAAATCCTCATTTTGGATTACTAGATTTAATTGATAATAATTAAAATAAGTTATTGGATGCTAGTTGAATTTATAAATTATTATCAGTTTGAATGCTACAAGTATATAGTAGTATATTTATTAGTAGTTGGAGATATTTCCCGCAATTGGAGCGGATGAGAAACTATGTGCCCCACATAATAGCGGATGACCTTATATTACAACCATCTCGAAGCGAAATTGGTATTTTACGTTATCTAACACCTATAGTTGTAGGGAAACAGGTTGGAGGGATCCAACTTGATTCCTCAAAAATATTGATTTTTAAATTCCATATATAGTGACATTTTACTTGTATGAATATTCCGGTATATATTATATGGTGATTTGAATTATTGGATGCTTTAGTAGCACTGGTCTTAATTTTGGTATTTTAAATACCATAAATATTATTTTTAAATATTGAAGGAATTAAAAGGAGAATTGGGATATGAAAATATTTATATTGGGATTGGATTATTTAAAGGAATTTGAGTTAGGTAAAATAATAATTTGATTTTGGAATTTTACTTGACTATTTGTAAAATATTTTTATTAGAGATTTTTAAATAATTTATATAAGGGATTTTTAACCAAGGATTTTAAAATGATATTTTTTTAAAAGTATGGATAAGGGGTTTTAAATCAATATTAATTATATATTTGGAGAATTGTAGGATTTATAAAGTGAGAGGTTTAAAAATGAAATTTTATAAATAAGATTATTTATTTTGAACAAGTAAAACCCGAAGGGTTTTATAAGTTAATAAACAGTGTTTATAAATAGAATGAGATGATCATCAGTTGATAATTGAAATGAAAAATTCACAATTCAGATTTATTACGAGATATGGAAATCGGTTTTGAAAGAAATAGTGAATTATATTATGGAATTTGGATACGATTGAGAGATTGGAAACGTAGTCGATGTGATATGAATCGAGAAGGATTTATAAATTGGAATTAGCAATATTGGATTTTTAAATAGATTTTATCGAGAAATTAAAATGGTTTAAAATAGGATTTTTATTTATATTACGATGTAGCTTAAAAACCATTATTTAGATTAAAATATTTTGAAAAAGTTAGTTGTTCAAATATCTAATATTAATTGAAAATTAAATTCTAATTTTATTATCGGCTTTGTAAATCGATTTATTTATCTAAAAATGAGTTATTGATGTTTATAAAAGTGTTCCGATATTTTAAATAATTACTTGAACATGTTTTAAAAATAAATTAGTATCCTTTTAAAATACTTATTATATATATATAATTTTGAAATGATTGAAATTATTTATAAATCTTCTCGAGATTTGGAAATGAATTTTGTTCAGTAGATGTGATTTAATAAGAGAAATTCTCAAAATGAAATTTAGGGAAATGTAAGGAAATTTCCAAAGTGTTGAAATAAGAGAACTTCGAAAATTGAATTAGAATTTATAAAAGAAGTTAGAACTTAGATGGTTGAAATTTATACACAAGTGAAATCGATTTGGAAAATTCATATGAAATTCCAGAAACTTATAATAATCAGTTATAAATATGTGAAGGAATTTAGAATTAAATTGTAATGAATTTGAGAAATAGGAAATAAAAGGAATATTCTTGAGTATTGGAAATAAACCGATTTGGGAAAAAAGTATATACTTACGGAAATTTACTAAGTATGGAACTAGGAGGATTTGAAATATTTCAAATATGAGATTATAATTATTAGGAATATTTTCAAGGTGTTAAATCATAAAATGGAATTGAAAGGAAATATTTCTAAGTATTGAGATGAGTCAAAAATATCCTGTCATGGATATAAGAATTTGAATTGTTTTCAATTATTGAATATACTGGAAGAGATTTAGATATATATCTTTGGAAAGATATTTTGAATGAATATTTTTAAGATTTATAATATAGGCCTAGTGACTATTTATGGATGTTATTTGATAGTTAAATAACCGACTATCAAAATCTGGCAAAATTCGCTGATTGTTTCGGAGAGATCGGGATAGGATATAATTATCCGAATGCCACTTTGATCTGATTTGGGTGTTGCGAGTTGTGATATCGTGAAGATGTTGAATACGGTGATCTTTGAAGAGATTCGGTTTGTTCAGACCCAAAACAACTTGTATGGATGAATGCTATCAGTGCATCATTTCCTGGAAGGCAGTGTTAGCATTCCAAGTATGAATGTTATTCTAAAGGTAAAACGTAGCCTCAAGCCTCATTAACCAGGAATGACTAAAATAGGGAAGATCCAATAGGGCTAAGTGGGTCGCACCCAATTAGGGTATGTTATCACTTTTTAGATACCCTCAGAATATATTATAATATGGATATGGTTGTGCATGGAAAAGAGAGCACCCGATTAGGGTAGGAACACCCGGAATGATAACATATTCGGTACTATCTAGGTTAAGGGTAGGTCGGTCTTGTGTTGGCAGGAGATCCGTGCAAGGTCCTCGATACATTTTTCTAGAGGTGTGTTGTGGCGGATGGTACCCCAGTAGCCCTGTCATTGTATGAAATCCAATATCCACTATGAGCCTTTACGGTTTTGACTATAGAGCCTAGTAAGCTGGAATTTAATCAATGTAACAATTTCGGCTATTTTAATAAGTATTTGTACTTAGACACTGTTATAATATCATAAGATTTTCTATAAAGGTGTTTGGTTATCGTAAGGTAAAAACCCGTTGCGTTTATATGTAATGTGGTATTACGAGATACCTTTGTTTTCAAAGAATTTTTTAAATAGTAATAATTCAAATTGAGTGTGTTTACTCACGCTGGTTTTCCAGACCGACTCGGTGTTATTTTATTATAATGCTCGGGTCAGACTGAGTATTATATATTCAGGTTAGGATGCTATGGAATCTTAGGAGACGAGCTAGAGGATTTCAGATGTATATCATGTACTTGTAAATTCCGCTGTGTGTGTCAGGCTGTATAGTCAGCACTGGTGGGAATAAGTTATAATGACTGTCCATATTGATTTATAGATTGTTTTACTCTGATGATTGTATGTATATTAATAATTACAATTTCCTTTGTATAAATATTTGTTATTATATATGGTATATTTTATTCCGCTGCGATCGTGAGATTCTCTATTATTATTTATGTTTCTTCTTCTATCTCTTCCTTCTGCACTCCTAATGATTTGGTATTTTCGGTACTTGATTGCTCGACATTCTATACAGTGAACCTATTAATGTTGATTTTCGAGCATCGAAATTCTAGTTCGTTACAACTCACCTTTTTGATAATATCGAGTCATTTAATTTCCTTTTGTGTGTTACATTAGTTACTCCTGTTTTATATTCTATGAAGTCATTATAGGCATATTACATGTGTATCAAATACACATATTCTTTTTCATAATAATCCATTGATGAATTTTAACGAAGTATGTAGAACTGTTTGGATATCACTAGATTATGACTGCATACAACTAGACGTATCAATCCAAAGTGTTTGCTAACTCTTATGTCACTCCCACTAAATGGTGCTTTACCCTTAATCGTTTGAGATATAATTCACTTGTAACATATGGTTCATAACCATATGATTAAATAATTATTTCTCAAAACTATGGCTTAGTCGATATTCTAAAACAAGCGTAAAATTTTAGACACTTCTGTATTTTCTAATGCATTGTTTTGTTATAAAAAGAAATATCATTATTATAGTTTTATCTTATAATGAGTATTCATAATATACATGTTAAAATAAAACCATGTCTATTTTCAATCAATATTTAACATAGTTATTATTTCATAAATAATCCTTGGTATATTTATGAAAATAATTTTTCATAACCTGATGCGTCCATTAGGAAGTGTGAGATGGTGTGCTTCCACTATTTCTGCCATCATTATAATAGCGTTTGAAATATGAATCTCCATTCAACTTCTTATTATGGAATTTTATTTCATATGCCATATCTAGTTTACAATCGAGAATTTCAAATCAAATATCTTACAATCAAAAAAATAAATCTCATAGAAAATAATTTTCTATATGAAAATACATTTTGGAATAGAAATCATATTTCTCATTCCTTGTGAAGTATCTATTATTATCTCATACAATTCTCAGTTCCGATGTCTCTTCATGAAGCAAAAGTGACCATTCAATCTCTCCGTCCCAACTATGCCTAAAGATACATATACTCTCGCACATTCACATTCCTTTCCAAATGGTCGACCATTCAAAATAAAACATTCAATAGAAGACCATAACGAATTCTTCACAAAAATGCATTCAGTCATCCTCAACATTTAAGGATATCGAAAAAGTTGCATTTAGCGTAAACTGATCAAACCGACTTTTCAATGATTGAATTACTAGAGCCATCTTGTTGCTCTTGGGTTAGTGTTAACGCAACAAGATCCTTAATGTAATCAATCATATTGAATATGATATTGCATCATGGTATGCTTGCTTATTTTGAATGAACTAATATCATTAATGTTTCATACATTACGAAACATGATTGTTCACTATATAACATTTTTATGTGATCATATATGGAACATATATCCATATTCTTGTATTGATGTTAGAGTTCGTAGCTCATGGAAGACAATACACTGTGACGCTCCACCTCTATACTCACGCTAGCCCAGGACACTACGGGGTAATACCGTCGACTAGCATGAAGAATAAGGCTGTTAAGGAGCGACCATCCATGTAATGGCTTTGTGCGAGTACCGATATGTCAAATAGTATAACATGAATTTCATTTCAAGAGGAAATCCGACATATCAATTACAAACTCAAAGCAACTACATAGTGGCTATGTGGTCTTCGGAAACAAATATAGAAATAAGCATAAAAGAAATCAGTCACAGATATCCGTATCACAAAGGCAGAAAACAGATATGAATATATCACATAAAAGTGTACATCGAAGTAATGGTCATCCAAGATCCACTATGCCACAAAAGAATAGGTACAGGTTTTAGACAAAAGAATAAGTATACATCAAGTAGTCTCTATCTCGAATGTCTATTAACAAAAAACTACCAAATCTAAAGTAGTTAGACAAAAGTCAGACGATGGTCCTAGATAAGGAGTCAAGCAGAAGACCCTGTAACATCTCGGTCTGACCCGAGTATTATTTAATAAGAAAATAATAAGCGGATCTGTCTAGCTATAAATATCAGGTAAAATGAGATAGATTAAGAGATATAACCAAAAAAGTATGATAACAATAATGCCATACTATGAAAAGTATACATTTAACAATAACAAAAATCATATAATATCTCAAGAACCTCAGAAATAAAAAAGAATATCATATTCTTTATTTTATTCACCAAACCAGAAATATTGACACATATATCATTGTCAATCGCAAAATTGGTGAAACACAAATTCTAGATATCATCAATTAGAAATCCAGAAATCACAAAAGAGGGAAGAAGCCTATCAAAAATGGGAGCATGAAAACTTACCAATACGTGTACCACAAAATGGGTTGCTATCCCAGAAAAAATGAGCCGGAGCTCCTCCAAACAGGTTATGGTTCCCCATTGCGGACTATGAGCCGAAGCCCCTCCAAATGAGCCGAAGCTCCTCCAAATGAGCCAAAGCTCCTCCAAACATATCGATAATTATACTCAGAAAGGTCGCAAATGCCATTTTGAACTCGGTGGAAGTGGTCTCGAGTCCTAATTCGATTGTTTGCAAAAAGTAGTATTTCAGACTTTAACCCGACTAACGATGCTATATTTAAACAAAATAATTAAATATATAATCGTAAAATATGCGGATTGTTACAGACTCCCCTCCTTAAAGTTGCGTCCCCGCAATACTTAAGAAGAAAACAAAGAGTAACAACCATAAAAGCATATCAACACAAAAGAAAATTTGAAATAAGAAGTTCACCTTAAAGAGCACGGGAGAGTAAGTCCGGATGTGTTCGCTTATAAGTCAAATTAGCTGAAACTTCAATTTCCTCGATTGCACTAGGCTCAAGAACAGAATAAGAATCCCTAAGGCATTTCCGCAGTTGAGAGACGTGGAAAACGTCATGAATAGCAGAAAATTGAGCCGGTGCAACGACGTATTTCAATGATGGTACGCCCGAGGAACCCAAAACTCGAATAATTTGGAACAACGACGTAGTACAATAACGGTACGTCAGATGAACCTGTCAAAAAGATCATTCCATTCGGACATCATCAAAGAAACAACCATTTATTGTTTGCGACTAAGGGAATTGGCAACACGTTTTCCCGTTTGCAAGAGAATGACACCTAAATCAATACGACTAGCATTGGTACAAATAGTGAAGTTTTGGTTCCCTTCGGGAATCACAAGAATAGGAGTATCGGAAAAGAGTTCTTTTAATTGATCCTCTTTCTCGAAAAGATAAGACTTTCAAAATCACAATTAACTTTATGTAATAATCTTTCTAGAAAAATTTACTTATTCCAAGTCAATTTACTGTGTATGATTGTCTCATCATAGCGTTTAGGAGATTCCTATCGATAACGTTGATCAAACGCATCGACCAGAATTCTTAAAGCACTCAATGGGCAAAACAACACAAAATCATCTTCTATATGATAAAAATATCTCTTAAAAATTTTACGAACATTCTTTGCTTGTTTTAAGGACAAAAATCCGATTATATTTGCTAATATCTTATGAAAAAGATTGGCAAAATTTTCAAATTGTTCTTTTCATCCAAAATCAATGAATACAAGGATGGTCTCATCGAAATATTCATAGAATACTAGATTCATAAGATTGATGAAATAAACTGGACAACTCGAATGACATCATGAGTCATTCATAAGAATCATAACGAGTGCGAAATGCGGTAAGTGAAACGCTACCCTCCGCAACTTGTAACTGATGAAAATCGGTGGCAAGATCGAGCTGAAAAGACTTTAGCACCACTCAATAGATTACTTAGGCGATAATCCTAAGACAAGCTCAAAGATACCAGGAAATTTACAAACTAATTGAATGTGAGCAATAACATTTCCCTCATCCTCATCATGTGGGTTAAAGGAATAAAATAGTGCCATCAAATTGGAATCGAAATCATTTTGATAAATAGAAATCTGCTTGACGCATTGAAAATGTCGAAGATGGATAGTCCACAGGGGACATAGGATATGGCTTCATAATTATTAAGCCAATCCTTTCACAAAAATCAATTCCGAAGCCTAAGTAATGCATAACATGCAAATCGGCTCAAAAAATCACAAAAATCACATAAAATAATCTTGACACCTTTACAAAATAAACCGAGTGTTGCGGAGCCACTAATTGGATTCGCAATTCTCAGTGAAGTCATCAAGCTCAAAATGTTTAAAGAAAAGAATCAACAAGTCCTTTTGATATGAAATAATGAGATGAACCCATATCAACAAGAAATCGAATAGGATAATCACAAAACAAATGTCATCAAGGACTGAACGAGAAATACCTTGACTAAGAGAAGTGTTACTAGCAACTTGCACAACATTCAGCTCTCCCTCTCTCTTGCTTTAAAGTTTTGGACATGAAGATATATAATGATCCAAACCTTTGCAATAGCGACAATAAATAGGCCTTGGACACCTATTTATATGGTGGTCCTTAGAGCCACAATTGTAGCACTCCATGATTAGGGATTTGAGTCTTTGCTACCGAAGTCACTTGCTTCACTCCCTTGTTGGGATTAGGGCTATCGAACTTAATAAAGGGACGCCTCTTCTTATTGACACCCACAATCTCAACATCGCTTTCTTTATCGGCCTCTTCAAGTCGAAGAGCGATATATACAAGCTGATCGAAAGAAACTTCTAGTTTCAGAAGCAAAGGCTTTTTAAGTTTCTCATTCAACCCATAGATAAACCTTTGATTTTTCTTCAATGGGGTATTAATATACTCGACCCCATATTTAGAGAGAGATTCGAAAGATGCGACGTAATCCGTCATAGAAGATTTACCTTGAACAAGGTCAATAAAGAGCCGGGCCAAAGTTACTTTTTCAGCCTCCAGCACAAATTTCAATTCGAATCTTTCTCAGAATTGTTCCCAAGTAAGATCCGCTTCAACAATTTCAGAAACCAAAAGCTCATACCAATCTAATGCTCTTTCTTAGAGTGTAACGACCCGCTATTTTGGACTATTCACACCCGCACATGTCGGACTTGAATAATTCAAAATACCGAATTGTTAATTTAAATTTGGCAAAATTCAGATATACAGTAAATAAATAATCACAAAATCACAGACACAGAGTAATAATATGCAGCGGAAGCAAAAGATAGTAGTTCATGAAGCTACTATATATATAACAGAGTTAAATATGTTACAACAGAAGTCTCGAATATAATAGTCAAATACAAGAATCATAATACACCACTGGAATCAACTGAATATTTGAAAGCTGGATAGATAGCCGGATCTCCAAGCGAAGCTCCAAACTCCAAAGGTGAGTCTCAAATACTGGTAAACTCAGTCTGACCCGAGCATAAAGCAAAACACAAAACACTTGAGTCAGGATTAACATTCTTATATCAATAAATCCAACTCAAGTGAAATAACAATTGAAATACAAATAACTCAAAGGATGTTGGAATAACCATCCTCTAAGGATCCGTTAAACTATCTACTATGTAGTAGTGTATGCTAAGTAGATAATGTCTATAAGTAATATAAAGTATCAAAATAGAATTAAGGGGTTACCATTATCCCCTTAACACATTTATATAAGCGTCATAGTCTATGCAGCACTGTAAACTCCACCGTAAACAAGTGGGATATCAGGGAGTACTCCATAAGTATAACACAAAACAAATTCGTAGTGGTCGCGTATATAGAGATACAAGTATGACAAGGCATATGAGGCAATACCCAAGGTAGTGAAACTACCGTTTGCCTGATCCGGACTGGTGAGAACGCATCGCCGCAACGATCGCAACACCGCGAAACAACACTCCCAAAATTCCAAGGGTGCACCAATCAATAACAAGTAATGAGTAGTTTACGAAGAAGTGTGTTCGCTCGAGATGGCTAACCCCATTTGGCCCGACACAGCTCCTGTTTTAGTCATTTCCAATTTGACACAAGTGTCAAGGCTATCCATTATCGTTCACTTTCTTCAGTCATCGCGTACATCACTCCAACCACTTCATTCTGGATCACACTCCGCGTATAGTTATTAAAGTGGTTTTCGATTTGGACAGTGAGTATGCCCCTAACCGATTCCGGTCTCTTTAATAACTTTCGTAATTATTACATTGATTGGTCATTTAATAACTTTCAAAAACCAAATCAATTTCAATTTCAATTAGAATTTGTAAACCAACATTTCATTTGTCTTTCTATATCAATTTCCATAATTTGCGTTTCAGGACTTCCAAATTTCCATTTCAAAACTCTATAATTCAATTCCAAAATTTGATTAAAACAAATCAAATATTCATTTATATTCGTATATAAGTTTCATTCCGTAATTATTCAAAATAAATTTAATTTAACGATCAAATCAATTTAAACTCATTAATCGATTTCGTTCAATATTCGTTAAGTTAGTTTATCATTTAAAATAATTTCCATTTAATTTCCAATTCATTAAATCAATTACTTACGTTAAATTTCATTATATCAAGCTTACAAATTTAATTAAGTTAAATTCGTCAAATCAAATTCTTTAAATTACAAGTCTTACATTTGTTTCAATAAAACGCATTTTATTTCTTGTTAAAGAAATTCAATATCACTTATTTATTTACTTAGTTACAAATTTCGAAACTCAATTAATAAAGAAACTAAATTTTACATATTCAAGAAGTTCAATTTCACTTATTAACTTAAATAATTTTCCAACTTAATTAATAAAGAAACCCAATTTCATTTATTAATGAAGTTCAAACTTATTCCAAAGTTCAATTTCTCTTATCAAGGAAATCAAATTTTCATTTAATTCTCAATAATTAAATTTTATTTAATCATTACATAATTACAAAACTTAATTAAATAATTTCAAACTTAATTATTAAATAATTTCAAAACCTAATTCAATCATTCATAAATTAAACAACGTTCTTCCATTAACTACTATGTTAATATTTTGTTTTTGATTTTTAAATATTAACATTTAATTTCACTAGAATTCAAATTCCAACTTCATTTAAAACCCTTATTATGTTATTCAAATAAAATCTTTATTTTTATTTTTAAATCAAATTATTGACCAGTCGGGTTTTTTATTTAATTCTCTATCCTAAGTCAAAGTTTAATTTAGGTATTTATCATTTCAACCCGACTCCATTTCAATTCAAATAAAAATCAAAGCATAGCAAAGGGAACTTGCAGTTGATAACTGGGATGGTGTCAAAGTAAATAAACAAGGAATAGCAACCATCAATAACAATCCAATAATTTATTTAAATAATCTCGAAATAATCGTATTAATTTACATTTGTTGTTTATGCAAATTAATATAATTATTTCTAGAATCTACACTATCATTTCATGTAGATTAAAGATTATTACACTAATTATTCTATGCAATTCTACACTTGACATCAATTATTAAATTTCATAATTCATCAATTAATACAATATAAATTCAAATGGTTCAAGGGTAATTAACCATTTTTCTACGTGTCAAATAATTAACCATTTAAGGGGTCATATTATACAAATTTAACTAATCAAATCCAACACATATGTCGATTCAAATTTTAACTATCCTACGTCAAATTCAATTGCATAATATTTATCACTTTATACATTACACTTTAACATCCAATATAAACAACAAACAATCAATCAATTATCAACCAAACGGGATTATCATCGTATAATTAACAGATAATGGTGTCAGATGTCACAAGTGAACTGATACAGGTAATAACATATATATAACAGTGCAAATAACTAGCAGCTGCATATTTCAATTTGTCGTTTCAATTGAAATCAAATTTAATAAATAAAAGAACATTAATCGTGAGTGATTGCTCACCTTCCGAGGCTAGAGACGGACAAGATTGAGATGAGTTACGAATCCAAGCACAAATTTCAAATCAAAGCAAGAATTTGCACGAATAGATGGACAAGGCTGGTAAAAGAGTAATCGACGAAATAATTTGAGTCAGTTTGATAGAAACAGTAATGATATATATATATATATATATATATATATATATTTTATTATTTCCTTGAAATCAATATTTTACTTTAAGACACATATTAAAATAACATATATATGTAATTCAAAATCATTGTTTATAGTAGACACGGATATTAAAATCAAAATATAAACAATTACACCGTAACCCAAACAGATCATATATATAAAAATAAAAATTTTAGATTGTAAATAGTATGTGCCTATTCACTTTATAACAAATATATATTAGACTAACATATGTACGTAAAACCGACGTATGCAAACAACAGTTATATATATATATATATAGCTTATAAATCAAACAAAAATAACTTTTATAGCTATATATGTTAAAATACATAATATTAAAGTCAATGCACAATCAAAATTTGTCAACATTCTGGGAATCACTACATATAAGCCAAATATCCTTAAGCATATTAGTGGATAAATATAACATATATACCAAACTTAAACCCGAACACATTTAAAAAAAATCAAAACTATAGATAACTGTAACTATTATAAACAAAATGTATGTAGACCAAAATATCATACATCTTATAATATATGTACAGAACAGCCTCCACATACTTTATATCCTTGCTTACTTTATTTATAAGAATAGAGCTAGCCGACAACTAGTAATATAATCTGATGTATAAAATAGTACTTTAAAAGCAAAAGAACAAGATCATAAATTTGTAAATTATAGTTTTCTTATTATTAATGATCCAACCAAATATAATGCTATTATAAAATATGTTTGTGAGAAATACGATGATATGTATGCGACAAAGTTTTGTAAACTAGACATATAAATAGATAGGTTATAAGCATATACGGACTTGCATACTAACAATCACTAATATATGACCTACATGCATATATTCTTTAAATTTTAAACATATATGCTAGTATAACACCTTAGATTACATATATACTGTAAACTATAGTTTTTAAAAACTTCTATACACTTACAAAAAAAAAGAAGCTTGACGAGCTCGGCAAGGTAGAGGAGAAGGGAGGGGAAAGTCGGCTTGGAATAGAATGGCGCACGGACTGGGTGGGTTCGATGCCGAAGACTATGGAGATGGAGGAGGTGATATGGTGGTAAAGACATGAGGCGGCACGGCGGAGTGAGGCCGAGGTGATTGGATCTGCAACTCGGGGTCTCGGCTGGTTAAGGACGTGGGCTCGGAGGCGATTCTCGGTGTAGGGTCAGAGGGTGTAAGTGGGCGGTGGGCGGTGTTGTTGGACGTGGGAGGAGCAAGGTGACGTGGAGAGAAGGGTTTGTGGTGCATGGGGTCGGAGGGCGGATGCTTGGGTGGGTCGGCCGTGGATGTGGCTTCGGGTTCGAAGGTCAGAAGGGGAGGCACGGTCCAAGTCATGGCATTTGGACGAGAACGGGACGTGGTTCATGGTAGCTGAGCAAACTGGTTCTCTTATTATTTTTTTCAAAACAGGAATAGTCTTGGAGGAAAGAAGGAAATATTAAGGAAGAGGAAATGATTTGAGGTCATGCGACTAGAATTTGAACGTGCATAGGGAAAGATGAACGTAAGAGTAAGAGTAAATATCGAACCAGAAAATATAAATCAGCCAAGGAAAACGCAAAAGTCGTGAATATTTAATTGTGGTAATAAATAGGATAGATTGCTGTTGGATTGGTACGGTAAAAATTTAATGGTCAAAAGAAATTTGAAATGTTCGAAACCGCACCAATACTGCAAATTATTTCATCGATCCCACAGCGAACCAAACTTCAAAACCCAGAGTTGAATATACCGTAGAGATCAGTATGGCAAGACGATCAAAACGGTATACGGATATTAGTGGTTCGATTTGAATTATAAAATTTCGAATTTTCTACTATGGAAAATGCAGTAAAAACGTAGAAAAATAAGATCAACGGAGCTAGAAAAGTCCGAATTTAGAAAAACGAAATATGAAGTCTTGCTCAGAAGATGATTTACAATTTTTCTATATAAAAATATTTAGGTTTCGAAAACATTTTATTTTCATCGATTTTTGACTGATTAAATTGAAATAAATTTACGCACGAAAATAAACCTCATATTTTCAGACGCAAAATTTACCAGTTGCTATGTTTAACTAGACGCATTCCAAATATCAAATTTATATTTCAAAATTTTATGTTTTAAAATTTCACAAAATTTCAATTAAATATAAAAATAAAACAAATAAAATTATTAAAAATTTACGGGTCGTTACATGGAGCATGCTAGAAGCCACTTGGACTCAATGTAGATCAATGAGATTCATGCGAGAAAAGATGCGGTCGCATGATCTAAGCCAATCTTGGATTTCTATAACACTTTCGGATCCCCTGAATGGCCTTCCATCCAAATCGGTACAGTCTCTGCACAAGCGTGCAAACCCATACCTAGGATGAGTAGGCTCTGGAATAGGTCTGACGCTTGAGCATTCTTTGCAAGATCTAAAAGTTGCTGGGCAGACATGAATACTCCATCCTGAGGAGTAGCACTAGATTGACCGGCGCTGGGACGGCCTGATCTAACCATTTCTCTTCTTTAAGAAAGAAAGAAAGAAGAAGGAAAAGTTATTCTCAGAATGAATATCAAACAATCTTGATTGATAAAATAAGGCACCATAACAGAAAATAGGATAAAACGGGTCCAATGACTCAAATAAACCCTAGGCACGACTCCTAAGGAGGACTTAAGACAATGATCTTTGCTAGATTATTCTACATTATTCCGAAGTTTGGCTTTGATACCAAACTGTGACACCCCACCTCTATACTCACGCTAGCCAAAGGACACTACAGGGTAATGCCGTCGACTAGCACGAAGAATAAGACTGTTGAGGAGCGACCATCCATCTAATGGTTTCGTGCGAGTACCGATATGTTAGATAGTATAACATGCATTTCATTTCAAGAGGAAATCCGACATATCAAATACAAACTCAAAGCAACTACATAGTGGCTTTATGGTCTTCGGAAATAAATATAAAAATAAACATAACACAAATCAGTCACAGATATCCGTATCACAAAATCGGAAACAGATATGAATATATCACATAAAAAAGTACATCAAAGTAATGGTCATACAAGATCCATTACATCACAAAAAAATAGGTACAAGTGCTAAACAAAAGAATAAGTATACATCAAGTAGTCTCTATCTTGAATGCATATCAACAAAAAACTACCAAATCTAAAGTAGTTAGACAAAAGTCAGATGACGGTCCCAGATAAGGAGTCAAGCAGAAGCCCCTGTAACATCTCGGTCTGACCCGAGTATTATTTAATAAGAAAATAATAAACGGATCAGTCTAGCTATAAATATCAGATAAAATGAGATAGGATAAGAGATATAACCAAAAACGTATGATAACAACAATGCCACTATGAAAAGCATACGTTTAACAACAAAAAAAATCTTACAATATCTCAAGAATCTCAGAGATAAAAAAGATTATCATATTCTTTATTTTATTCACCAAACCAGAAATATTAACACATATATCATTGTCAATCGCAAAATTGGCGAAACACAAATTCTAGAAATCATCAATTAGAAATCCAGAAAACACAAAAGAGGGAAGAAGCCTATCAAAAACGGGAGCATGAAAACTCACCAATACGTGTACCACAAAATGGATTGCTATCCTAGAAAAAATGAGTCGGAGCTCCTCCAAACTGGGTATAGTCCCCCATTGCGGACTATGAGACGAAGCCCCTCCAAATGAGCCGAAGCTCCTCGAAATGAGATAAAGCTCCTCCAAAGATATCGATGTTTATACTCAAAAAGGTTGCAGCCATTTTGAACTCAATATAAGTGGTCTCGTGTCCTAATTCGACTGTTTGCAAAAAGTAGTATTTCAGACTTTAATCCGACTAATGATACTATATTTAAACAAAATATTCAAATATATAATCATAAAATATGCGGGTTGTTACATACACGGTCTTGGAAAAATAAACATGTAAATGACCGAGTTATGAACATATTTGGTAGTAGTATAATTTGGTGATTACATGTGGCTTGAATTAAGAACATGCAAAAATTTGTTGGTAAGTATATTTTATATTTATATTTATCAATCTTAATTCATCACATTCACATATATTAGTTGATAAACATTTTTATCAATTATGTTAATTGCATAAATTTGTTGAATTAGATTAATTTAATTTATACATGGAAAATGTTTTGATATTATTGGTATGGTTAAACATTACGTTTCATTTTACTAGTAAGCTCCCAGTAAACTTTTATATTTTCCAAAACCCTAAGAAGAAACGTAGAAGTCTTTCCTTCTCTACTGGGTGTTAGGACTTATTTGTCTTAGAATTCTGACTTTGAGTTTTCCCAACAAATCATAGATCCATAAAAGATGAGTAACACTTTACCAGTTGTATCACATATAACTCTTAACTCGCATCTTGGTTTTAATCTAATTTTGACCTCAAGTTTGCTCAGCAAATCAAAAGAGAATATTCACTTGTACCTTTCATTTCGCGACGGCCTAAATATAATACATATATCTTAAGCTTTTTCAACGAATACATATAGCTATCTTACCTCATCTTATCTATATTCTAATAATACTACACATAACATTCCTAGCTTGAGTTTGCTCAACAACCCGAGATTACGCAAGTAATTGATTAATATATAAAGCTTACAAGACAACATTTATATAAAGGTTTATAATCTTCAATACATATTTAATTGAGTGATATTACCCAATGGAATAATGTATTTCGTATAAATACCCTCGTGATTCAAGCGCCAGACACATCTGAAATCACAATATACGTACTATACATGTTGGACGAATTTTCACCACCGACCAAATCCATCCCTAGCCGAACCAGGGCATCACCGGTCCAACTACATCTCCCAACCAGACCATCAACCCACCGAACCAGCCACACCGGACCAAGCTCCCTACAGGCCGAATCAAGTGTTTCTCCTCTACTACCGAACCACCTCCTGCCGAACCAACGCCCACCACCGAATCAACCCCCTACCGAACCAACACTCACCACCGAGCCAACCTACGCCGAACCAACCTCCACCAAGACAACACCGAACCGAAGCCTCTCAGCATACCACCAGACCAAGCTTCACCGGTCCAAGGCCACACCAACCCATGTCGAACCAACCCCCTCCACGCATCACCGAACCAATGCCACTTCACTCACAACCGAATCAAACTCCACTCCAACCATGACCGAACCAAACTTCTCCGAACCAGATGTGCCAGGCCAGATTGCTTCAGCCAAGGCCCACCAGTAGCTATATACATCCAAGACCCCTGCCCCCAGCCTCACTCTATAAATAGAGGGGCAGGGGTACAACAATGGTAGACAAGTTTGAGAGCTTAAGCAAGGAAGGAACTTTCAAACAACTTTCTTATACTTGTACTTAAAGCTTTGTACTTGTAATCCGAAAGAAAAGAGAGAATAACATATAAAGTGGACGTAGGCACGTTCTGGCCGTACCACTATAAATCTGCGTGTCTTTTACATTTTAGTCCTTGCTTTTTACATATTTTCATAAGTAACCTAAAACCTTGAAAAATAACATATAATCAACTAAATAATACGGATTGGAGGTGTTTGTCTATTTTTTGCGCAAACATTTTTGGTGCTTTCGCTGAGAGCTTGGAACTCGAAGCTTCAGCTTCCCTCATTCAATCTTCTTTCCCAATAGCACCCTTCATTGCCTAGGAAACATGACTTCCAGGCCGAGAAAAGACGCCAACAAGGGAAAGAACGTTGCAACTAGCAGCGCTCCAGATCCAGTGGATCCAGATCAAGAGAACCGTCCCACTACGACAGCAGTGCCAAATGTAGATTAGGCAATTCCGACAGCCCCTGCCGTGGAACAACCGACAGCAATCACTAGGGCAGACCTAGACAGAGTTGTGGTTGAAGTGACTAACCGCTTCGCATGCCAACAAGAAGCTTTGGTGAATCAACTCATGTCACGCTTGAGGGATGCCGAAGAATCCAACCGCAACACTGAATCATGGGGCGAGTCTCAATCTGGAGGATCTCAGAGACAGCAAAGGTCTTCCCTCTTCGAAGAAGCTATCAACAGGAACAACAATGATAGTGGCCGCGCCCGGACTCAGTCCGAACTCCGACTCGAGGAAGCGCTTGGAACCAAACCCAACGGGGGAGGCACCAGGCGTGGGTCAGATGTAGCTGAGCCGGTCATGCCGCCTAATCATAGAAACCCCGCTGAACGGAGCCGAGCTAGAACCCAGCCCGAAATTGACCCCATGGAAATGCTCGAAGTAGAACCCCACAGGGGAAGATCGAGGCAGGGGGCAACTGTAGCTGGTCCTAGCATGCATCCGAGCAGCCAAAGACAGCACTGGATAACGTCAGAAGTGATAGGCTATACCATCCCTACAGGTCATCTGGACGAGATCGATCCCGCAGGGAAGAACCAAGCTCATTTTTGTCCGCTCCAAATTCTGATGAAAGAATGGCACGATTATTCAGGGAATGCGTCCGACGGGAGCAAAGAGATCGAGGGATAGGCGCTAGGGTAACCAGCCCTTTCACCCGCAACATCGAAACCGCCATCACACCTCGAGAATGGAAAATGCCGACGATGGAATCATACAAGGGAACTTCCGACCCTGTTGTACACCTGCAAAGATACACACAACATATGCTCATGAGCGGGGCAACGGAAGGAGTATTATGCAAATGCTTTCCACTATTTTTAGCAGATCTAGCTACCTCCTGGTTCTGCCATCTACCCCAAGGATCCATTAGTTCATGGGAAATGTTGAAGGAAAAGTTCATTAGCCAGTTCCGCATTCATGTGGAACAACCCAAGGATGCTTATTCTCTATCCAATGTCAAACAGAAATCCGGTGAGACACTGCAATAATATCTAACCCGGTTCAACGCCGCAGCGGCCGCAGTCCAAGATGCCGATGAGAAACTCACCCTAATGGCCCTCTGTAGTGGTGTGCACCCAGATACCAAGTTTACTAGAAGACTAACTAAAGAAAAACCAGCTACCTTGCCCGATTTCTTCCATGAAGCTGGGAAGTACATGAGACTCGAAGAGGCTGCCACTGAAAGGCAGACAGGACCACAGGCTAAGACGGCCCATGGAAACGTCCCCGCCGCAGCAAAGGACATTCGGAGAAACGACTCCAGAGACAATGCAGGGGGCAAGAAGGGAGAAAAGCGCTTGTACCGACCATGACCGAGATTTGACGCTTACACTCCCTTGAATGAAACAGTCGAGAACATCTTCCTCGCCACCCAGGACGAACTTACATACAAGCGCCCCCCGTACAAGAAAGAGTCAGATCGCGCAATCCAGTCCGGAAAATTCTGCCGTTTCCACGAGTCTCATGGGCACGATACCAATGAATGCCGCCATCTCCGAGACCTAATTGAAGAACACATCAGGAGAAAGAGATTAGAACGCTATGTGAAGGGACAGGACAGGACCCCAGCTCCTGCCAAGGAAAACCCAGGGCAGCTCCACCCAGAGACAGGCGGAGGAAATCGCAACACCAGCGGCTCCAGCCAAGAAAAGATAGTGGTCCATACAATATCAGGAGGGCCACACATCGCCGACAAGAGCTGGGCAGAAATGGAAAGATACGGAAACTCACTCAGAAGCGAGGGTGACTCCGTCAATTCTGTTATGGAAGAACGCCACCCTAAGCGGAAGGAAAATAATGACATCACATTTAGTGGGCGCGACCTAGAAGGAAGGCAGTACCCACACATGGACCCTATGGTCATCTCTGCCTGGTTCGGTCCAGCCAAAGTTTTCCGAGTTTTAATAGACACTGGAAGTTCAGTAAATATCCTATTCAAGCATGCTTTCGACAAAATGAAGCTGTCAATGAAGGATGTATCCCCCTGCAACAAACCCTTACACGGTTTCACTGGAGAAGCAAAGATGCCCCTCGGACAATTGGATCTCTTTGTTGAATTGGGAAGTCATCCCCGCTCCGCCGTTCGGAAACAAACATTCGTGCTAATATACAACCACTCGGCCTACAATGCCTTTTTAGGAAGACCAGCCTGTCCGACTTCCAAATTGTCCTTGCCCCATGGTGCCTGAAGATGAAATTCCCAACGGATAATGGAGTGGGAGAAGTAGAAGGGGATCAAGACGCCGCTCAGGACTGCTATGTAACCGTACTTCGCAATAATCGCAGGAGAGATAAAGGGAAAAATGCAGAGACTATTCTCTGCATGAAAAGCTTGGAAGCATAGGAACTAAAGAAAGCCCCTCCTCTTCGGTATACCAGTGATCCTTTCAATGAATTAGACCCCAGGGACAAAGTGGAGGAGGCCACCGTCGAGCCTGCAGAGGCTATGGAATTCATATCTGTAGACAAACGCAACCCGAGTAAACTGCTGAGAATCGGATCTCAGTTAAAAAGAGAATTAAAGAATCAACTCATTGATTTTCTTCGCCACAACATGGATGTATTTGCATGGACACACGCTGATATGGCTGGACTCTCCCCAGACATAGCATGCCACGCACTAAACATCGATCCTACCAAGGTACCGGTAAAGCAAAAGAAGAGAAGCATGGGGGCAGAATGATCAGCAGCCCTCGAGGAAGAAGTAAAGAACTTAGTTGCCAATGACTTCATACGTGAAGCCATCTACCCAGAATGGATCGCCAACCCGGTACTGGTAAAGAAAGCTAATGGGAAGTGGCGCACGTGCATCGATTTCTCCAACTTAAATGATGCTTGCCCAAAAGACTGCTTCCCACTCCCTCGGATCGACCAACTCGTGGACAGCACTGCCGGACACGAACTTTTATCCTTTATGGACGCATACTCAGGATATAACCAGATCCCTATGCACGCCCCCGATCAAGACTACACTAGCTTCATTACTGACCGAGGATTGTACTGCTACAAGGTAATGCCGTTCGGACTTAAAAACGCCCGAGCTACTTATCAGCGCCTCGTCAACAAGATGTTTGCAGAACTAATAGGACGAACTATGGAAGTTTATGTGGATGACATGCTGGTAAAATCAAGGAAAGCCAACAACCATATAAACCATCTGGACGAGATGTTTCAAGTACTTCGCCAATATGGAATGAAGCTGAACCCTCTAAAGTGCTCCTTCGGAGTATCATCAGGAAAGTTCTTGGGATTCATCGTTCATGCCAGGGGGATTGAAGCAAACCCCAAAAAAGTCCGGGCCTTGCAAGATATCAAGATACCATCCACTCGAAAAGAGATGCAAAGCCTAAACGGGAAGGTGGCCGCCCTAAGCCGGTTCATCTCTAAAGCAACTGACAAATGCATTCCTTTCTTCGAGGCCCTGAAGAAAGACAAAGGAAAATTCGAATGGACCGATGAGTGTTCAACAGTTTTCCTTAACCTAATCGAGCACCTCCAACGGCCACCAGTACTCTCGACTCCGAATGAAGGCGAAGAACTATACCTATACCTTGCTGTGTCATCCCATGCTCTGAGCGCCGCTTTGGTGAGAGAAGAAACCCGCACACAACGGCCAGTGTACTTCATAAGCAAAAGGTTCACGGGAGCAGAAGCCCGGTATCCCAAACTTGAGAAACTGGCGTACTGTTTACTAATCACATCAAGGAAGCTGCGACACTATTTCCAGTCTCATTCCATCAGAGTTTTAACCGATCAACCGCTAAAACAAGTGCTCCATCGCCCCGACACTTCTGGGCGATTACTTAAGTGGTGCATCGAACTAAGTCAATATGATATCACTTACCATCCTCGCACCGCTATCAAGGGGCAAGCCGTAGCTGATTTCATTGCCGAGTTCACTACTAGCGAAGGTAGGGACCAATCTGAAATAGCAGAAGATATCAAGTGGAATCTCTTCGTAGATGGAGCGTCGAACGAACAAGGCTCGGGGGCAGGCGTTGTGATCATCACTCCCAGGGGAAGAAAGCTGCGTTATGCATTAAGGCTGGAATTCGCTGCCACCAACAATGATGCCGAATATGAAGCAGTAATAGCCGGATTAGAGCTCGCCCTGGAGATCGGAGTCAGTTCCTTATGTCTTCGCAGTGATTCGCAACTCATCGTAAATCATATACTAGGGGAGTTCCAGACTCGAGGAGAGCGGCTCACGGCATATCTGAAAAAGACCAAGAAACTGCTCAATCGATTGGATCACTACTCGATCAAACACAATCCCCGAGAAGAAAATCAAGAGGCCGACGAACTGGCAAAGCAAGCTAGCATGGGAGATGATACCACTTCTGGAACGATAACTGTCTCAAGGCTACTAACCCCGAGTTTTGAGCAAGTAAACCTGATAGCTGCAACCAAAGAAGAAACATGGATGACCCCTATCCGAGAATACTTACAAAACGGCACCCTACCAGACGGGCGAAATGAAGTTAAGAAAATTCTAAGGAAAGCTTCCCGCTACACGATGCAAGAAGGCATCCTCTATCGGCGTGGCTTCTCTAACCCCTTATTGAGGTGCGTTGCTGGATATTTCTGGCCCACCTTGAACAAAGACGCCTTAGACTTCGTCAAAAAATGTGACAGATGTCAGAAATTTGCCAAAATCCCTCGACTACCAACCAATGAAATTACTCAGATGACCAGCCCTTGGCCCTTCGCAATATGGGGGATTGACTTAATTGGCGAACTGCCAACGGGCCGAGGCGGAGCCAAATATGCTATAGTGGCAGTCGACTACTTCACCAAATGGGTGGAGGCGAAACCTCTAAATAAAATATCTTCGGCAAAAGTTATCAACTTCTTAATCAAAAATATTCTATGCAGGTACGGAACACCACTCAAAATCGTATCAGACAATGGACTTCAGTTTGACAGCGAGGAATTCACCGACTGGTGCCGAGAGCACGGGATTCACAAAAGCTTCTCATCCATGGCTTATCCCCAGGCAAACAGCCAAATAGAAGCTGTCAACAAAATTCTCAAAACCTTAATCAAGAAGAAACTTGAAAAGTCGAAAGGCGCTTGGGTGGACGAACTTCCTACGGCATTTTGGGCCTATCGCACATCTTACAGAACTTCAACAGGGCATACTCCCTTCTCTTTGGCATACGGATCGGAGGCTATGCTCCCAGTTGAAACTATAGTGCCCTCTCACCGTAGGATCCACTACAACCCGGAAGAAAATAAAGAACTCCTCCACATGTCTTTGGATCTAATTGAGGAGAGAAGAAATGATGCAGCACTCAAAGCAGCAACTCACAGACAAAAAGTGGCAGCACTATACAACTTCAAAGTCAAACATCGCAGCTTACAAGAAGGAGACCTTGTCCTCAAGAGAATCTTTCCGCGCCCCGGGGCACTGGACCCCATCTGGGACAGACCTTATGTAATTCATAAAGATCTCCACAACGGAGGTTATATTTTGTCAACAGTGGACGGAGAGGTGTTCCAGAGGGCATGGAACATCCGACACCTCCGTCGATACTTTTCTTAACTTGTACTGCCCATATGAAGTGAATTAACAAAGAGAATCAGTGGACGTAGGCATTTTCGTGCCGAACCACTTTAAAAAACTTGGCTCTTGTTAACTTGTTCCTTTATATCTTGGCTACTTGTTAAGCTTTATCCTTTGCTGTTGAACAAAATCCTTTGCAGATGACATTTCAATCCAGAACTTCATAACACAACTCCACCTGGACAAAATCTAACAGGTACGCTGCGCTCCTATGCCCTCGCCAATGAGACACTTTGCTCCGATATCCCTCTACCGCGAGTTAACTCATTGTTTGCCTCGGCCCTTAAAGCCGACTGTAATGAGCCGAGTATAAGTCATCATAAAAAAGGCCGACTATAGCCGATGGTAGCTCATTACAGCGATTCGGCTCGCCGGCGACTGTGAACCGATCATAAGCCCCAACATAAGGTGTGGCCAGCCAGGGGCAGTTCACAGTTGACGATTGGCCCCCACGCAAGCCGGCCATAGTAAATCGAATAATACCCACGATACGGGCCATAATGGCCCGGGTAGTTACTGTGCGCGATCGGCTCCGATGTATCTTAAGTGCGGTTGTGGTAAAAAAGAAAACTCCCCGCAGTAGGCGTAAGATGGGTGACAAATGTCTCCAAGATCCACAGCTAGGGAAAGTGACTACAAAACCCGTTTGCCACGAACTTAAGCACATCGACGGCCTTCCGTGACTGAAAGTTTTACTTTTCATATATTTCAATGTCATTTAAAACTTTTCTCCTATTCTCCGTAACGGTGCTTGAAAGTACAGGACATGAAATAGGGAACGTTCGCTAATGGGAACAGAAACTCACAATCGGATAACGAGACACTCAACAGCATTCCGTGCTTAGTCTTACAGGGCGCACAAAATTGCCGTCTATGGCCAAAACATGAAGGGCGGTACCTTCTACTTTTATACATTAATACGTAGCTGCAGTTCGTATTTACACATCACATTTACATTGCAAAATGAGAAAATTGTGCTTTAAGCAAAAAACTTGGCATCAGACACAGTCAAGTCACTAGTAACATGCATAATTACATCACTTACACAGCACAACAAAATAGCAATAACATTCCAACACAAAGGAATCAGCTTATATTATGAAATTACAAAACGTCATTCATCACAAACAATATTATTACAGTTACAGCAATGTTTTGGACTAACATGAACAGCAATAAAAAGAAATCAAAAGGTAACCAGCTGTATTAGTGCTAACCACTACACCTCAGAACCAGCTCTCCGAATCTACTTGGTCGCTGGATCGGAACTCTCAACGTGTTGACCAGAGGTCCCACCTGTCCAATTCAGAAGAAGAATCCATCAGATAAATAGCGAACGATCAAGTTATGAAAAGCTAAAAAGGGAAAACTCACCGACGCCCGCTTCTTGGTCCTCATCCCCCAACTGCACACCGGCTTCCTCCGCAGCAAGCAGCCACATCCCCTCCTTCACCGCTACCTTCTCCTCCTTTGAGAACTGGGCGGTTACCACGTCCATCCTGAATGTCGCTCCACCTTCCTTATCCGCATCGGCCTTGGCCTCCTCCAAAGCCCGGAGATATATCCTAGCCATGATCCGGGGATAGTCATCCATCCAGGATAGATTACCCTGCTTTCAGGTACGGAAGTACATATCCTGCAACATCTCATCCATCATCCCCTCATTCTCCTCAAACTCCCTCACCCGGGCCTCGGAGGACAACAACTTAGCAACGGCAACATCCCTCTCCGATCGATATCTCAAGCGGTCAGCCTGGAGAGACCTCCTCATTCCCTCCATCTCTTCCTTTAGCTTGGCCTGAGCAAGCTCTACGGCCTCAAGCCTTCCAGACAACTCTTCAATCCGCTCAAGATCCGCATTCCGAACCTCGTCCACCGTCACAATGGCCATATCAATCCGCCCCTTGCAAGCAGCCTCCATTTTTCGCAATTCTGCCCTGCTGGCCTTTTCCAGACTCTCCTTCAACTGCCTGGAGGCTGCCTCGTGCTGAGAAATCTGGATAGCCTGATCGGCAAGCTGCTTGTCCTGATCAGCAACCTGTAGCCGCAGCCGGATGTTAGCACTCCCGATTTCCTCCCCAGCCCTAGCCAGTCGATCATGATGCTCCATCAACTTCTTGACCTCCTCCGCGACCCGGTCAATGTTGGCCTTGGCTTCGTCCCCCATGGCAGCTATCCGAGTAGTGAGCAGGTCCATATCTAGGGACTTAGCCTCATCAAGAATCCGAACCATGGGATTGCGGGGGAGAAGATGCTCGCCCGTGGCCTCGTCAAATAAAATATCCTGAAGGCTTGGGTCCAAATCTGGATGGCCGGCAAAGGGATTGCGAGGCACGTCGGGACGTTTTATGCGGATCACAGTAGGGTTCTCGGAAGGAGGCGGAGGGGGGACAAACTCCGTGGTCTTCTCCGTAGTATCTCGGGGAGGCTGAATAGGAGACTGAGGACAAGGTGGTGAATCAAATAAGGAACGCCTCCTCTTCCTCTGTTGGATATCTTCTTCAATGACTCCAAGAAGAGGGCGATATTTAACTACGTCCCCGGAACGGCCAGTTGGCGGCTTAGTAGCAGCTCTCATCAATTTGAATTGTTCAAGGCGGTGTCGAACGTCTGAAGTTTTGGCCACCTCGCCTGCCCCTGTAATAAAGAACAAGTGTTGCAAGCATACAATGGTCCATAATTCAAGAAATATGTTAACTTAAAAAGAATGAGAAGGCACGTCTGTTATACAAACCCTACAGAGAAGGAGAATACTGCAATAAGTCCTGAATCTCAGTCCAGGACGGAAGCGAACCATAAAATATTCCTAAGTCCCTATCATAAATGGAGTCTGCAGAAGTCAAAAGTTCACCTTGAATCGCTAGAGCCGCCTCAGCTGAAGAACTCTTAGGGAATGGATCGGCACCAACCCTAGCCTTGTCACCCTCCTTTGCCTTCTTCACCGAGGCTGATCCTTCCTCCAACCCTTCAAAAGCTTGGCGGAAGGCGTCATCCGTCCACTCCTGGATCTCCCCTGCCTGCTCAGAAGACAAAGGGCCGGCACCACTACCACCCTGTCCTTCACCTTCTCCGTCTCCTCCGCTCTCCTCTTCGTCTCTTTCCTCCTCTCCACCTTCCTCCTCCGGAATGTCTGGACATGTACTAGGAGAGGGTCCATCGGACTTCTTAAGCTTCTTTCCCCCAACGGCTGGAGGCACCGAGAAAGGTCTCTTCTTGCTACTCTTTGCAGTGGCCCCATCCTTGGCTTTAGCAGCCCTCTCCTCGGCTGTATCTCTCTGTTTAACCACAGATTGACGTGGCAGAATCAAGTTATACTCCAGGAGAGTGGCATTTCTGATCAAGTAAGAAGCCGACCGATCCCGTGCCGGAATGGCTCTTATTTCCGCAGCCGTCCGAACCAAGGAATCATTCTCCACGACCGCAAAGCCACCTGTCGCTAGCAAGAAATGAAAGCATATAAGAAGAAGCATTGTGATCGGGACAAGGAAAATATAAATGGAGGTCAACTTACAGCCGGAAGTGAAAAGGCGGAAAGAAACAGAGTCATCCCTAATAAAAAACCATTCCTTCTTGAACATACTGAGCTTCGAGTACAGATCCAGAACAGGCTTGAAGGGCACGACCGCTTCCAAACTGATATATGGAGACCCCTTCTTGTAGCCTCTCAAGTTGTACAGATACCGGATCTCCCGGTTGGAAGGGGGCGCCCATATTTCCTCTGAAAGATGACGAAAAGACTCACCAAAATGGCGTAGGAGTTAGGCTGAAGCTGGAATGGAGCCACCTTCAGATAAGTAATGAAGCTGACTATCCAGGTATTAATGGGAGGAATGGCCCCACACATGCAGTGGTACCTACTGTATGCAAAATATCCTTCGGGGGGATTATACGGCATCACTCCATCTCCCGGCAATAGCATGCTAGCCCTGTCAATCCCAAAGGAACGAGAGATGACATCAAGCTGCTCATCCCTAAGGGAGATAGGAAAGCAGTCGGGCGGAGAATTCAAGAGCTCCTGGGGGCCATACCCATCTACTAGCGATTCGGAGAAGGCCCAGGACGTTCGGCCCGAACTGGGGGCACTATGGAGGACTCGGCTCTGTCCTTGGACTTTCGTTTATCGGATCGGGTTTCCACTTTTTGAGACATTTTATCTGCAACACCAACAACACAAAAAGTACAATATTAGAACAAGGAGGCGCAGAGATGCAAACAAACAAGGTTCATTCGGCATCCCCAATGCCAAGATTCATTCGGCATTCCCAATACCAGGGTCCATTCGGCATTCTCAATATAAGGTTCATTCGGCATTCTTGGTACAAGGTCAATTCGGTATTAAACTCTTTTAGTTCATTCGGTAAAACGAAGTAAATCGAAGAAGACATTCGGCAGTCACCTGATTCGCCAGATTCACTGATTGGTTCGGCAGGAAGTTCTGATCCGGATAGCTCGTTCGGTAGGGAATAGAAGAAGCCCTAGGCCCATACTTATAGGGGAAGGTTGGATAACCGGACCAGCCGGTTCGGCTCTCAGGACGAATATGGTCGTTAAATCAAAACAAAGCACGACACATGTTAAACATATGCCCTACTTTGGGGGGCAAGTGTTGGACGAATTTTCACCACCGACCAAATCCATCCCTAGCCGAACCAGGGCATCACCGGTCCAACTACATCTCCCAACCGGACCATCAACCCACCGAACCAGCCACACCGGACCAAGCTCCCTACAGGCCGAATCAAGTGTTTCTCCTCTACTACCGAACCACCTCCTGCTGAACCAACGCCCACCACCGAATCAACCCCCTGCCGAACCAACACTCACCACCGAGCCAACCTACGCCGAACCAACCTCCACCAAGACGACACCGAACCGAAGCCTCTCAGCATACCACCGGACCAAGCTTCACTGGTCCAAGGCCACACCAACCCATGCTGAACCAACCCCCTCCACGCATCACCGAACCAATGCCACTTCACTCACAACCGAATCAAACTCCACTCCAACCACGACCGAACCAAACTTCGCCGAACCAGATGTGCCAGGCCAGATTGCTTCAGCCCAGGCCCACCAGCAGCTATATACATCCAAGAACCCTCCCCCCAGCCTCACTCTATAAATAGAGGGGCAGGGGTACAACAATGGCAGACAAGTTTGAGAGCTTAAGCAAGGAAGGAACATTCAAACAACTTTCTTATACTTGTACTTAAAGCTTTGTACTTGTAATCCGAAAGAAAAGAGAGAATAACATATAAAGTGGACGTAGGCACGTTCTGGCCGAACCACTATAAATTTGCGTGTCTTTTACATTTTAGTCCTTGCTTTTTACATATTTGCATAAGTAACCTAAAACCTTGAAAAATAACATATAATCAACTAAATAATACGGATTGGAGGTGTTTGTCCATTTTTTGTGCAAACAATACATATGTATTTATTCCTTAAATCTAGTTAGGTTTCTTAGTGGTTCATCTTTTTGTATACATTCGTATTATATAGGTTTAATTCTTGTATAATATTTTATATTTTAGTTAAGTGATAAAATAATCATATGTATATTTTAATGTTAATTTTATTAATTAAATTTTATCTAATTAATTTAGTTAATTAAATAACATTTTAATTAATTTAATTTTAAACATTTTGAATTGAATGCATGTACTATAACATTATAGTCACGCACACATATCTCATATATTTGTATTATATTAGTTATTAATTAACATTTAACTAATTTATTTAATTAAAATAATTATAATTAATTTTGAAAATTATATATATATATATATATATATATATATATATATATATATATATGTTATCTTAACATTTTTAGCTAACGTTACATATATCAGTATAACAACTATTTTATTTAATCTATTAACTTTTAGTTTATTTATTTAATCAATTTAATCAATTATTATTAATTTTTGAAAATGATAATTTTATTTTCAAAATAATTTTGAAATTTTAATTATAACCTTCATAAAATATTTACTTATTTTAAATTTTAAATTTAAACTTTAAAATTTAAAATATTATCTTTTAGTTTCAAAATATATTTTGAAAATTCGTCCAAGGCCCAAATCAATTTGAGCCTTTATATTAAGGATAATATTTTGACCTACCTTACCTTTCGAGTTATGCTGATAGTCAGGTAGGACAAGGTACTTCATTACTCAAACCCAGCATAGACAGTGCTTTTCTAGATACCCTAATAAATATATAAGCTTTAATAAGATAGTCCTATTGTTGCTAATTTAGATTGCATATGTTATTGAACTCTAATACTGTTGTTGGAAATTGGTCGGCACATAGTAAGTAATTAAATGGGTGAATTTGATTTTTTTTTTTTTTTACCATTTTAGATCTTATTGAGCCTATGAAGTCTAAATTGAGTTAGATATAATATAAATAATTGTAAATAAAATCTTTATTTTATTTAATTGATTAATACAATGATTTAATTTGTTTATATATGTGATATATAATGTGTACATGTGTATCAAACACACATATACATGTATGTACATTGGAAACACATATACCCTACTAAATTTATTTTAATATGCATGTAAATAAGTGCTGGAAATTACATCGCAAAAGACACATTTGCCTCTTCATATATGTTTTGGCTGTCTATTATTATTTTAAAATTAAAATAATATAAAACATACATATACACACACACATATAGATACACACATACATACACTAAAATAACTATGTGTGATTTTATTTTAATATAAAACCAATTCAAAATTCAATATTTAAAGTAGCTTAAAAATATTCAAATATGACGATAGATCTTTATCCGAAATAATATCTTAATTGAAATTCAAATATTATTTTTTAATACATATAAATACATGAACATGTATATATATACACACACACAAATTCAAGTACCTATTTTTTAATTCGAAAATGCATAAAGATATACACAGGTATGTATACTTTAAAATTTCTATAATTATAATTTGTATATATATATATATATAATATTATATATACATATATACATACATACATACATACATATATATATATATATATATATTCATCCATAGGAATATAAACCTAAAAATGGTTTTCCCTTCCATGAGGAGAGAAATAAACAATCTGCGATTGTAGTAACGGGATCCCGTTTCCCTCCAATTAAGAAATGCCTGAAACTATTTTCTTTGGTTCTACCAGATCCTTTTTGATTCACTTCAATCCAAAACGAGATTCCAAATTTGGGGGATGCATCGGCAAAATCACGTTTCAACTTTCCAATTCCTAGGTTGATTCATCTACATTAATTCGATTCTTGATTTGGGGATTATTTAACCCATACCAAGTTTCAGAAGGGAGACACGTTGTTTCATCTTTATGTCTGCAACGACTTTGATTTGGGTAATTGGCTAGCATGATCTATCAACATAAGTTGAAATGGTGATTCCGAATACTACTTATATATAATCATATGCTAAGGGTAAGTCTCTAGCAACCGATTTCGATTCTTGGATGTGGCGATTATTATATTGGCAGCCCGTGGATATTTAAAGAAATATTTCCTTTTTTGGGATATGCATGTAAAATTCTGTGCATACATATCCATGTGTTCATGTAAACAATTTAGACAAAAGATAAATCTGAACATTGCCATCCACCTTCAGATTGACTGGCGTTCGCTTTGTAGCTTGAATCCCAAAACTAACATGACTTTTCATGACTAATTTCATAAAATTGCCGTGGTAGGATTTATTTGTTGGTGGCATATATGGAATACGCATATGTATTGGTTGCAATTTAGACGAGGAAATCTGTATCTATGCCAGGTTCAACATTACCAATAATCAAGTAAGGGTTAGATTAGGATTTGCATACCCATTTTGTAAGTTCCAATCAGAACCCAGGTCAATGAGGAGAAGTTGAGCAATATGTGTTTGTTGGATTCGTCATAGTCACATGATATGCAGTTGGGAAGAGTGGCAGTTAGAGGAAGCATGCAAGGAAGATTTCTCTTGTTCAAACCAAAAACGAAGATTCATACTCTGGGCTGATGCTATTTGGTTATTTGGATAGGATGTGCAGTGAATTCAGTTATGGGCGTGTATTTTAGTGAAACAAAGACAAAGACTTGTATAAGGAGTTTATTTTTATTATTCAAATGTAATTATATATCCATAGCCTTGTTTGCTTGGGCTATGTGTGTTTGTACTTTATAATCTTTATCATGTTAAAGCAACAGAAGGAACCCATTTTTAAAAAACTAATATATAAATATTTAAATATAAAAAATGTTTTTTATACTTTCGGCCAAGGAAACGCTTTTGGAAAATCAATTATTTTTTTATTTTAATTCGTACGAACTAAAAAAATCATTTTTTTATTTTATAAATTCAATGTGATTTAAAAAAAATAATTTTTTAAAATTAAATTTCAGATGTACCTTGTTTTATAAAATATACATATTTTATACATAAACTTTTATACATTAATATATTAATATATTATAATTAAAACTTAGAAACATATACATATACATACGTACACACACACACACACACACACACACACACATATATATTATTTAATATTTGAATTCAATTTTAATATATACATAATTTTTTTTGAAAACATGTGTCTAAAATTTATTTAATAATTATATATGTTGATTACATATATCAACAATTTGAAATTCATATTTTAGATTAAAATTATTTTAAAATTAATACTACTTTTGAATTTTTTTATATACGACTAAAAATAAAAAGTATTCAAGCACTAATTTTTTTAAAGAATTCATGCATATGTGAATTTGATGGCAAACAAGTACATAAATTCGTGATATAATTTTTATCTATACACGTACTATGTCATAAATAAATATATAAATTAATTTTCATAAATCAAATATTACCAAAGTTGTGTCCATGATGCTGCACCTTGAATGTTGAATCTCAAAAGCTCCTTGAATCAGATTCAATCTCTTATTGAAAAGCAACCGATCGAAGGGATCACCACACCTTGAATTATATTCGATTTGACTTGTATTTGGACTGGAAACGTGGAGGAGAGGAGGTCTATAATTTTTGTCTTAGGCTAAGAATGGAGGCTAAAAAAAAATAAACTAGAAAACAAGGGAGGTGTTGAGTTTAAATAAGAAAAGAAAGAGAGAGAAAAGTGAAGATCTAGATCTCACTTTTTCCTCTTCTTTTAAACAAATTGAAACCTATATTTTTAAATAAAATACCACACCGCCCACCTCATTTTTCGTGCCATACCAGTAGGCCAATGAACCTTCACACTTTCCTAAACCCATTCTGTATTTACATATTTTAAATCCAAATTACATGTATGTCGATATCATACATCGATACGTACATATATAACTTTTATACATACACTATATTCGATACTATTTTAAATCAGTAAAATTTTATAATTGTGTATGGATATTAATTAATTTAATTAATGTATAACGATTATAATTTAATTTAATCAATTGGTAATCAAAATATTCAACATTGCGATTATGCTGATGGGTGTAAATTTATTCAGCGGTTAATATCAAACAATTCAAATATAAATATTCATACGTCACCTTGGTTAGTGGCGTGACAGTTTGGCTGAATTTATAACTTACACAATTTTGGTAAAATCCAACTTCACTATTTTAAGTAGTCCTCGGTAATTATGATTAATTACACCAATTCTTTTTGTCAAAACTTTATAACATTAGAACTTATGGAATTTGGTTTTGGTCAAAATTTCAATGTCGTCCACATTTAACTTATATGATCCAAACACAAAGTCTTTAGTTTAGTAATAATAATTATTATTAACCGAACGATTCTGGTCAGCTAGTTTGACTTTATGTTGACTATAGTTGAAAGTGATACTGACTTCATATTGCTGAGGAGATGAATTCTCTATCAAATACTATTTCACTTCCAATGCTTCAACTCAAATCCAACTATAGTCATTTAATGGACATCGTTCCACGATTTAACTATAATTAAAGTGGAGTGTCCACGCTGAAGTTCAACAATATTCTTAAGTCGAGAGAATCATGTAATATTGTCGCTTCAATATTCTCCGTTTGACATACTTATATTAACCAATCGAAAACTATTAAGCGAGTCATTACATAGTTGTCTAATAACTATCATTACGCACCCCGTTGGTGCCCCTACAGCCATGACTAATACATTGTCTAACATTTACAGAGCATTGCGTACTATAGTCTCAATGGATGTGTTGATATCCATCTTCGATACATCTTGACTAGGAATGTTAACTGGATTTTTAAGCAAGCAGAAATCACGAGGGATTAGAATGTATGTTGGAACGGGAACATAATGACCCGAAACTTGGTAGAGATAGTCAGAAGGAAATGAGGAATGGCTCAAGAAAGTATAAGCCAAAAATAAGCTAAGTGGCTAAATCGGCCAGAGTCAACCCCCTTGACTCGGTGCCGAGTCTAAATGTTAAATCTTGGCATCCTAATATTTTTAGCAAGTGGTCCTTGAGTCATCCTAAGCATATTCAAGAAGTTTCATTGAGTTCTGGTGAGCCAATCATAAGAAATGAAGATATGACGGTCCAAACTGCAGGATAATCCAAGTTGCCGAAGAATGATAATCAGAACCCATCATTAATCTACCAAATTACATGAAGGGCATCTAGACAAAGCAAGGAGTTCAAAACAAAAGGAATTTTCTAGGTTATGGGTAAGGATTAGAGTCAGACCCAATTCAAGGTCTTGACTCAGTACCGGGTTTAAATGATAACTCGGGTCATCACAATATTTTCACACTAACTTGGGCCAGTCCTTGAACTTCTCTAGTAGTGGTCTTATGATCCAACATGACTGCTACCCCTATAAACACATACCATAGAGCAACAAAGAAAGGATTGGGTTTCTTCCATCACTACGCGGAAGCTCTATCTCTTCTTCAACTCTTTCCTCTATACCACAGTCACCAAGGCAGCTACTTTAGGCAATTCTGGTACTTAGAATTGGTCTAACCCCTATACTTGTGACTTCTTTTTCCCAAATCCTTTGTAATCTCATTTAAATCTATAAGCAACAAAGTTATAAAGTAGACATAGACCTTAGATTGCCGAACCACTATAAAAATCTCTATATCCTATTTACTTTTTTATTATATTTTTTTAATTCTAACAAGGCTTGTGCTTCATATCATACTCTAGGGTGTTGATCCATTTTTTGGATTAACATTTTAGTACTTCCACTGAGTACAAAGAACCCAGACTGAGAGATTTGTTGTTCTAATGGCTGCTAAGAGGAAGACAACATCTGGATGATCTGTTAGGACAACACTTGGTGTTGATGAAACCAATCTCTAGCAAATGGAAGTGAACAACGCTAATAATCATCAAATAGAGGTTAATGCTGGAAACCTAGCATCAATTGCATCCACTCAACAAGAGGTTGTAACCAAAGGAGATCTTAACCAGATGGTTAATCAACTTAACCAAAAGATTGTTGATAGTCAAAAGGGTCTTATGGATAAGACTGATGCTTTGCCAGCGCTACAACCAACAACTGCCTCAAGGACTAGGTATGCTAGGGAATGGGATAATTCCTCTATCTCGGGCTTGAACAGGAGGGATTGCAAGCAAAAGCAAAGGAGAAAGTTGGAGAAGCAACTAAAATTCTTATTAAAGGTAATGGAAGCACCCCTCCTACTGGAGGACAACCTGCCACAATCCCTAACCTTGGAGTGAAGGCTCCATAAGGGAATATTGGAACGCTTCTCTCCGATTCTGAAGATGACATGCAACTTGATGTTAAAGGACTGGAATTGAATGTTGATATAAGCAGGTAAAATGCCAAAAAGGAAGTTCAAACTACCGCTATAAAGCCAACCATGCGCCAACAGAGTTCTACAGGAGCGGTTCTTCCAAAAGAATGGAGAACTTAGACTCAGTTGGTAAACCAAAGCTATTTGCAAAGTCAAATGCTTGGCGTAGCCTTTGATATTCGACCTATGGACTACTGAACCAGTGAGGAATTCATTGCGGATATGGTCAAGCGCTTAATCGAAGAAAGTAAAGGTAGGAAGGATGAGAATTGGGGCTCTATGCCAAGGAGAACTCCATTTACCAAAAATATTCTAAGGGAAGAATACCCTCAGAAGTTTACAATGCTTATGATGCCATCCTACAATTGGACGATGGATCCCAAATAGAGACTGTACAAGTACAGTTGGCATATGGGCAGTGCTAGGGCAATGGATGTTGTCCACTATAGATGTTTCCCTATCTTCTTGGAAGGTGTTGCTTCTATGCGGTTTACCAGACTCCCACCAAGTTCCATTTCTACCTTTGTCGAGTTGGCAAGGAAATTCTTGGAATAGTTCAGACTTCACACAACTTAACTAAAAGATGTGATGTCTTTATCTAGCCTGTTCCAAGGACCAAATGAGTGACTAAAAACCTTTATGAACAAGTTTAATACTACGATTACTGAAGTAAGCAATCCTAACAAAGATATGGTATTTATGGCTTTATTCCGAGCTATCCATTCGGACACAGACTTTGGGAGATGGTTTAAGGTGAAACAATAGACCATCGCGAAGGAGTTTAACCGAAAGGCAAGTCAGTATCAGAGATTGGAAGAGGTAGACGCATTGGAGGGCAAGACGCCAATGTGAAACCAAAGGAGATAGTTTAAAGCAATGTAGCGGTCAACCAAGATGGAAACAACTCTGGAGCCACAATAAGAAATGTAGGAAAAGATGGAAATCAAAAAAGGAAAAACAAGAACACTAGTAGGCATGATGGGAATGGAAAGCGGATTAGGAACCTAAGACCTGAGGAGTATACGCCATTGCATGACAGTTTGGAGAACATCTACCTTGCAACTTAGGAAACTAAACGATATAATAAGCGTCTCAAGAAGGAAGAATCTAAACAATAAAAGCAATCAAGGAAGTTCTACCACTTTCATGAGACTCAAGGGCATAACACAAATGAATGTCGGCATCTAAAGGACTTAATTGTGGAAGTAATAAGGAACAATAGGCTCCAACAGTACGTAAAGAAACCGCAAAACTCTAGCCAACCAACTAGACCCCAAGTTCTAGGAAATCTAGGAAATTACGCCAGACCCAGCGGAGAAGGAACTCGTCGGACTGGTAAGAGGCTCATCATAAGTACCATTTCTGTAGGACCTCACCCAACATAGAAGAGTTGGGACGAGATGGAGTGATACGTTAGTTCATTAAAGCATGCTCCTAAGGAAACTTGTTATGTAATTGAGGATGGAACTTTGGCCAAACAGCAGAAAACAATCACAAAGGATATTGTATTTCGGATTCTGGATATTGAAGGAATAGATGGGCCAACTCTCAAGTCAATGGTGGTAACCCTTGAAATTGGACTGTAGTTGTGATTCGAGTATCAGTAGAACATGGGAGCTCGGTCAACATCTTGTTTCAACAAAAGTTTGTTCAAATGAAGATAAGCATCAAAGATGTGATTGCATGTTGAATTAAGATTTACGGTTCATATAAGAACTGAGACAGCTGGTTGGACGATTGACTTACTTACAGAGCTCAGGGAAGAAGAACGAAGGGTGGTCCATATCCAAACCTTCGTGATAGTCGATGAAATGTATGATTACAACGCTTTCTTGGGTCGACCGGCCCTTATCGATTTCAAAATAGCTTTGGCTTCCTAGTGCCTTACCACGAAGTTCCCAATAGATAATGGGGTTGGATTAGTGAGGGGAGACCAAAGCGCTGCAAGAGAACGCTACATTACTGAACTACGCAAATCTAAGCATCATGAGAAAGGTAGGAATATAGGGTAGTCTCTCTTATTCATTAATCGCAAGAATAGCAATTACAGAACCACTCCTGGCTTAGGGAGCAATGTCGCTTTGACAAGGTTTTGGACCTTAGAATGAAGAGTTTAGGGGAGAAGCGATAGCGCCGGCAGAGTTTACTATTGTTGTCCTTATCGACATGGACGACCCGACTTGGGTCATGAAGATAGGTTCACAACTTGGAGTCAAGATGCAAATGAACATATAAAATTTCTTTGTGGCAATCTGGATGTCGCTTGGACACATTCTGATATGTGTGGGATATAACCGGAGGTAGCCTGTTACACAATTAATATCAATCCTAAATTCACACCAGTGAGCCAGAAAAGGCATAGTCTGGGTTCGAAGCGATCCGCTGCATTGAAAGTAGAAGTGGATAAGCTACTAGCTAATGACTTTATTCACGATGCAACATATCCTAAATGGGTATCAAACCTTGTTCTATTCAAGAAATTGAGTGGAAAGTAGTGGACTTGTGTCAGCTACTCGGAGTTGAAAAAAGCTTTCCCTAAGGATAGCTTTCCACCGCTGTAGTCGACCAGCTAGTTAACGGAATTGGAGGACATGAGATGCTCTCATTCATGGACGCCTACTAATGATAAAATTAGATTATGATACATGAGCCCGATCAAAACACCAGCTTCATCACCGACTTAGGATTGTATTGTTATCATGTGATCCCGTTCAGCTTAAAGAATGTTGGTGCTACTTATCGAAGATCAGTGAATGCAATGTTCAAGAATCAGATCGAACAGACGATAGAGGACATGAAGGGCACTGACGTATATCCCAAGCAGATAGCTGCCTTACAGAATGTCACAGCCCCCTCTGCAAAGAAGGAATAATAGAGCTTGAATGGGAAAATCACAACATTAAGTCGATTCATTTCTAAAGTGACAGATAAGTGTATACCATTCTTTGACGCACTGAAGAAAGGTAAGAAGAACTTTGAGTAGAATCAGGTTCATCAAACGGGCTTCAAAGGACTGCTATGACACATGTAGACTCCACCGGTCCTATCCAAGCCAGTGGAAGGAGTGGACTTGTTAATCTACTTGAGAATGTCCCATCATGCTCTAAGTGCTAGGCTTGTACGAGAGGAAGCCAGAATTCAATGCCTGTCTACTACATCAGTAAATGCTTCACTCGAGTTGAATGAAACTATCCGAAGTTGGAAAAATTGGCATATTACTTAATGGTAGCATCAAGGAAGTTGGGATCGTACTTCCAAGCTCGGCTAATTAAAGTATTGACAGATTAACCTTTGAAGCAGATACTTTTTCGACTCGAGACTTCAAGGCGACTTCTAAAATGGAATATTGAATTGAGCCTACATGACATGACTTATCATCCTTGGAGGGAAATTAATGGATAGGCATTGGCTAATTTCATTATGGAATTCACCATTCGAGATGGAGAAGAGATGGAGACAAAGAAAGTGGTATCACAATTGAAACTGTTCGTCGATGGCGCATCAAACTAATTCTACTTAAAAGCGGGAGTTGTGCTTGAGATTCCTGAAGGACAATCAATCTGCTATGCCTTAAGATTGGAGTTCCCTGCTACTAACAATGAGGTAGAGTACAAGGCATTCATAGTGAGATTGAAGATTGTGAAGGAACTGGGAATAAAAGTTATGCATATCTACAACAACTCCCAGCTAGTAGTTTGTTAGGTAAGGAGAGAATATCAAGCTAAAGGGGGAAAATCTCCCTCCCTACTTGTCAAAATCATGGGAACTGCTCAAAGATGTTGAACACTACATGATAACCCATATTCCTAAGGAACAGAATGTGATGGCCGATTACTTAGCCAAACTGGCCAGTTTCAAAGAGGCATAACCAATGGGATTAGTTCTAGTTGAAGTGCTAATAGCTCCAAGCATAGTCCATATGGATGTAGATTGGATTCTGGAATCCAAAGAAGAGAAAAAAATCATGGATGATGCTAATCAAGAATTATCTACTTGGAGGAACGATCCTTAGAAATCATAATGAACTAAAGAAGCTCCTTCGAAAGACACCACGGTTCGTGCTACAAGATGCAATGCTATAGATAAGAGGCTTCTCTACCCCCTACCAAAGCGTGTAACCAAAGAAAAAGTCAAGAAGATTCTGATGGAAGTCCATGAAGGCAGCCGCGGCGACTACATGAGGGACAGACACTAGCAAAGAAGGTTTTATGTTATAGATATTTCTGCCCCACGATCAATCGAGACATAGCAGACCACAACAAGTGTTGTAATTGGTTCCAAACATTTTCAAAGGTAACGAGAACACCATTTTTGAACTTACGTTAATGACTAGCCCTTAGCCATTTGCATCCTGTGGAATTGATCTAATCGGTATATTACCAATAGATTAAGGAGGAGCCAAATATGCTATGTTGCAGTTGATTACTTCACCAAATAGGCTGATGTGAAACCGCTCGCCACCGTTACCACTAAAAAAGTAATTAACTTTGTGACAAAAACCATTATCTGAAGGTTTGGAATATCACAGGAAACCATCACGGACAACGGAACTCTGCTCGAGAGGGTTCGGATTTGTAGGATCGATTTCACCCTAGAGGGGGGTGAATAGGGTGATACTATTAATTATAAAGATTAATTGCGGAAGCTTATAAAATTACTTCAACACAGATCACAGAATAATAGCAGCATAGATAATAGCAGAATAATAAATGCAGAAATAGAACGACACAGAATTTTTCCAACTTCGGCAAAACACTGCTACGTGCTGCCCCAAGGTTTCTACTAGAAATTAAGTAGTCACACTCTTACACACGTAAACTTGCGACACCCGCTACTGACTAACCTAACTCTTCGCTCAAAACCCTACCACAACTCAGCCACTGAGTTGCGAATTCTCAAACTACGCCACGTAGTTTGTCCCCTAGTCACACGACTAGAAATTTCAACGGTTTAAAAAGAAAAATACAAATTTAAAAACAATTTAAAACAAATAAACCCTAATTTAAATATACTAAAGACCCTTATAATTAAAAAAGGAAAGCCGTCCCCTTTTCTTTTATATTCTTTGGCCCGATCCTTTTATATTTGATAATGGCGGCTCTCTATTCTTGTTCGTTCCTCTTCAACAATTAGGGTTTTGGTGAAATCCGAAGTAGCGGACTTTGAATAATCGATTGAATGGATGATTCAGCGTTCCTTCTCTGTCAATCGATGGTCTCTATTATTTTCTTCGATTGCTTTGAAATTTGATCGAATTCGAGAAGGGTTTGGTATGTAATTTCTGCTCTTTTGCTTTTCTGTTTGTATGCTTGAATTCGACGATCTATTTCGCCGATGATGTTGTGGTTTATATAAGAGTTCGATCTCCTCGAATTGCATATCGTTTTATTGTTTCAAAAATTGTGCTTCGGCCATTTGATTGTTGTTGAACGTTGATGATTTCTCTGACTTAATCAAATTCGTATACTTGGTTGACACGGTTTTGATTTGCTGGTTCGACTTTGGCACTGACTTTTTCAATTTGTACATACGCTTGATTTCTGACTTTGTTTGTTTACTTGGCTATCACGGCACCGTTGAATTTCGTGGCCACCATGGCTTAGTTTGCGTTTGACTTCGGTCATAGTTGAATCTCTGTCAATTGTTGATTTCGGCCCACTTTACTCGGTTGCTTCATCATGTATACATTTTGATAATCATGTTGTATTATTTTGTTGATGACCCACGACTTTGACTTGATTTTGACGATGTTGATTTACTTTGGCCATACTATTGAAATTGAACTGGTCATTCTTCACTGTGACCTTCGACTTTACATTTTCTTTGTTGTAACTGGACGTGAACTTGTAGTCTTTATTTGTGTACTCGAGTCTGCATTGTCATGTTGTATTATTGACATGATACTCGACTGTTGAACTTGGTGGTCTTGTGGCACTGCTTACTGTCATGTTGCATACTCTCCGATTAGTTGCATTGTTCATGTCATTTTGAACAGTTTGCTTAAATTTTGGTTGCTGCGTTTTGTGCTATGAAATGCTGGTGCATATACTTCATTTGTTGCAGACCTGTATACATACTTGGTTTCTTGATATCTCTGGTCTGTTCTGTAGCTCTGTTGACATTTCCTTTGATATTACTTTTAAGTTCTTATGCAGTTCTCATTGGAGCTGCTGTCTATGTTCATTTGAACTTAGTTGATGTCAGTTGTCTCTGGTTTGAGTTTTGCTTGTATAACTTGAGCTTGGTTTGGATTTTTGCTTCGAGCATGTATTATTGAACATATAGTGAGAGCTTGAACTTTTTACTATTCAAAGATTGAAATAAATATTTGTTTGAATAAAAATTCTATTTGAATTCAAATTCTGTGTTATTTATTTTTATTCAGCAAATATTTATTTAGTCTATGAAAAATAAAATAGTACATTAACAAATACATTTACACGAATATATATATATATATATATATATATATATGTTTATTATCATCAAAAAAAAATCATATAATCGCATATTCAACAATCTCCCCCTTTTGATGATAACAAACATATATTTAAGATTTTGAATATGTTAAATGTATTTGATCATTGATATGCTCTAATTTCTCCCCCTATTTAAATGTTTCCTCTCTACACAAAGCTCCCCCTACAAATATGCATACAATTAAAAATATGCAAATGAGCCTAGATGCAAATGGAAAATTTGACCTTTTGCTTGATTTTATTTGACAAAATCTTAACTTTTCTCTCCCCCTTTTGTTATCAGCAAAAGAGTAATAGTGTTAGAGAAAATAGAGATAAAGTGATCGATATTAATTCAACATTAAAACTCAATTGAATATAAATATTAAATTTCAGTAAAATTAAAAAAAATCATAAATACTTTGTTAGGCGCATATTCTGCTTTTAGAATGATGGGAATGATGTCATCATATAAAACCATACAGTTGTGTCTATTTGTGGTATATTTATATCAAGAATTTGAATATCTACTAATCATGCATAACCGTTAGGACTTTTAAATGAGATTAGTAGTATTCCAATTTTATTTTTAAAAAATGAATTCAAGTATCTTCTAACCACGCATAATCGTAAGGACTTTTAAATGGGATTAGAATTAACTTGTTTATTTTAAAAATCAATTTTGATATGCGTTCCATACATGCATAACCGTGAGGACTTTTAAATGAGCATGGAAGCACATAACAAATTCCAAGTAATTCACCCATGCATAACCATAAGGACTTTTAAATGAGAGTGAATACTTTGGATTTTATTTTATTTTATATAATATATAAATTTTTCTATTATTTCATTAAAAAGATGTAAAATGAAAAACGAATGATTCCTGTTTAAATACCACATATTGACAAACTATATAGAATTTTGATGAGTGATGGTCGTTAGAAGTATGATAGAAATAGAGATGGTCATAGAATTTTTACCAACAAAAGTTTTATAACTCTTGTTTAAATTTCTTAAGAAATTTACTAATTATACCGTCTCGAGTCATAATATATAATAAATATCAACACTCGTCACTTTTTCAATCACTATTTATCTTTTCGATAATTATTAGGGAGTCAGATTAGTCAATGTAATCATTTAAAATCAAATTCAAAAATAATTATAAAATCAATTTTTCTAAAAATGACCAATCTGAAAACAAGGTCAAAAATGATTTTCAAGAAGGGGTTTTATAAGAAAAATTTCTGCTATTTGAAAATTATTTGAAATGAAAAATATGCAGATATTTTCTTTGAAAAACGATGCAGTTACTAAATGTCTCAACTAAAATCACGTTCAACTAATAATTTGTCTATCAACTAGATTACCAATGTAATCTGCATCTGAATTTCTCTTTCACTCAAAATTATCACTAATTGAATTTGATAGACCAGACCATAAAGTGTGCACCAAAAATTTCAAACTCAATTTTAACAGTATTTTAAATGACATTCTCTTGAATTTGAATTGAAGCCGTGTTAATAATCAAAAACCGTGAATATAGAGTTAGCCGTATTATAACCAAATGTATTAACATCCAACAAAACACTATTATTAATCCAAACTAATATATATGAAGTGATTCAGATGCTCTAGAGATTTTTATAGTGTTTTTGACATAAGAATATAATTGGCTAACAATTTTGTATAAGTCAGAATCAAAATCATCATCTTTTCATTATCTCATTATTGGCTGATTTTACTTAGTTTACGGTGTAGATTATCACATTTAATATATCGTTCAAATAAATATACCATTACCTGTTTTACCTTTACGATATTTTTTGTTGTTGTCCATTGTGATTCTGTCACCTTTATACTAGGCTAAGGAACTTTGCTTTGACGCTCGTTGTGTCCTTGGAACAGCCAGAATCTAAGTAACACTATTGTTGTTCCTTAGCCTGCCACCACACCTACACGATGAAAGATTTTTGTGACCTATTTGGTTTTATAGGTCCATGGTTGTTAGTGGCAGAATATTTAGAAAAATAATTTTATGAAGACCCAAAACTATTTATATATGTTCCTTTTGGCACCCAGATTTGTTTAACTTTGAGAGATTTTATATTTGTGCCTTTTGGAACCCAAATTGGTATAGTTTTCACATTTTTGGGTCTATACCAACAATTATTGTGATTGTGTCCATATTTTCTACAAATTGTGTACATAGAATTAACTTGATTAATATTGCTTTCAACATTTTCAGATTGATTATATCCATGTCCTTGTCTAACCGTATTAACAGTTTGCTTTCCTAATAGCATATTCAATGATTTTTCACTTTTTGAAAATTTATCTAAAGTCGTTGACAATTGTTGGACTTGTGTTTTGAGAGATTCATTTTCGTTTAACAATTGTGTGCACTTTTTAATAGAATTCTCTCTCCTATTATTTTCACTTTCTTTCAAAATCAGAATTTCATTTTCAAGTGATTTTATATTGATTTCTGATTTTCTAATTTCTTGTTCGAATGTTGGACACTTATCACACTTAGGGATCCTTCTTTGATAGTTTTTAACTAATTGGTCAAGTTGTTCATTTAATTCTATCAAATTATCTTTTTGTGATTCAAGTTTGGCATACTTCTCCCTAAGTTGTTCAAAACAGCCATTTACTTCGTGAAAATATATAAGTAATTCTGAGTGAGTGAGTTTTGATACCTCGCTTGGCTCGTCATCGTCGCTATCAGTTATATTTCCATGAAGGCACATATCTTCTTTCTCACTCTCACTGCTAGAACTTTGAATATCTTCGTCACTTGTATTCCACGTGGCTACAAAACTTTTCTTTTTTGATTTCTTTTTAAAGTCGCGTTGATTTTGAGCACAATTGGGCTTGATGTGTCCGGGTTGGTTGCACTTATGACAGATGATCTTCTGTTCTTCTGAGTATTCTAGTGCTTTGGCTATTCTGCTTTTCACTTTTTGAATTCGAGCTGGATTTCCGTATTTTTAATTCCACCTTTTGAATTTCTTTATTAATAGCTCCAATTCTGCTGCTGCATCATCATCATCGTTATCATCATCACTTTTGGTTGTTCCTTTGAGCGCTATTGATTTCTTTGGAGTATCTCCTCCTTCACGCTCTTCCTTGAATTTCATTTCTATCTCATAAGTGGTGAGATTTCCGACGAGTTCTTCAACTTTCATTTGTTTTAAATCTTTCGATTCTTGAATGGCAGTCACTTTTGCTTCAAATTTTCGTGGAATGACTCTGAGGATTTTTCGGACTATTTCCAACTCTGTGTATGATTTTCCGAGAGCTTTTGATTTATATATGATATTGGAAAGTCGTTCATACATCTCTTTGACATTTTCTTCCTTCTTCATTGTGAAGTTCTCGTATTCACTACATAGCATGGCAAGGCGAGATTCTTTGACTTGAGATGTTCCTTCGTGAGTCACTTCTAGTGTGTGCCATATTTCCTGCACAGTTAGACAATGTGAGACACGATTAAATTCAAATTGATCCAATGAACAGATAATAGAATTCATAGCTTTAGCATTAGTATTTTGTAAGTTATTTTCTAGTTCTATCCATTGTTCCTTTGGTTTATCCATTTCCTGATTATCTACAGTTATAGTCGGTGCTCTATAACCTGTCTCAACAATATTCCAAGCGTCAATGGTTTTCAGAAAAATTTCCATCCTATTTTTCCAGTAAGCATATTCACCATTGAACATTGGTGGTCTAACTATAGACTGACCCTCAGCAAAAGCATTATTGAAAGAAGTCATTTTAAAAATTCCAATTTTTAAAACAAAATTTGGTTTCTGAAAAACAAATTTTTAAAAACAAAAGTTGACTTCTATTCCTAGCTCTGATACCACTTGTAGGATCGATTTCACTCTAGAGGGGGGTGAATAGGGTCATACTATTAATTATAAAAATTAATTGTGGAAGCTTATAAAATTATTTCAACACAGATCACAGAATAATAGCAGCACAGATAATAGCAGAATAATAAATGCAGAAATAGAACGACACATAATTTACCCAGCTTCGGCAAAACCATGCCTACGTGCTGCCCCCAAGGTTTCTACTAGAAATTAAGTAGTCACACGCTTACACACGTAAACTCGCGACACCCGCTACTGAATAACCTAACTCTACGCTCAAAACCCTGCCACAACTCAGCCATTGAGTTGCGAATTCTCAAACTACGCCACGTAGTTTGTCCCCTAGCCACACGACTAGAAATTACAACGGTTTAAAAAGAAAAATACAAATTTAAAAACAATTTAAAACAAATAAACCCTAATTTAAACATACTAAAGACCCTTATAATTAAAAAAGGAAAGCCGACCCCTTTTCTTTTATATTCTTTGGCCCGATCCTTTTATATTTGATAATGGCGGCTCTCTATTCTTGTTCGTTCCTCTTCAACAATTAGGGTTTTGGTGAAATCCGAAGTAGCCGACTTTGAATAATCGATTGAATGGATGATTCAGCATCCCTTCTCTGTCAACCGATGGTCTCTATTATTTTCTTCGACTGCTTCGAATTTGATCGAATTCGAGAAGGCTTTGGTATGTAATTTCTGCTCTTTTGCTTTTTAGTTTGTATGCTTGAATTCGATGATCTATTTTGCCGATGATGTTGTGGTTTATATAAGAGTTCGATCTCCTCGAATTGCGTTCGTCTGATTGTTTCAAAAATTATGCTTCGGGCATTTGATTATTGTTGAACGTTGATGATTTCTCTGACTTAATCAAATTCGTATACTTGGTTGACACGGTTTTGATTTTCTAGTTCGACTTTGGCACTGACTTTTTCAATTTGTACATACGCTTGATTTCTGACTTTATTTGTTTACTTGTCTATCATGGCACCGTTGAATTTTGTGGCATCCACGGCTTGGTTTGCATTTGACTTCGGTCATAGTTGAATCTCTATCAATTTTGATTTCGGCCCACTTTACTTGGTTGCTTCATCATGTATACACTTTGATAATCATGTTGTATTATTTTGTTGATGACCCACGGCTTTGACTTGATTTTGACGATGTTGATTTACTTTGGCCATATTGTTGAAACTGAACTGGTCATTCTTCACTGTGGCCTTCGACTTTACATTTTCTTTGTTGTAACTGGACGTGAACTTGTAGTCTTTATTTGTGTACTCGAGTCTGCATTGTCATGCTGTATTATTGACATGATACTCGACTGTTGAACTTGGTGGTCTTGTGGCACTGCTTACTGTCATGTTGCATACTCTTTGATCAGTTGCATTGTTCATGTCATTTTGAACAGTTTTCTTAAATTTTGGTTGTTGTGTTTTGTGCTATGAAATGCAGGTGCATATACTTCATTTGTTGCAGACCTGTATACATACTTGGTTTCTTGATATCTCTGGTCTGTTCTGTAGCTCTGTTGACATTTTCTTTGATATTACTTTCAAATTCTTGTGCAGCTGCTCATTGGAGCTGCTGTCTATGTTCATTTGAACTTAGTTGATGTCAGTTGTCTCTGGTTTGAGTTTTGCTTGTATAACTTGAGCTTGGTTTGGATTTTTGCTTCGAGCATGTATTATTGAACATATAGTGAGAGCTTGAATTTTATACTATTCAAAGATTGTAATAAATATTTGTTTGAATAGAAATTCTATTTGAATTCAAATTCTGTGTTATTTATTTTTATTCAGCAAATATTTATTTAGCCTATGAAAAATAAAATAGTACGTTAACAAATACATTTACACGAATATATATATATATGTGTGTGTGTGTGTGTGTGTGTTTATCATCAAACAAAAATCATATAATCGCAAATTCAACAGGATTGACCAATTCTGCATCCAGTCATGTACTGTATCTATGCAGATTTCCTTTCAAAATGCTTACTTTGGTAGCAATCAAACTGTAATACAATCTCGATTTCAATGCAATAAGACACACCCTCTCGGATTTTTGGGCTTAGGGTTGACTCTCTTGATTTAACCCTGCAACAAGATTGCCCACTTGATTTAAATAGGAAACAAGCACATCCGCTTGATTTAAATGGGAAACAAGCACACCTATACAAAATAGTAGTAGAGATTTGTTGGTTCTGAATATAAATAGTTGTAACTTGGATACAAGATATTCTATATCCCTTTTATGGCACTTTGATTTTTAAAAATACTTTCAAAATAGTGAGTAGATTATAGAGAATGAATGTAGTAAATTGGAGGTTGAACTTGAATGGATTTTGTTGGTGAGATTTTTGTCCCACAACACTGATTAAACTAGTAATTGTAAACGTTTATTTACAAGTTTAATCAACAAACTTAACTTGTATTAAGCTTGCCTTTGTGTGGTAATTATGTTACTAGATGCTTACATAATTGTGTAGTTGCACTCTAACTGTTTCTCAGAATGTCAAATTGAGTTTGTATTTTTACAATATATTATAATCTATCATAAACATAAACAGATAATGATGCATGAAAGTTAAAAAGACACATATGTTTTTTACATGGTTAGGATTCTTTTGAATACTATGTCCACAGTCAAGTTACTTTATTTTTCCTTTGCCAACACTTGTGTTTTCTTCAAAAATAAGAACATATAATTTCTTTTATTCGAAAAGAAAAGAAGAAGAAGAAAATGTCCCCACCGCATTCTCGACCATCTCCTATTTATCATGTTATGGGTAGATGTGTATTACCATCATCCTTGCTTCGTCATCATTTTTCCACCTTTGGATCATGCCACATGTTCCTTATCTGAATTGTTGGTCAGATATGTTCGAATTGCTGACATATCTTTTGGTGGGAAGCCCTGATTTGGGTGGTTGTATTATGATCTTTAGTAAGAAGTTTGAATTAAAAGCATGAACTCCTAAAATTTAAGCGGGAGAGTTTGGGATTGGAGCAAAAGAATTTTGTGGGTCGCACCTTTCTAATATGATGTGGTGAAGGATTTGCATGTTGGCTTCTAGGGTATTACCGGCATATTTGAAGTGAGGTCGTGTTGGTTGATATGAGACATTTGTGTAATGTTGTGGTGCTTGCCGAATTCTTAGGTGCCATCGTATTATGCTTCTTTGGGCTTCAAGGTTTGTGATCAACTTAGCCTAGGAGTTAGTTTAATAGACATGTTAACATGATCTGAGCTGACTAAAATCTAAGCTAACTATGATTTGAGTTGCCTTTATTGCATGAGTTATAAGGGTGGTTTGTCTCTTTTCTTCTACCTACAAATAGGGATCTGCGTTGGAGCTTTGTTTAAGTAGCATTGTGTGCAGCCTTTTGAGATGCTTTCGACCCTGCACAATACTTCCTAAGTAGCCCTTGGTATATGCCATGTTGATCTACTCTGAAAGGTGTTAACAAAGTATAAGTCATGGAGCAGTTTGACCGTGTAGTTCAACCACTCATTTATTGTGGAAATTGACTGCAGTATGTCATTGCTTACTTCTTGTGGCTATTCTAAGTTTCAATATCTTTTTGTAATATAAAATAAGGGTTAGGAATAGATCTGATGTCTTTGTGGCCTTCTTTACAAGCATGGTATTGTATTTCACAACAGCTTCTTTGGTTACTGTTTCTTTGTGCAGTATTGATTGGACTGCCTCAACTACTTTTCCTTTTGTTTTACTCTTTTACTTCGGGAGCAGTTCTCCTAGACCTATACATTGCTTAGCCTATTTCTAACATGTCTTGGGAAATATTGGTGTAACACTTGCCTCCAGAGTCTGTAATTATCGTAGATCGGCGTAGACTTGCCTGTAGTTCACTCTAGATCTTCGTATCTCAAGAAGTGTTTACTGTACGCTATCTTTGTGTAAGCTATTTATTTATGGAGTAACATACGATCATTCAGTCCTGTTCAGGTGGACTTTATTGCTCTCATGGTCTTCCTCATTTCTTTATTTAGCATTACCCTTCCAATCTCTGAGAATGCCATTGTCGCTCACCTGCTTTGTTGTTAGTATAGCCATCGAAAGACGACGATGAGTGCTGAAAAATCGTTTGTTCATGCACTTATCATTGTCTTCCTTACTGTTTAAGAGAGGACTGAGGTTGAATTTAGCATCACTATTTTCATTTTAGAGATTGATGTTTGTCATTTATTTAATACACCATCGGCGTAGTTGTTGACCGATTACGGTGAGTTGTGAAAACTGTTTTTTGGATGTAGGCTTGTTACTATTTTCATCTTTTCATTTCTTATCATCCATAGAAGATGTTTTATCGGTTACTTTTGTATTTAATTCTTTGTTTGCATGTTATTTCCTCATTGGGATATGTTTGAATCGTTGTTAAATTGAACCTTTCGTTTTTTGTAAATATGTATCAACCTTTGTGCGTATTTTTTTGGCAGCCATCGTTTGGCATCTTGCTGGTTCTTTCATTATTTTGATCGTGTAGCCATTATTCAAATTAAGGTGCGTATATTTCATTTCATCTCCTCTTTTCTCTTCTTTTTTTTCTTTTATTTTTACTCAGAAAAGGTAATAGGAAGAAAGAAAAATTCAAAATCAATTCCATCTTTGCATTCGGATTTTATTTTTCGATTAAAGTAAGAACTTTGTTTTTTGTTTTAATTTCTATTAGCATCTTTTTTCACTACTCCCAGGATCCTAACATGGCTTCCTCTTCATCTTCCCCTTTATTTCTTCCTTCTTAAATTACTCGACCGGGGGATGTTAATTGTATTTTAGCTCAATTTGGGTTTTCGGGTTACAATGCTTGGGTTCTTGAACCCCATAAGTGTTTCAATACTCCTCCGGCTGGGTTCATTCCCATTACTGCCGAACATATACATTGTGGTTTTCATCTTCCTTAACATCCAATCCTCTATGAATGGCTCGCTTCTATCGACCTTGTGGCTTCTCAAATTTCCCCTCTTTCTTACATCCTCATGATAGCCACTTTTGTTCTTTATGATGAAAATGGTTATACTCTTTCTTGCGAAGAGCTTCGGTTACTTTTTTACATTAAGAAAAGTCCCACAAAGGGTGATGCCAGTTTTTTCTATCCCCAAGCCAAAACATTGGTTCTTCTAAGTGTTCCTCGAAAACCCATATATGGACCAGTTTGTACGTCTTTGTTTCAAATTTAGATAATTTTCCTTCTTCTTTTCATCGCCACCCTACCCATGTCATTTTTGCTAAGGAAGACATCAAATCGTATAACTTGGGTAGGACTCGTATTCTAGGGTTGGATGCAAAGGAGAGAAAAACAAACAAGTTTTTCAACAAAGAAAAGTTGTAGCAATATAATTTTTTGCACCCACATCATATTATCGCACGACATTTTTAAGCTTTTAATGACATCGGCCAATCTTGGGGGTATAATATAATATACGTATTGATAATTTTTGGACTTTCCACGCTTATGAATTTGTTCTTCATGGGGATCTTCTTTTGATCCAAACATTTTCTTCTTATGTAGGTACAATGAATGCCGCTCTTATTGATGCAGCTTGCAAGCCGAGAAAGCCACTGCAAAAGACCAATTGAAAATGAGCATGTGATGCGTCCCTCGGTTCTAACCAAGCACCTAAAATGGTGTCTCTCACTCTTCATCCACCCCTTCCAGATGTTCCTTCTCCCTCTAATTCAATGGCAGTGGCTGTCCCTCCATTGCGAAGTAGTACTGCCTCTAATATTTGTTACTTGCCTTTGCCTGAGGGGGCTATATCCGACTTGGTGGAGAGAGTGGTGAAGATGGCGATGTGTACATTATCTTATGTTGCCTCATCCTTTTCTTTCCCCTTCCTCTTCCCAAGCTCTCTTCTTCTGAAGTAATGGATGAATTGGAAAAGTCCCGGTCTTATGCAAGCGAAACCCTTTCTGTTTCATTTTATGCCAGACAAAATTTATTTTCTTTATTACTTATGTGTATTATTTTTATTTTATTCTAGCATGCCGCCTTGATGGTAGAAGCGTGAAAACGTGAAAGTGACTTGGATGCCACTCTTAATCGGATGGTGAAACTTAAGTCGACCTCGCTTCATCTAGCACTGAGAAAGCTGAACTCATTTTTGTGAAGGTGGGTCAGAGAAGGAGGTCACGGTTGCAGCTGAAGCCTTGTCCTCAAAAGAACGTGAGTTGAAGGAGACCAAGGGGGAGCCGTCGAAGGTCAAAAAAGAGCTTCCTGATTCAATGGAAAAATTTAGGATAGACACTTCCAACATGATTTTCAATATATATGTTTCAGCTAAGCTTTAGTTCGGGAAAGAGACAGATCTCAGCTTTTTGGGTGAGCAGTCTATGGTTAGCGCAGTGTATAAATACTGTCAAGACAAGTGAAATGAAGAGGATGTTGGAAAAAATGCTTCTCTTGAGCAATTATCACACATAAACGGGGAGGAAGATGAGGATCATAGAGACGCACCGCCTATTGGTGCTGAGGGAAAAACTGAGATTAAGATTACTTCAAATCCTCGTGTAGATATTTAAAATTGTTTGTATTAACGCTGAGGGAAAAACTGAAATTGAGATTACTTCAAATCCTCTTGATTTTGTTATGAACGGTTCATTGTAGTTGCTTTACTATGATATTGCTTAACAAATGATTGGGTCGTTTTTATTTGTTTTCGTTTTCTGAAGAAGCTTTGTTTGCTAAGCTTCTAAAGAAAAGCGAGGATAGACTCAAAACTCGAATTTTAAATCATCTTGGTCTTTATGCCGCGGGCATCAGTAAGCATGAGATAGAATTAGATGAGTTGTTTTCCACTCTTAAGAATGAAACCCATAAGTTTATTTCAAGGATTAATTGAGTAGTTAAGGAAAAAAGAGGCGGTTAGTGACTTTGTAGTGCATCGGTGGCAGTATATCCTAGAAAATAATTCCATTTCACCTAATAATCCTCACTTAGAATGTTTAGGCTTAAATTTAGGAATTTGCATGAGGGTTGAATTATGTTTTATTTTTGCTACTTTTTAGTACATAGTTCTATTGAATTAATGTAGTTAATAAGAGGAGTTTATATTAGACCTTTGTTTAGTATCTTTTAGTCATCTTTCAGACTATATATTTTGTTATCGATCAAGCTTGCTCATATAAAACCATGCCTATGCTCCATGAAGTTTCCACACATGACCTTCCTTCGGAGCCCATCATTCCTGAGTCAAATGAGATGGGTGTGTCAGAATTTGGGGTTGAGGTGAAGGGTCCTTCTACTGGTATTGAAGCATAGGTTTGTTACCTCCAAGCTAAGAATGTCGAACTTGGAAGGGAGTTAGAGTGTGTACGCATGAGCTTAAAGAAGCCGGAGATTCGCTTACCCACTGGTATGAGAAGAATGCTAGGTTGCATACGGGGCTTAACGCTGCTGAATTGAAGTTAAGTGTGATGCAGTAATTAATGATAAATGGGAAGAATCTTTATGGGCTTGTTTTCAAAAGGAGATTAAACAACATAAGAAACCATTGAGGACAAGTCTATGGAGATTTCTCACCTAATCGGAGAGATACAGGCTGCCTAATGTGAAAGGGTGGTTGTGGTACCCCATTCTGATATGATTACAGCTCTTACTGTGGGTTCTAGGTCTTCTTCGATTATTGATCAGACAAGGTTTGTGGGGTCGAGGGGGCCTTCCCATTCGTGGAACAATGGATGGAGAAGTGATGCCCATAGATTCTTTGATGCTTTTTTAAGAAGGACCAAGAAAACTAGGGCTCGGCTAATCGATACTCAGGGAAAATAAGGAAGGAGGATGTATGGAGGATTCATGCCTTTAAGAGATTCCCTTTGTAATACTCATGGAAGGATTGCTTTCTACTCGAAGAGACTTAAGCGGGAGAAAATTGAAAGTAACGGAGGGAAGATTCTTCAGCAGTGCGTGAGGGACGTTCTCGAATTTTTCTACCCTACTTGATCAGAACTTCTTATGTAATATTACGGGTTCTGAAGTAACCGTAGAGGGGCCAACTGACCATTGGATTAGGGCATGTTACGACCCTTGAAGGACTTTCTCTGTTAATTCTGCCCCACCTTTAGCTTCCATGTCTTCGGTGTTGTTTTAGGATAGTATTGCTTAGAGAGTGGTTTTGCAACTTACATCATGTTTGAGGTTATATACATGTTATGTGAATTGACATTCCTATGAGGTTATATACATGTTATGTGAATTGACATTCCTATGTGAAGTTTGCAGATTTTTCGTGTACTTATTCTATTTATTTGTACTCTCCCTTGATTTCATTTTGTGTTGGCTCCTTTGACTTTCAGCCTGCTTCTCAGAGTTCAGATGTTGCTATTCTTACAGGGAAGTTGGCTTCTCCCTTGGTTAGAGTCGCATAACTAGAAAGTTTACCTAAGGATGAAGAAAGATGTATCAGGTTGTATATACAAATGAAGTTAAAGCCTTGAAACATAAAATTGAAGAACTAGATGGGAAAATTACAAGGTGAATTAGTGTAGAAGACACTCCTTCTGCAACCTTGGCCAGTGGTTCTTCTTCTAAACTAGGTGTTGCCCCCATGCCCCCTTCTAGGGCCGATCGAGACGAAGTTTCGAAGTGGAAGAGTGATTTGAAAAATTATTGTGAAGAAAATTTTAATGAGCTCAAGGATCATTATAAGAAAGTATTGGTTACACTGGACACTCGTGTTTCGCCCTTTTTCTCTACAGCGGAAGAGCCTTTCATTCCCTTCTATAGGAATACTGAGAAGACGAGGGTACATCTTTTAGGTGAGATTGAAAGAACTAGAGGGGTGGTTATAAGGCCTATGAATGCCCATGAAAATAAGATTTTCAACTTAGAATGCGATGCTTGCCTGGACTTCATTATTGTTTCCTGAGGTGGGATAGATGGCTTCCCTGGTAGAGCAACTTCATGATGAAAAAGTAAAGAAGGCAAGGATAGAAATCAGCAGGAGGCGAGCAATCCATGTTTTAACATATTTCTTACCCGGGCTTACATGACTTCCTTATACAATCGCATGGATTATGACTTGATCTGTAGGACTGCGGCCACCATTGGGCTGGTGCCAAATATGACCCACATACGGTTTACCGTAGTACCACTCATAGCTGTATTGCTTCCATTTGCTTATCAGTTTTTATTACTGAATTGAACGATCTACCTTCTATTCTCCCCTTGATGGGTCGTTCTTCTTTAGTCCTGGGACACATTATCGTAGATCTTCCCACCGTAGAACGACCGTATCTAGCTCTTCTTTTGAGCCTGAATCAGATTCTTAGTAGGTTTTTGTTTTGCTGTAAAGTGTAACTCTATGAATTTAGTATAATTTGGGTTGTGATTGTTTTTATCCATTTTCACTCGTGAAGTAAGCTAGCCGTGTTGAATTATACACAAAATCTTTTGCCAGTAGAAGTAGAACTAAGTTATCTTGAGTAAGTTTTTAGTTTCTAATGTTTACCTAGTGAGCTTTAATTTTTGGAACTGTATCTGATTTGCGAGTTGTGGTAAATTCCATGCATTGTTGTTTCCTGCCATTTCTGACTTGATTTCTTGTATAGTTCATGAATGCTGAACTGCGCCTAGGGCATGCATGTTATGTTGTACGTGGGGAATGATCGATCCCCTTTTTCAGAGAGAGGTTCATGTTCGCGCACTTGGCACGATTTGACCAGCTAGTTGAGGGAAGATAGATATTTGACTATGAAGTTAGGTCGTTTGTTTACAACCTTCACATGCGCAAGATTTTTTACCGGTTCTAGCTGTCTAATCTTTGTATGTCCAATATGCTATGTTAGTGTTATTAATATAGAGCGGTTTTATCCGCTTTAGACCATCCAATATCCCAACAACTAGTTTGGCCAAAAAAAGCCAAGTTGCATGTTGTGCATCTCCGTCTTGATAACTGGCAGATCCGACATATTTGTTTTGGTTGCCCTAGAAAAAGTAAAAAAATTTAAGCAGAGTAGGGAGGGAAAAAACATTTGGGGATGGTTAACTGCAGAATTAAACTCAGGTTGTTTGCTTCAAAGCCAACATTTGCTGGCACTCAGAACATTTGTTGGCACTCAGACAAATTATCATTTTTTATTAATGTGCAATAAAAGTAAATACTTTTCAGACCTTGTAGATTGTTGCCCCTCCCTATCCCGTTGCCCTAGACGGTTGGCTTGCCAGCCTTGCCCTATGGTCAGGCCTGATAACTGGTTCGGCCAGTCTAGTATCCCTACGTCTAGTTCGGTTGAGAAGTTGATCTATGTTAGGAAGTATTTTTAGTGGCTGGTTCGGCCCTTCTAATATCCCTACGTCCATCGTGGGTATTTAACTATGTAAAAGAATAAACATGTTATCCCGCCTTTTGGCAAGGCCGTGACACCAAGAACTTGACTAGAAACCAAGGATGGTTCGTCCTGGAGATCAGTTATACATTGGTCTACTATGGATGTCGGTAAAAAAATTTCGAATCCGGATCGAGCTACAATTTATAGGACATGAAAAGCAAAGCTGAGAAAGCCAATGTTCCAAATTTCAAGTCAATCGGAGTTCGTATGCTCAAGATATTGATGGATCACGGTTGAGAAATCCAAAATTGCATCGATCATATCTCAAGATTTATAAGTCCAAATGCCACCAAATTTGGACAGGAGCTTACTACCAACATGAGGAATGTTCATGCCAAATTTCAGCTCCATCGGATGAATTCTTGATCGATTCGAAGTTGCGTCGTATCGATCACGGACCAACTTGCATCGATCATATCTCGAGATCTACAAGTCCAAATGATACGAAATTTTCACAGTAGGTTACTGCCAACATGAGGAATGTTCATGCCAAATTTCAGCTCCATCGGATGAATTCTTGATCGATTCGAAGTTGCATCGTATCGACCACGGACCAACTTGCATCGATCATATCTCGAGATCTATAAGTCCAAATGCCACCAAATTTGGACAGAAGCTTACTGCCAACATGAGGAATGTTCATGCCAAATTTCAGCTCCATCGGATGAATTTTTGATCGATTCGAAGTTGCGTCGTATCGATCACGGACCAACTTGCATCGATCATATCTCGAGATCTACAAGTCCAAATTATACGAAATTTTCACAGTAGCTTACTGCCAACATGAGGAATGTTCATGCCAAATTTCAGCTCCATCGGATGAATTCTTGATCGATTCGAAGTTGCGTCGTATCGATCACGGACCAACTTGCATCGATCATATCTTGAGATCTACAAGTCCAAATGATACGAAATTTTCACAGTAGCTTACTGCCAACATGAGGAATGTTCATGCCAAATTTCAGCTCCATCGGATGAATTCTTGATCGATTCGAAGTTGCATCGTATCGATCACGGACCAACTTGCATCGATCATATCTCGAGATCTACAAGTCCAAATGATACAAAATTTTCACAGTAGCTTACTGCCAACATGAGGAATGTTCATGCCAAATTTCAGCACAATCTAATCAAATCCTGATCGATTCGAAATTGAGTTCGAATCGATCCCGGAACGGGCCCCAATCTCCTAAGGCCGGGCATGTGGGCCCCCTCACGTGCTAGAAGCGGTCTCCCCGGATTTTAGGCGAAATATCAGCCTCCTACACCTATAAATAGAGCCCCTGGTCATTCAGAAAGGGGGTCGGAGAATTTTGAGAGTAAAAGAGCGCCCGGACTCTGCCACGTTCACTCCAGAACGCCATTACTGCCATTGATCTCGAATTTAAGCTTATTATCTGCTGTACTTCGCTCTAAAAAACCTGTAATCTTCAAGTATCAAGCAATAAAGTGATAAAACTTCATAGTGGACGTAGGCAATACGCCGAACCACTCTAAAACTCTGTGTTTCTATGCATTTTCTTATATGTTTATTGGTGTGTTTGTTAGATCTGCTTCATTTTACAAATTTTATCTTCATTTTATCTCTTCAAACACATCCGAAGAGTGTTGTGCCCAATTTTGGTACAAACACTTTGGTGCTTTCACTGAGAACAACCCAGTTTTTCTCCCGTTCCTTGGATCTGCTTTCGATATCGGATTGCATAAATCTAAGGAGAAGATCCAGATCTATCGTTCAATGGTTCCTTCTATTCTATTCAGATTGCTCCAGATCTAAGAGGAACCATATTCATCATGAATTCCGTACCCATATTCTCAAATCCAGAAAATATGCTGTTTTTCATGCTCATATTTTCGAATCCATTAAAAATGCTGTTTTTCGTGCTCATATTTTCGAATCCAGGAAATGTGGTGTATTTCGTATCCATAGCTTCGAATCCAGGAAATGTGGTGTATTTCGTATCCATAGCTTCGTATCCAGGAAATGTGGTGAAGTTCGTATCCGTAGCTTCGAATCCAGGAAATGTGGTGTATTTCGTATCCATAGCTTCGTATCCAGGAAATGTGGTGAAGTTCGTATCCGTAGCTTCGAATCCAGGAAATGTGGTGAATTTCGTATCCATAGCTTCGAATCCAGAAAGTGTGGTGAATTTCGTATCCATAGCTTCGAATCCAGAAAGTGTGGTGAATTTCGTATCCATAGCTTCGAATCCAGGAAATGTGGTGAATTTCGTATCCATAGCTTCGAATCCAGGAAATGTGGTGAATTTCGTATCCATAGCTTCGTATCCATCATGGAGCGCTACTTCGTACCCATCATGGAGCGCTACTTCATACCCATCATGGAGCGCGACTTCGAATCCATCAGGGAGTGCTACTTCGTATCCATCAGGAAGCGCTACTTCGTATCCATCCATCTACCTCCAATTCGAATCGATACTCACATATACTTCGTATCCATCCATCTGCCTCCATTTCGTATCGATACGCACATGCAGTTCGTATCCATCCATCTGATCGATACGAAGACGAGCACATCTGATGGATTCGAACAAGAACGATACGAAGAAGGACTTTTTCAGGTTGCTTGATGGATACAGAATCTTCAAAAAAAAAATCGGGTACGATCCAAATTTCCTAAAAAGAGGCTAAAAAAAAAAATTTCGGGGGGAAACCCCCCCAACCCTAGCCGCAGCGCAGAGCACCCGCATAGTTAATTCAAAACTCAACTTAGTAAAGAAACATTCTGATCGTTCCATGACGGACGGGACATAGGAGATTACAACAACAATTGTTGAAATGCAATCGAGAAATGGGTATTGAAATACTACTCAACTGGTGCTCCCGGAGGCTGGAGAACCAAGCAAAAACACCAAGAACTGAAGTTGATTAATATATCATGCTTCTAAGGTGGACTGCAACTTCCTCCAATTGACCAGCTTTTAAAACTCTTGAATTGACAACTATGGCACGATGACTACTATGACAACTGTTCTACACTGTCAACTCTGCCAATTCAAAGCATAGCCGGTCACCACTGAATCGTCTTCAAATGCCCACATCTTAATCGTTCCACATCTATACGACTAAAAGCATGGCATACAACCTCCAGAGAACTTCCTTAATACCCTATACTGGTCTCCTAACTGTTAGCCCATCTTAACCAACTCACATCGAATCAGTGTTACCAACCATTCGAACATTGGGCAATCAGGCATGCATCATTCACTAGTATTACAAGACCCCATAACCATAAAATGGACTTGATAATGTTGATTCGAGTATCGTTCCCAGTCAGGACCTATTCATTGAGACCATCCGACATGTAGAATTTCCAACTAAAATTCAGCATGCCGACTATGTCTGTGTACTATAGAAATACAACCTCCGATACTACCTCATGAAGTGAGAATGGCACATGGATTCTACCAAAAGTGATAAATGTCGTCAACGCGTTGTATCCCCTATTCCTCAAAGAAGACTGTCAATCGTAGTTAGGCATACCATTTCTACTTCTCATATTGCTAAAGGGAATAAAGAAGCTGGCAGCCAACGAATTGATAAAAATCCACAGCCCGTTGCTGCCAACACTTATAAATGAAATCAGCACAAAAGCTTATTTCCAGACTTTGATAAGAGAACTAGTGGATAGCCGCCGACGCCAACACCTACATGTCCACGCCAATATTGAGTTGATGAAGGATTAATGTCGCAAGATAAGATGGAAACCTATTCCATACTCTAAATCAGGAAGCTCCTCTTCTTTGGATGGCTACCATGGATGCCAACGCCATAAGGCTGCTCCGGAAAGGATAGCTCTGACAATATTTTCGAGCCCCATAAAACGAAGGGCCGGAAAACCTCGACCCCTATCAATCACGAACTTTGATCAAACTGAACCATTCGCGTTAGACTTCCAACTGTGAATGGTTGGACCGAAGTGCAATAGCGAGCATACTACGCCGCTTCACACATCAATGAGATTTTATCTGATCTCTTTTGAATTATTTCTATTTCAATTTCGTTTATGTTACGAAATATGACCGACTTAAATTAAAATACTTGCAAATGATGCAGGTAACCGAGTACTGAAGGATGGGTGCAAAACGACCTCCGTGGACTATGATCAAACCATTGAGGTATCATCATGACGAGCATGATTCAACCACTCGTCGGCTCGTACATGCACCTAACTTGGTGGCATGGCATTAAAGCGGGAGAGACTGATAAAGTCGGGACTCCAGTGCAAAATGGATGCAACCGACCATTTACCCATCCGCCTATCCAATTTAATCAAGAGGTCTGAAAAAGATTTGGAGTTATATGTCCCAACACTGCACTCTCCATCTCATACTTCAAGCTTGCCAAAATACTTATGCTTCCTCGGATGCCCAATAAAATTTAAATCACACCGAGAGTCGATGTGACATGGCCATCTATGCATCCAATCCTACATTAGAACTTGGGATGATTTGAGGACATGTGTTTAAAGTGGATATGATTTGACCATTCACTCTCCAGTTTGCATCAATGATTCGACAAAACAATCATGCCATAAACCGACTTTATCAGGGCCAACCCTCAATTTATAGTCATCAACAGCCGACTGCTTACTCACTAATCATCATGAGCCATCATTCCAACTCTCTTCCTCAACTCGAATGGAAGAGCGCAAAGCGTAAAGTGGACATGGCTCGACCGTCTACTCTCTAACTCTTTCCCCCACCTTAAGGGAAAATACACAACTCAAAGTGGATGTAGCTCAGCCATCCTCTCCTCTGCTCGAGCTCAAAGCTTGCCAGAACACTAATCTTACTCCTTAGGTTTGGCAGAAGCGGGATCCAAATGGACACGGATGTGATTCATCCGTCCATAAACTAAGTCTCATCCTTCGTTGATAGCAGATAAGTGGAAAGTAATCGAGATCCCACCGATCATTTTGCTAACCGAAACCCACATCTCGGGGGCAAGCCATCGCATCAATGGCCGAACTGGACCAACACACGACAGTCCTGCAATCAACTCTAGGTTCCCAGAGTGCGAACCAGAGTATAAACACTAACTCCACTTTCCCAGAGTGCGAATTGGAGTATAAACATCAAATTCATCGTTCCCAGAGTGTGAACGGACTCCAATTTCCCAGAGCGCGAATTGGAGTATAAACATCCAATAAATCGTTCCCAGAGTGCGAACGGACTCCAACTTCCCAGAGCGCGAATTGGAGTATAAACATCCAATAAATCGTTCCCAGAGTGCGAACGGACTCCAACTTCCCAGAGTGTGAATTGGAGTATAAACATCCAATAAATCGTTCCCAGAGTGTGAACGACTCCAAATTCCCAGAGTGCGAATTGGAGTATAAACATCAAATCCATCGTTCCCAGAGTGTGAACGAATTCCTAAAAAGCCTAAATAGGTGTGACTGACCATCTGTTGGCTAGCTCCAAGTTCCCAAAGCATGAATTGGAGTATAAACATATTACAGGTTCCTGGAACGCGAACCGAAGCATCCGTGCTAACTCCAAGTTCCCAAAGCATGAATTGGAGTATAAACATAAATTACAGGTTCCCGAAGCACGAACCGAAGCATCATGCTAACTCCAAGTTCCCAAAGCATGAATTGGAGTATAAACATCAATTCCAGGTTCCCGGAGTACGAACCAAAATGCGAATGCTAACTCCAGATTCCCAGAGCGCGAATTGGAGTACAAACATCAATTCCAGGTTCCCGGAGTACGAAACGAAACGTCAATGCTAGCTCCAAGTTCCTAGAGCGTGAATTGGAGGATAAACATCAATTCCAGGTTCCCGGAGTGCGAACCCAAGACATACATGCTAACTCCAAATTCCCAGAGCGTGAAGTGGAGTATAAGCATCAATTCCAGATTCCCAGAGCGTGAACCAAAATATACATGCCAACTCCAGATTCCCAGAGTGCGAACTGGAGTATAAACATCAACCAACTCCAGTCCTCAAAGCTAGAATTGGAATATAAATATCAGTAGGAATGCGATTCGACTGTCCATCTATCAACTCTGATCCCGCCGCAAGTCCTGTAGACAAAAAGTGGATGTGATTCAACCATCCACTTTCCTATCTTCCCCTGACACGGGGGCATACTTATCATTAAAAATTGAATGCTCCGACCATCTAGCATAAAGCGGGAATGACACGACCGTTCACGCATCAACACTTATCCCCGGCATGGGACCTATAACATAATCTTATAGGGATGCACTCCAACCGAACAAGACAGAATTTCTTCCATGATTCGACAGGGAGATGCAGATTAGAAAAACGGACCTAGATGAACATCTTATTCTAAATGGATGTGATTACCCATCCTACCACAAATGAGCGTGACATGTCCATTCATCTGCTAACTCTAGCTAATGATCTAGCGGGTTGTGCATGCAACGTGGCCGGATATGACCCAACCATCCGCCAGTTAGCTCCTTTCTCCAAATCAGAAGGAGGAACATCAAATTAAAGTTGTCGCAATGTGACCGACTACACTTCGACTTTCGCCATTGACTAGCCAGAGGAATTAATCGAGGAAAATGTGGTTCGACCATTTTCTGCTGAAAGTCTTAGTCCCCAGAGTGTAGACATGGATGTAAATATCAAATAGGTGTGACTAATGGCCCTTCAACTAACTCTCATCTCCGGAGTACGACTACGAGCGTAGACAAATGAATGAATGTGATCCGACCATTCATTCACCAACTCCGACCAAAAGTCGATGGGAGGAATATAAACTCGCTACAGGAGCAATTAGACTGTCCACAAACTAACTCTACGACTGTGGGCAGAATAATAAATCATTGAAAAGAAGAGAAAGGTGACTCGCTACATCGCTAGCTTAGCGTCCTTTACGCCTTAAGGCAACGACTGCAAGGAGGCCTTAATGCTAACCAATCAGAATGATGCTTGAGGTTACGAGAAGCCAATTATACCGTACCGCCAGATCGACGGGCAATATCGATCTGCACATTTCATATCAAACCAATGGATCGATAGGCAATGAGGTTCGTACATTCTGCATTGTATCACTAAATCGACGGCCAATATCGATCCTCTTCGACTACAATTCGATGTGACACGAGCGCCCATCGAATACCTTCAACCACCAGAGCATGGATAGAACCACGAATGAGTGTGATTTGACCATTCATCCTCCGTCACCTTCCTTCGAACTGCCAGGAAGAGAATGAGACGGGACGACCATGACCTGACTGCATTTATGCTGACTTTATCCCTAGATCTGACTGGAGAACGTAAACCGAAATGGACGTGGTTGATCGCCCGACTGCAAAAGAATGCAATACGGCCATTCATTCTTTGACTCTTACCACGATCCGACTAAACGAGATATTCACAATGAGTTCAAGCTAACTATCCACGTACCGATTCTTACCCTTGATTCGACAAGGGAGGCATCAATCCTACATTGGATCTTACTGGACGATTCACTCTTCAGTTTTTGCCCAGAGTATGACGACATAAGAAGCAAAGTGAATGTCGATGAGGCAACGAAGTATTCTACCTAGAGGAATGAACTAGGACAGAATGCAAGGTAAGGCATAACTCACCTTTCCATTGATTAACTCGATCCTATGGTTCAATGGGACAGAATGCAAAATTGAAGCGAACATTATCTACCTTGCTACTTATCGAGATATTCCCCCGACTTGGGGGCATGCACGAGAAATAAGATGAATATAATTTGATCCTTTATCAAACAACTCTAGCTCTTACAGCTTGGACTACAGTATAAATACAGTAGAAGCTAGGCTTAATCAGTCGCACAATACATCCATTAACCCAAGACTGGGGGCATGAGTATGATCATCCAAGAACTGGATACGACTACTCAATCCTATAGCTCGTGCCTAGTATTCATAACAACTTTAAGTTACGACCGAAAGGATGATTAGAGATAGAATCATCAGATCGACGCCCGGACTTATGGGCAACTGATCATCATTCTTACCCTTTCGATGAGCAATGGATCGCGAGTACATTGAATGGAAAATGCATTGCGTGGAAACACATGTAGACTCAAACTCATAGTTGGAGCCAGCTATGCTGTAGCACGAGATACAAGGCTAAACTCTACTAAGCCTTTGATTCAACATGCCTATAAGGCTAATCACTTACCATTGCAAACAAGCACATGAAGTGCCTACAACCCGTCACGAGTATTGTAGATCAGATCACAACTCCATGCAACGATGATGCAAGAGTCAACTACACTGCTCCAGATGAATTTGATATGTCCACTTGGACTCAATCATATGTATATATGAACTCTCACCAACCATTCAGAACCCTGCATTAAATGTTAACCCGATGCATGTCTCGGTGAATAAAAATGAAGCGACGTGGATTTAGGAAGATCTGCTGCACATAAGGAGGAGGCGAATCTACCCAAAACCAATAGGTTTATCCATGATGTCCTCTATCCAAAATGATTATCCAATCCTTTACTCTTGAAAGAAACAAATGGAGAGTGGCAGACGTATGCCGACCACCCAGACTTGCACGAGGCATGGAAAAGCATAGTTTTTCACTTCCAATGATCAACCGTTACGATAGGTCCAATGGCAACCTTAGATATTTGAAAGATAGCTCAAACGGAATATCAAGCTAAGCCAGTTTGATATCACTTATCTCCCTTAAAGAGCTATCCACGGCCAAACATTAGCATACTTCATATCTGAATTCACTACATCAGACGATTATCTGAAGAACAGTAGAGAACCGTCCAATCGATGGAGAACATACATAAATGGAACTCCTATCAAAGACTATCTACCGTGGGGAATTCTTCTTGAATAGGGGAATGAGAGATGGCATATCCTCCGCAAAGCATCACTGCATGATTACATCTGGATCATTCGACTCCATCGACACAAAGCATTAATTTTGTATCCACCAATCTGAGACCCAATATAACATATCCGTCGATGCAAAGCACACCTTATGTGAGTCCATCTCGTATAGATAACCATCGATACGAAGTCTACCTTAGTGCATGCCAGATCGATCCAAGAGAGGATCGATGCGAAGGAATGAATCCAAAACAACCATCAAGTGTTGTTGCAACTCGAATTTCACAATGATTCAGGAGAGGATCGATATAGAATTCGAAACGAGAAGACCGACAACGACTTATTAACGTGCGAACGTCAACAAGAGTCAGGTTAACATATATGTATGTACGTTGAACTAATTTCCAATTTTAGAAATCCACGGGTCGAATGCCCAACTGGTGACAATTACAACAACAAATAGCTAATCGTTATCATACAATAATCGGTTACAACGGTACAACAGTTGGTAGTCAACAATTCATATTACTAAAAAATCAGTCAACGATTACAACTTCCAACAAGAAGACGATAACGGTTTAACAAGTTAAATGGAACTATTCAGAGTGAAGATGGCAGTTTTCAAAGCACGTCATGTTCACACAAGACGTACTTTGGGGGGCAAATGTTATCCCGCCTTTTGGCAAGGCCGTGACACCAAGAACTTGACTAGAAACCAAGGATGGTTCGTCCTGGAGATCAGTTATACATTGGTCTACTATGGATGTCGGTAAAAAAAATTCGAATCCGGATCGGGCTACAATTTATAGGACATGAAAAGCAAAGCTGAGAAAGCCAATGTTCCAAATTTCAAGTCAATCGGAGTTCGTATGCTCAAGATATTGATGGATCACGATTGAGAAATCCAAAATTGCATCGATCATATCTCGAGATTTATAAGTCCAAATGCCACCAAATTTGGACAGGAGCTTACTGCCAACATGAGGAATGTTCATCCCAAATTTCAGCTCCATTGGATGAATTCTTGATCGATTCGAAGTTGCATCGTATCGATCACGGACCAACTTGCATCGATCATATCTCGAGATCTACAAGTCCAAATGATACGAAATTTTCACAGTAGCTTACTGCCAACATGAGGAATGTTCATGCCAAATTTCAGCTCCATCGGATGAATTCTTGATCGATTCGAAGTTGCATCGTATCGACCACGGACCAACTTGCATCGATCATATCTCGAGATCTATAAGTCCAAATGCCACCAAATTTGGACAGAAGCTTACTGCCAACATGAGGAATGTTCATGCCAAATTTCAGCTCCATCGGATGAATTTTTGATCGATTCGAAGTTGCGTCGTATCGATCACGGACAAACTTGCATCGATCATATCTCGAGATCTACAAGTCCAAATTATACGAAATTTTCACAGTAGCTTACTGTCAACATGAGGAATGTTCATGCCAAATTTCAGCTCCATCGGATGAATTCTTGATCGATTCGAAGTTGCGTCGTATCGATCACGGACCAACTTGCATCGATCATATCTCGAGATCTACAAGTCCAAATGATACGAAATTTTCACAGTAGCTTACTGCCAACATGAGGAATGTTCATGCCAAATTTCAGCTCCATCGGATGAATTCTTGATCGATTCGAAGTTGCGTCGTATCGATCACGGACCAACTTGCATCGATCATATCTCGAGATCTACAAGTCCAAATGATACGAAATTTTCACAGTAGCTTACTGCCAACATGAGGAATGTTCATGCCAAATTTCAGCACAATCTGATCAAATCCTGATCGATTCGAAATTGAGTTCGAATCGATCCCGGAACGGGCCCCAATCTCCTAAGGCCGGGCATGTGGGCCCCCTCACGTGCTAGAAGCGGTCTCCCCGGATTTTAGGCGAAATATCAGCCTCCTACACCTATAAATAGAGCCCCTGGTCATTCAGAAAGGGGGTCGGAGAATTTTGAGAGTAAAAGAGCGCCCGGACTCTGCCACGTTCACTCCAGAACGCCATTACTGCCATTGATCTCGAATTTAAGCTTATTATCTGCTGTACTTCGCTCTAAAAAACTTGTAATCTTCAAGTATCAAGCAATAAAGTGATAAAACTTCATAGTGGACGTAGGCAATACGCCGAACCACTCTAAAACTCTGTGTTTCTATGCATTTTCTTATATGTTTATTGGTGTGTTTGTTAGATCTGCTTCATTTTACAAATTTTATCTTCATTTTATCTCTTCAAACACATCCGAAGAGTGTTGTGCCCAATTTTGGTACAAACAAAACAAAGATGTATTTTTATACTGGTTTGGGCCGTCTAATATTCCTACATCCAGTTCATTGTACTTTTACTTTTTATAATTGTTACAATGCTTGTTACGTAAGTAGTGCAGATCGCTCAGGATGAGGTCTGAGATTTCTAAAGCAGCATTAAACGCATGTTTTTTGCAGTTACAGTCGGCACTTCGATCTTAGCTCCTCCACCATATTTTGAATCCATCATGCTTTCGATCTCGGCTATCTATCCGGTAAGAGTTCTCCCCTAGGTTAGGGAGAGAAACATCAGTGATCCCAGTGCCGACAACTGGGTTAGGTTTCAGTGGAGGGCGGTAGCTAATCTTTCAAATTGGTGTGCATCTCAATCACTTCAGCTTATTGCTTGGCTCAAGTGAGGGTCGTCATTGAAGGGCTCCATAGTTGAATCTTATAGTTTCTGAGCAAAAGGCCCAAATGTCCTTATCAACATAACTGTAGCAGGGGGATCTTTCAAAGTCATTTTAGCACGACATTGTAGATTCTTGGTTTTGTGTCATTATCAGAATCACCGTCTAAATCAACAAATACCAACATTCTCTTACCCAACTTGCAGTCGTTTTTTGATAAAGGAGGATGATGGTCAATTAGTAGTAGTCGTTCAACATGATTCCATGCAACATCGATTATTGAGACTTTCAATCAAGTAATTGGAGGATTGACGTCAGATGAGTCGGGAATTTGATTTGCAGCCCAATTTCACCATACTCATTTCTAAGACTATCGTTGTCATTTACCTACTCAATAGACAATGTAAGTGGTAATTGATGGCGATGAACCACGATGGATGATAAATTAGCTTGGGGTGGTATTTTAGGTTGTTATTCCCTTTAGCCCTTTCTCCTATTGTTTACCTAATTTATCGACGGATTGAACCATGGTTAGGATGAGATCCATAGGGGCTTCTGGAACTATAGATGACCATTTTTGAAAAAAAAGAGGATGGATGATTTGTAGGGGAATGTCGGTAAACTCGTTAAAAACGAGGGTTCAATTGATTTGCTGGAGATTAGAAAAAGCATACGGAGGTTCAGGCACTCCTTGTAGCTTTAATAAATATTGGTGAGATTGTTTCTCCCACAACACCTTGATTGATAAAATTGGTAATTGTAAATGTTTATTTGCAAGTTTGAATCAACAAACTTAACTTGTATTAAGCTTGCCTTTGGATAGTAATTATGCTTCTAGAAGCTTACACAATCATATAGTTGCACTCCAACTGTTTGTTAGAATATCAAATTGAGTTTATATTTTAAAATTGACTATAATCCATCATAAACATAAACAGATAATGATGCATGAAAGTAAAAAAGTTGTCGAATTTTTTTACGTGGTTCAGATTCTTTTGAATCCTAGGTCCACAGATTAAGTTCCTTTATTTTTCCCTTGGTAATGCATGTGTTTTCTTCCTAATTAGAAGATACGATTTCTTTATTCAAAAAACAAAAAGAAAACGCCCCTACAACATTCCCAACCATCTCCTAATTATCATGTTGAAGGCAAACACGGATTACCATCATCCTTGCATGCCATCATGTTTCCACCTTTGGATCATGGACGTGTTCCTCAACCGCATTGTTGGTTACATGTGTTTGAACTACTGACATGTCTTTCGGCGAGACGCCCTAATTTTGACATTTATATTATGGTCTTTGGTGGAAAGTTTGAATTGGAGGCGGAAACTCCCAAAATTGAAGCATGAATGTTTGGAATTGGAGCAGGAGATCTTATTGGGTTGTACCTTTTTGATCTTATGTGGTGAAGGGTTTGTTAGGAACTGAAGATAGTGGTTTTGATGACAACAACCTTTGTAACTTATTTTATAAATTATATACTAACATTATTGTCTATATATATATATATATATGAATGTTATTATGCAAGATGTATATAAGGCAGGTACTGATTATTAAAGACTGTACAGTATAAAGATCAATAATGAAGAAATCAAGTTTGAAGACTCATGAGTATCAAGACCAAGATTTCAAGATTAGTGTCTAGTTTTGTTAAAACTTCATAATAGCACGAAAATCTTCATTCCAAATTTCATTTGGGATGGAACTCATTTCTACCTTCTTAGTGGCTTACAAACCTACGACAAGTAGCTTACAAACCTACGACAAGTGGCTTACAAAGCCACGAACATCCTGATTTTGTACAAGTTCTCGAGTCCTGATGTGATGAGATATTCTGCAGGAAGAAGCTTGCAAAACTATTTCAAAATGTTTTTCCAAAATGCTTTTCAAAATATTTTAGCCTTAAAAATTATCTTTTCAAATGATTTTCAAAAAGATGCTTTAGTCTTAAAAAATTCTTGTTTTTGTTTTTAAACGAACTCTTGTTCTAAACTTCGTTTGTTTTTAAAATTATCTTCTGATTTTTAAATATTCTTTATAATATATATATATATATACACACTTAAGATTTAAAATCAAATTTATATATACATTCTAAAAATATATATTTCTACTCTTCTTTATTTTAAAACATATGAAAATTAGTTTATTTTACTCCAGAATCATTTTATCTTGTTTTCCTTTAAAAACATTTTTGAAAAATTTTTTACATTGTTTTTAACCAAGGGATGTCGACATCATGGGATATCCCATATCAACATGGTGGCCGCTGAATTCAAAAGTTTCAATTTTCAAATGAAGCGTCTATTCGTTTAAATCTCTTCATGAATGGTTATGACCACTATTGGTCTATAAATAGCCTTCACAAATGAATTTTTTAACTAATTAATTTCTTATTTTCTTCACTCTTTACTCTCACAAATCCATATTCAAAAAAATTCTTATTTTTAAGATTGTGCTGAAATTCTGCCAAATTCTCAAGTGAATCAAATTTGAATATCATTCTTGTTTGATTCTCTGCACTCTCTCGAAGATCAAAGTGCTATTCAGAGTTATAGGATCAATTTGTAATTAAAAGTTATCTAGTCTCTCTATAAGGTATGGTTGTGCTTGGAAATCAATTGGGTGATCTTGTGTCCCGTAAATCAAGAGAGTTTACCCGGACTCGAAGATAGGAGGGTACCTCAACGCCTTTAGAAATTGAGGATTGTAATCTCGACATTGGTATGGTATAATAAAAATATGTACGAGATGTTTTCCTTAGTGCAGGACTAGATGTAGGATAACTATGAACCAGTATAAAATCCGGTGTGTTCTTTTCTTTTACTGCTTTTTATTTACTTTCTGCATCTATGTTTGATTCTATCATTTTTCTGTGATTAAGTTTTGCGTTTATTTATATCATAATTTTTAAATTAGTCTATATAAGTCTTAGATTCCATCAAACACTATTCACCCCCCTCTAGTGTTAAATTAGCCTTAAGATCCTTAATTCGCACTCCCTTTCGATTGGTATCAGATCATAGGTTTTCATAATCTGGAACTTGAAAAGTTAAAAATGGCATTTTTAGGAAATTTTGTTAATACTAGTTTGAATTTATGCATTTCATCAAAGTATCATAAGTATGCATATAGATTTTATGAAAAATCAAGTTACCGACCGAATTGGTTTGTTATGCAGGAAGAGACATGTTACATGGCTTTTGAAGAATCAACAACCAATGGACAAATTGTGAAAATTGAGAAAGATAAATGGATACTTGATAGTGGCTGCTCAAGGCATATGACTAGAAATCCCGAGATACTCAATGACAATATATATCAAGATGGTGGATTGGTCAACTTTGGAAATAACTCAAAAGGATATGCGATTGACATCGGCAATGTCGATAATTCTAAAACTCTTCTTATTTCGGATATTTTGCTAGTTACAAATTTAAAACCTAATTTGATTAGTATAAGTCAACTATGTGATAAAGGATTTAAAATTAAATTTGGAAAAAATAAGTGTCATATCAAAGATAATAAGTCAAATATTATCTTTGAAGGAATTAGGAAGAAAAACATTTACATCCTTAGTATGAAAGTTTCAAATGATAACTTATGTCTTTTAGCTAATACAAGTGACCCTTGGATTTGGCATAAAAGATTTGGTTATTTAAATTTCAAACTGTTATCTAGGTTATCAAAACTTGACTTAGCGAGAGGTCTTCCCAAGTTAAACTTTTAAAGTAGATAGTATATGTAATGCTTGCCAATTAGGAAAACTTAAAAAAAGTTCATTTAAATTAAAAGATATGATTTCTACTTCTAAACCTCTAGAATTACTTCATTTAGATTTATTTGGTCCATCTCAAGTTCAATCAATTAATCACAATAAATATGTTTTTGTAATTGTAGATGATTATTCTAGATATACTTGGACATTTTTTCTTAAAATTAAAAGTGATGCTTTTGAATTATTTAAAAATTTTGCTAAAAGAATTCAAAATCATTTTTTTAAAAATAAAAACTATTTGTAGTGATCACGGTGGAGAATTTGAAAATGAAAATTTTGAGAGTTTCTACAATCAAAAAGGAATTACTCATAATTTCTCCTTTCCAAGAACTTCACAACAAAATGGAGTGGTAGAACGTAAGAATATAACGATTCAAGAGTGTGCTAGAATAATGCTTTCTAATTGTAACTTACCTAAAAACTTTTGGGTTGAAGTAGTCGCTACAACGTGTTATATATTAAATAGAATTTTAATTAGACCATTAACTAATAAAATACCATATGAATTACTTTACAATAAGATACCCATAGTAGCTTGTTTTAAAGTTTTTGGTAGTAAGTGTGTTTTATTCTTAATACAAAAGATAATTTAGATAAATTTGAACCTAAATCCGATAAAGGTATCTTCATCGGATATTCTAATAGAATTAAAGCATTTTGAGTTTATAAATTAAGAACTAACACTATTGAAGAAACAATGCATGTATCTTTTGATGAAAATTTTAAAGATACTATACAAATAGAAGATGAAGAAGATTTTGTAACTTTAAATAATGAGCCTAATGAAACTAATTGTGAAATCATTCAACCTAATAAAAGAATTAGGCTATTAAAAGATCATCCTGTAGAAAATATACTAGGAAATATTGAATCTATAATTAAAACAAGAAATCAACTAAATAGTTTGAGTAATGTAGTTTTTATATTAACTATTGAACCTAAAAATCCAAAAGAAGCATCATCTGATGATTCATAAAATCTTGCTATGCAAGAAGAATTAAATCATTTAACCAGAAATGATGTTTGGGAACTTGTTCCTAGACATGAGGATAAAAGTATAATTAGAACAAAATGGGTTTATAAAAATAAAATGAATGAACTTGGTGAGGTCGTAAGAAATAAAGCTCGTTTAGTCATGCAAGGTTATTGTCAAGAAGAAGGAATTAATTATGACGAAACCTTTGCACCCGTAGCAAGACTAGAAGCTATCAGGATTCTACTTGCTTCGCAAATTACAATAATTTCAAGTTATATCAAATGGATGTTAAAAGTGCTTTTCTAAATGGTTTTTGTAAAAGAAGATGGTTATGTTAAACAACCTCCACTTTTTGAAGATAATAAATTTTCAAATCATGTATATAAATTAAAGAAAGCTTTATATGGTCTGAAACAAGCTCCTAGAGCCTGGTATGAATGACTATGATCTTATTTACTACAATCTGGTTTCGAAATTGGTAAAATAGATACAACTCTTTTTGTTAAAAGAAACAAAAATGACATTCGATTAGTACAAATATATGTAGACGATATAATATTTGGATCAACTAATAACATAATGAATAAAGAATTTTCGGATATAATGACTAAAGAATTTGAAATGAGTCATATGGAAGAACTAAGCTTCTTCTTAGGACTTCAAATCAAACAATTAGATAATGGAATTTTCATTAGTCAAAAAAATGCTAAGTATTAAATTAATAAATTTGGATTGATCACTTCTAGTGGGAAACCAACTCCAATGACAACTAATGTAGCTTTAAGTAAAGAAGATAAATCAAAAGATGTTGATCAAAAATTATATAGGAGAATGATTGGTTCGCTGCTTTATATAACAATAAGTCATCCTGACATCACGCATGGTGTCTGTCTCTGTGCAAGATACCAATATCAACCTAAAGAAACTCACTTAAAGCTGTTAAAAAATTTTTAAGATATGTAAAAAATACTTTAGATTATGGTTTATTTTACCCTAAAAATAATGTATTTGATTTAATTTCATTTTGTTATGCTGATTACGCTGGTTGTAAATCAGACCGAAAAAGTTAAGTGGAACTTTCACTTTCTATAACATTCTCTAGTCTCCTGGTTTAGTAAGAAACAGAACACTATATCCTTGTCAGCAACCGAAGCAGAATATATATCTATTGTTTGGCTTGTTCTCAAGTTATATATATGCAACAAACTTTAAAAGATTTTGGATTAACTATAACTAAATCACCAATTTATTGTGATAATACTAGTGCAATAAACCTATCTAAGAATCCAACTCATCATGCTAGAACAAAACATATTAATATTAATACATCATTTTCTTAGAGATAATATAAGTAAAGAAGTCATAACTCTTGAATATATTAATACTGAAAAACAAATTGCTGATATATCAACCAAACCATTGAATGAACAAAATTTTATTAAATTTAGAAGAGAATTAGGTATATGTTCATTAACTGAAATATAAATTATAAATAATATAAGTATAGTTGATAATTAATATAAATAAAAATTTCTCAAAAATTGAACTGGGCATGTCGACATGACCCATCCCCCTATGTCGACATATAGGCCGAGATTTTAAAATTTAAATTTCCCTCTAAAATTAGTTATTAAGTTATATATTTATATATTTTGACTTTTCCTCCTTTTCTCTGTTCTGTTCTCTGTAATAAACTTCTAAAATAGTAAATTAATGGCTTCCTCTTCTAATAATGAACCTTCTTCACCCATTTCTCCTCATTCTAGCCCTTTTCAACGTTCCACACACGTACGAGTCATCAAATTACAAGAGAAGATGAAAGATTTGCTTCAAATGATGATGAAATTCAAGCGAGTCAACTGTGAATGGCTAAAGAACAAGATAGGCAAGGAAGAATCCTTAGGAATTTACAAAACTTCCTTATGGATAACCATGCCAATCCCATTGTCATTAAAGAATCATCACAAACCATAGATTCTTGAAGAAGAAGAGTCTCTAGAAGAACCACAAGAGAATCAAGAAAAAGAACATCCTCTGCCGAATCCGGATGTTCATAAGGACGAAGACGATGGCGTAATTTGCGTTGGAGATGTCCTTTTTGAAGCTAATGGAAACTTGGTCGAACAACGTGGAAACTTTTGTCTCCACTATCCAAATTGTTCGGCCCATAAATCACCAATAGTTAAAGGTCCTCGTTAAGCTTTTTTCATTTTCTTGATTGTATATTGGTTTTTTAATTTGTATATAAGTGTTATCTTAATGCTCTTCTAAAAACAATCTTTGGTGTATAAAATCTTGAATTCCATTTAACTTAGGATGTTATATTTCACTCATACATAGTTATTATTCTTATCTCATATGTTTGTTTATCTCATTTTCTATAAAGTTCAAGGTTTATAGGTTTTTTTTATGACAAAAGGGGAGAAGTTATATAAAATAATAGGCTTAGAGTAAGGGGGAGTTGTTGGTGCAAGGGGGAGTTATGGTATGATCGAAGTGGTATGTATATTTTATAAGGTTGTCATCATAAAAAAGGGGAAGATCGTTAGGAACTGAAGATGGTGGTTTTGATGAAAACAACCTTTGTAACTTATTTTATAACTTTTATACTAACACTATTGTCTAGATATATATGAATGTTATTATGCAGGATATATATAAGGCAAGTATTGATTATTGAAGAGCGTACAATATAAAGATCAAGAATGAAGAAATCAAGTTTGAAGGCTCATGAGTATCACGATCAATATTTCAAGATTAGTGTCTAGTTTTTTTAAACATAATAGCACGAAAATATTCATTCCAAATTTCATTTGGGATGGAACCCGTTTCTACCTTTTTAGTGGCTTACAAATCTACGACAAGTAGCTTACAAATCTATGACTAGTGGCTTACAAACCCACGAACATCCTGGTTTTATACAAATTCTCGAGTCCTGATGTGATGAGATATTCTGTAGGAAGAAGCTTGCAAAACTACTTCAAAATGTTTTTTCAAAATGATTTTCAAAACTGCTTTTCAAAATATTTTAGCCTTAAAAATTATCTTTTCGAATGATTTTCAGAAAGATGTTTTAGCCTTAAAATATTCTTTGTTTTTGTCTTTAAATAAACTCTTGTTTTAAACTTCATTTGTTTTTAAAACTATCTTCTGATTTTTAAATATTCTTTATAATATATATATATACTTGAGATTTAAAATCAAATTTATATATACATTCTAAAAATATATTATTCTACTCTTCTATATTTTAAAACATAGGAAAATTAATTTATTTTACTCCAGACTCGTTTTATCTTGTTTTCCTTTAAATAACATTTTCAAAACAAATTTTACATTGTTTTTAACTAAGGGATGTCGACATCATGGGAAACCCCATGTCGACATGGTGCTCGTTGAATTCAAAAGTTTCAATTTTCGAAAGAAGTGTCTATTCGTTTAAATCTCTTCACGAATGGTTATGACCGTTACTGGTCTATAAATAGCCTTCGCCAATGAATATTTTAACTAACTAATTTCTTATTTTCTTCACTCCTTCCTCTCCACAAATCCATATTCTAAAAAAATTCATATTTTTAAGAGCGTGCCAAAATTCTGCCAAATTCTCAAGTGAATCAAATTAGAATCTCATTCTTGTTTGATTCTCTGCCCTCTCTCGAAGATCAAAGTGCTATTCAGAGTTATAGGATCAATTTGTAATCAAAACTTTATCGAGTCTCTCTATAAGGTGTGGTTGTGCCTAGAAATCAATTGGGCGATCTTGTGTCCTGTAAATCAAGAGAGTTTGCCGAGGACTCGAAGACATGATGGTACCTCAAGGTTTTTAGAAATTAAGGATTGTAATCTCGACATTGGTATAATAAAAATCTGCAAGAAGTGTTTGCCTTGGTGCAGGACCGGATGTAGGGTAACTCCAAACCTGTATAAAATCCGGTGTGTTCTTTCCTTTTACTGCTTTTTATTTACTTTTTGCATCTGTATTTGATTCTGTGATTGTTCTGTGATTAAATTATGCGTTTGTTTATATCATAATTTTTAAATTAGTCCATATAAGTCTTAGAATCCATTAAACACTATTTACCCCCCTCTAGTGTTAAATTAGCCTTAAGATCCTTAATCCGCACTCCCTTTAAGGGTTTGCATGTTGGTTTCTGGGATAGTGTTGGCATATTTGAAGTGAGGCTATGCTAGTTGATGTGAGACATTTGCATAACGCTACGATGTATAACATCCCTAATTTTTAATAACATTATTCAAGAGATTTAATTAGAATGAATTAAACAGAATAATGAAGATAAGGAGACTGAGGTTGATAAACAAATATGTAGTGGTCGTGCTTATTAAAATAATGAACTTATAAATGGTTAAATATTAGCTAATAAATCATAAGGGCATTAGGGTCATTGTCACCCCCATTTCCCACCCTTATACTATTATCCCCTTAGCCATACACATTCATTTTATCATAAGAAAAAATAAACGTTAGAAAGCAATCATCAAGATCGGCTATTAAGGAGAAAGAAGAAGAGAGAAATCAAATCTAAAGCTTAGGATTCAAGCTAGAAGAAATCAATCTCAATCAACCATCAATTTCTTTATCCAATTCAAGATAAAAAATAATCACTACATCTCTATTTTTATTTCTATAGTCATATGTTTTTGAATTTAAGGGTAAATTCATTTTTATGATATATTGGATGATGATATGCTTGATTTAAAATTCTTATGATTTAAACAAGATCGTTTAAAAGAGAATATGCACGGTTTTAGGGAAAAATCGAGATTAAATGATTTCTAAGTGCTATGGGAAAATTATATGTTATGAGAAACATTATTTTGGAGTTAAGTTTCAATTTTTATAATTCTCCATGTTGTGGAGAATTAATTATGAATTTTCAAAGGAAAATATGATTATTTGGGTTTGTAAATTTATTTTGGAAAATATATTGAGAATTTGGATATGAAATTTTGATATGTTAGATAACACGATTAAAGTGAATTTTTGGAATTTTTGAGGATTTTTACTAAGTGATTTAGTATGGAAATTAAATTATTTTGAAAGGATGGCCTAAATGATTAATTACTCGTTTTGTTAATGGGAAGAGCTTATTTGTTAAAAAGTTAGTTGGTTTTAGATCATAGAAAATGCAACAAATTTTAGTAAGTAATTTGAATTTTTATTGTAAATAATTAATAGTTTATAAGTGGGCAAGTTAGTTACAAAAATTTACTTTATTTGGTAAAAAAAGTTTTCTCCTTCTTTGGAAAGCCCTTTCGACCCAGAGCTTTCACCTCAAACATAGTCGAAACTTTCTAGGTCGAAACTAGTAAACCAATACACATGGTATCACTTAGATGGTACATAGTGGATTGGAGATAGGCGAAAGATAGGATGTCGAAACGTAGCTTTCGAAGGGGTAAATTCCATTGTTTTGTTTTAAAGAAAAAAGCGCTTGCCTGTTTATGAATGGGTTTCGACATAGACAAAACCTATGGTTGCGAAAGGTATTTCAAAAGAAGCTTTCGAAAGAGAGTTGCCACCTTTGTTTTAAAGAAGTAGCTTCCGAAGGAGTTGCTTAGGTTTTACATAAAGCTTTCAGAAGGGGTTGTTTCGACCAAATCAAAACCCTTCTATGAAATGATGCCTTTCGATGGTATTGTAGACATCAATGTTTGTCGAAAGGTACTGTTTTTTTTTATAAACATAAACTACTTCTTTCGAAAGAGGTTAGGGGTTTTAAAGGAGATGCCGTCGAAAGGGTTTCGAAGCCAACCTTCAATTGTTTTACCCAGATGTTTTAATACTTTCGAAAGGATGGTTTCGACACCATCAATCTCCCCGATACTTTTTAAGATAAAGAATGGCTTCGAAAGAGATGCTTTTGTTTATGTTTACTTTGACCCAAAAATGTTACTTTAAAAATAAGCCCAATGTCTTCAGAAGGTATTGGTTTCGAAGGGTAACCTTCAATGTTTTCGAAAGGGGTACTTTCAATGGTTTATACACGGGTCAGACCGAGGTGTTTCAGGTTAGGTACTTTTAGACTTAGCCTATTCTGCTTCTGCATGGACTATTCTGCTAGCCCTTTTTGTTGTAGCTTTTTGTGTAGTCCTTTTTGGTTTGCTACTCTGATATGTATATTCTTTTGATTCGTGTTTGTACTGTGGTCGTCATACCACATATGTGATGTATCATTTTGTATACTTTGTGATGTATCTGTGTATGTGTGTATCTACGGAATTATCTGTTGTTCTGTGACGTGTTTTACATTTGAGTTATTGTATTTTGTTCTGGTAGATCCTATAGCCACCTATGTCTTTGTATTAAGTATTTATTGGATATGTCAATCCACTTGAATTAAGAAAAAAATGGCATTGTCGACGTATTCAATAGATATTTAAGATAAGGCTATAGATGGTCGCTCCTATCCAGCCCTATTCTCTGCATTAGCAGACAGTATTACACAGTAATGCTCTTTGTTAATGTGGGTCTCGCGGTGGGGCGTTACAGCTTGGTAAGGTATATTTCCAATGATTTTGAAAGGGGGTATTCTCACTTGGTTTTGAAGCTATACTTCCAAAGTTAAATGTTAATGCTTTAATACAATCGAAAGGTTTTGAAAGAGATGTTTTAAAGTATTCGAAAGGTAGGAGCCTAATGTTTTAGAGATAGAATTTTATGCTTTCGAAGGAGGTTATCCAATGAAGTCGAAAACAAAGGTTTCGACGGTGTCAAAAGGCTTTTTAAACCCAAACTCATTTTTTATGGAATAACCTATGGTTAAATAAAAGAGTTTTGAAATGATTTAAGTATATAAATTTTAAGAAGTATTTCCTTGATAAAAGTACAGGTTAAAGGGATTAACTATGTTTTATATGCAAATGTTTTCAAGGACCTTAAACCACAGGAGTGGTATTGTTAAGTTGTTATGTTTACTTCTTCAAATATGATATTTACATGGACCCATAACTGTATATTGAGGATAAAGGGGTAGAAGAACCAGTAGGTTAGCCTAGTAGTGAACAAAAATTAATTAAGCTTCTGAATGAGTAGGATTACATCCAGGGATTCAGGGAGACCAAAATATAGGATGTCTAAACCTTGAAGTTATCCTGCAGATAGGTTCATAGTAAACCTATGAAAACTATGAATAGGAAGTTACTGGGAGTAACCAATAGGTTCATAGTAAACCCATGAAAACTATGTATTAAGGAAGGTTGGCAGGGGACAATTGGCTTGTAGTGAACCCAAGAAAACTATATCCAGATTAAGTATTGACATTGGTCAAATGGTTCCTAGTCAACCCATAAAAACTTGGATAAGAAAGTAATAGGTTCCTAGTCAACCCATGAAAACTAGGCTAAAAGGGATTTACTGGAATAATCCATAGGTTCCTAGTCAACCCATGAAAACTAGAATAAGTGTGGAGTTATGGCAAAGGCTAATAGGTTCAGAGGAACCCATAAATTAATTAAGTTAATTGGAAGAGGCATATAGGTTCTTAGTGATCCCAAGAAAACTCTCAAATAGGACAGGGTGTCCATGAATTATAAAAAGGTTATAAGTAAACCCATGAAAACTAATAGTTTAATGGTGACCCTAGAAACTATAATTCTGACCAGGAGTCAATTAAACCGAGGATGGGAAATCCAAGACGTTATATATATATATATATATATATATATATATATATATATATATATATATATATATATCATCTTCATATTTTGAAATGCTATGTTTTAACCATTGTGGATGTAGGAGCATAATATATGGTTTTATAAAAAGGGTTTTAGGACACTCGTGAGGGGAATATCCATTCTGCTAAGCTGCATGGTCTTACTAGATATCTAAAAGAATTGAGATGTTAGATTATTATTCACACCAGGCTTGAACCTATTACGGTCTACACTGACCATTCTGCGCTTCGATATCTCTTCGCTAAAAAGGATGCTAAATCCCGTTTGCTTCGTTGGATCCTTTTACTTCAAGAATTTGACCTTACAATCAAAGACAAAAAAGGATCCGATAATGTCATAGCCGATCACTTATCTCGTCTTCCGAACGCACCATCTTCCTTGCCGATCAATGAAAACTTCCCCGATGAACAACTTCTTTCGATTTCTATCGATCCATGGTACGCTGATATAGTGAACTATTTAGTCACTAAAGAAACTCCCTCATCTTGGTCCAAACAGGAAAATGTAAATTCATGTCCCAAGTGAAATATTTCTATTGGGACGATCCATACTTGTTCAAATATTGTCCCGACCAAATCAACCGACGTTGCATTCCGGATAATGAGATACGGAGTGTTCTTTCATTTTGCCACGATCAAGCGTGCGGTGGACATTTCGGTCCTTGAAAAACTGCGGAAAAGGTGCTTCAGTGTGGTTTCTATTGGCCTTCTCTTTTCAAAGACTCATTCGAATTTTGTAAAACTTGTGATCGATGTCAAATGCTTGGACGAATTTCTCGACGAGATATGATGCCTCTAAACCCCATTCTTACGATCAAAATCTTTGATGTTTGGGGTATCGACTTTATGGGACCTTTTCCAAATTCTTTTGGAAACTTGTATATCCTTCTCGCTGTCGATTACGTTTCAAAATGGGTCGAAGCCGTTCCTTGCAGAACCAATGACCATAGAATTGTTGTGAAATTTCTCAAAGAAAACATCTTTTCGAGGTTCGGCACACCTCGCACAATAATCAGTGATAACGGAACCCATTTTTGCAACCGTTCTTTTGAAACTTTAATGAAAAAATACTCGATAACCCACAAGCTATCCACTCAGTATCATCCTCAGACTTGTGGCCAAGTTTAAGTTTCAAATCGACAAATAAAACAAATCTTGGAGAAAACTGTCAATAAAAATCGAAAAGATTGGTCTCATAAATTGACCGACGTGCTTTGGGCTTACCATACTGCTTTTAAAACTAAACTTGGGATGTCCCCATTTCGTTTAGTTTACGGTAAAGCTTGCCACTTTCCCGTTGAAATTGAACACAAAGCGTTGTGGGCAATAAAAAACTTAAACTTTGATCATGAAAAAGCTGGCGAAAATCGAAAACTACAACTCAACGAACTAGAAGAACTTAGGAATGACGCGTATGAAAACGAGAAAATTTACAAAGAAAGAACCAAAGTTTTTCATGACAAGTCAATCCTAAGGAAAAAGTTTTCGCCTAACCAGAAAGTTCTTTTATATAACTCGAGACTTCATTTATTCCCTAGAAAACTTAAATCAAGATGGCTGGACCATTTGTTATACGAACTGTTTTTCCACATGGTGCCATAGAAATAGAAAACCCAAAGGATGGATCGATTTTCAAAGTCAACGGTCATCGGTTAAAACTCTTCTTGGAAATTCCCGGTAACCAAGAGGAGGAGCTCATGATCCTTCATAAGCCAAGCTACGTCTAGTAAGAATGTTAACCCCATTTTGTAAATATGTACATATTTTTCCCCGTTACACTCATTATATCATGCATCGACTGTGGGGACACAGTCAAAATTAAGTGTTGGGGGAGGGGGAGTTTCATTTTCATTTTGTTTAGTTTTTCATGGCATTTTTGAATTTTCATTTTCTTCAAAAAAAAAATTTCTCAAAACTCCTAAATCTCAAAAACATTTTCTTTTTACCATTTTGATTTATTTTTGAAGAAACACTATGATATAAGTATAAGTTTTGGTTAATAAATTGAAATTTTTGAAAATTTATTTGTCTTAACAAAAATAAAAATGAAGTTTGATTACAAATAATAATGGTTTTACTAGTATATAGGAAGGTTCATCTATGTTAATTATGATGTATTTTCTAATTGAAAATCTTTGTTTAAAAAGTGGTAAATTTAAAGTAAGGATATAACATTTTTGTCTTCTAAGTTAAATGGTGCTAAGATGGTTTTGCAAAACTCTTTCTCTTAAAAAAATATAAAAAATACAAAATAATAACATCTAAAGTATTCACTCTCATTTAAAAGTCCTCACGGTTATGCATGGGTGAATTACTTGGAATCTTTGATTATGTGCTTTTATACTCATTTAAAAGTCCTCACGGTTATGTATGTATGGAACACATACAAAAAAAACAGACTTAATAAAAACCACCTACGGGCGATAGGTGTATGCACGAAAGTGTCTGCACTCGCCATGCTCTGTACTCCCCTCACATAAGCCCGAAAGGCAGTGCATGGGTGGTATATCTGGCCTTAGTTTACCTGAGCTAGGTGTGTAATTTTTCTTGCAAATAATGAGAGAGTAAGCAATTGAAATCTTAGCACTATTTTAACTTGTTTAATTTAACTTGATATTGAAATGAAATGAAAATACCACTTTAATAAACTTTGATAATCAACTAAGGATCCATTTCATAATTACATTATGTTATCAACCGAAACAACTAGCCAAACTATGGTCTATCTGTTATGACAACTTGATTTTATTGGAAATTTTGACGAGTAAAATTTTCAAGACAATGACCAAAACTTGTATTTAACTTATTCGTGTCAATTTAAAATAAATCCTTCATTTGTAAATATTTTCAAAAACTCGCATTCATCTCTTTGTAAATAAATCTTGCATTTTGTAAATATTTTCATCATGCATTTGGATTTTGTGGGTAGTATCCGCTGAAAACCCTCACGTGACAACACTCGTCCTACTGGGGACACCCAGAGCTTTAACGGCTTGTTGCATACGCTCAATGCAATCGTGCTCCCTACGAAAACGGATTTATCTTAGTTTTCCTTTATTCGAGGACGAATAAAAAGATAAGTGTGGGGGTATTTGATATGCACGTAATTGTGCATATATTTACATCCATATTTTATCTCTTTTTATTTAAATAATCATCATATTTGGGCATTTTAACATGTTTAAAACCAAAATTCAATTATTTCCAACCATCATATTTTCATCTTCATTCAAGGGCAAAATGGTCATTTTGTGCATGTGTCAATATAAGAATTTTTACTTGGACATTTTTTGATAATTTTTATAGGAATTTGGATGCATATGGAAGAGGCCTATATGAAGACATATGCATGCACAAACGAATACAAAGGAAAGAAGAGGGAAATAATTCAAGCCATGAACATGGAGGACCCCACCCACTTACCTAAAAGTACAATTTGGAGCTAATGGACAACTAAGTGGAGGTTAAAGCTTCATGCAAAACAAATGATGGATTAATTAGTGGTTAATGGTTACTTGTTGGCCACACTTCCTAAAGGGCATTTTAGGTAGCCCCTAGAAATAGAATTAGGGTTTTATGCATGTATATATAGCCCTCTTATGTATATGAAACTATCATCTACTTTTTCATTTTACTTAGGAAATTAAGAAATCAAAGTGTAAGCTCAATGTTCTATGAAATAGTAATGGCTTCCAAGCCTCTTTCTTCTCTCTTTTCTCCATGCTCTTCTTTGTTTTATTGTTAATGTTTATTTATATGTTCTCTTTCTCCTTATGTTCATAGCTTAGATTTACATTTATGCAAGTAGTTAGTAGCTAATCTTTTTTGCTTTCTTTGCTTATTTTCTATTTTTATTTCTTTCTAATGTTGAAACTTACTTGTGTTGCTTCAATGCCACAAATGAGTAGTTAAACCCCTTCAATTTAGGGGTGATGAAGCTCTCTAACTTTATGTAATTTCAACATTTTATGATTTATGATCTCATTTGGTTTATGCTTCATGAAGTGGATTTTGATGCAAGTTTATACAAGCGAGTTTGATAGCCTATATTGCTTATGCAAATGAGCTATTCTTATTCAACTTAAACACAAGTTGCATCATCATTTGCTAATCCATTTTTGATTGTGAAATTAAAGTAAAAATGAAATTTGATGATCTATATTACTAGATACAATAGTAAATATATCATGTTTAAAATAGCTTTTGCTTTTGCTTTTGCTTCATTTTCATGAGAATTATAAGTGGGTATTTGTTGCATTATAGTTTGATGGTTTGAGTTATGTTAATTAATAACATAAACAAACCATGCTTATGATAAATACAACAATATTTCACTTAAATCAAAGTTAGAGATCATAAATTGTTTGTTGTTGATTTACAAAAATATGAGAGTGGATTTGCCTCTAAATTGTTCTCTAATTCAATAGTTTACTAATCATATTTTAATTATAGTTTAGCTTCATTTTAATTCTAGTCAACAATTTTACTCGACTTTGGTATAATTTGATTGAATAGAAAATTTTAAAATCATCAATTCCCTGCGGATCGACCCGTATTCGCCACGTGCTACATTCGTACACCGTGCACTTGCGGTTATTTTTAATTTAAATTCGTTCGACGGTTTTCTAACTCGATAGAATTTCCGTCGACGAACATACCCTAAGATCATATTTTTGTTGCCTATCGTAATGTCCAATTGAGTAGTCTATCAATATAGTCTTTCATGGATAGGACGTAATCGTCTATTTTGTAACATCGCCAAAGTTAGAATAAAATAAATATACTAAATAAATTTTAAAATTATTAATTCAATAAATTGAATCTTTGTTAGAATAAAATAAATATACCAAAAGAATTTAATTCAATAAATTGAATCTTTGATAAATATTGATTTAGAATTTAAATTTGGAATTTGAACATTGCTTTAAAAAAATCAAAAGTTGTTTAAAACTTTATTTTAGAAAATAAATAATATTTATGAAATTTTGAAAGTTTTTTGATGAACTAAACAATTATTTTGTAATTGTTGAGAATCGAAAAGTAAATGTTAATAAAAGAAAATTGTTATAAGTAGAAAATTAAATTTGAATTAAAACGTCTCGACTAGGATTTTAGGCGGATAGATTTAAAATTAGAAGAAAAGTAAAACTTTCCTTTCTTTATTATTAATCCACAAAACTTCAGCCCACACACCCCCACACCCTTCATACTTATCCCATTCGTCCTCTTTTTATATAAAAACCCAAAATTAATTCACCCTCAAAAAAAATGAAGTTCATGAATGAAATCGTGACTAGAAGGGAAGCGATGACGAAGAAGCGGCGTCGTCAGGAAGAGGCGCTTGCGGTCAGACGCGCAAACTTCTGCATCGGTGTTGATGGGACCTAGCGATCGACGATGATGATGTTGCACACGAAGATTTGCCGTGGGCTGGTAGCGACGAAGTTGATGCACTCAATGAAGGGAGAGGCTAGTGATGTAGCTGACGATGGCAATGACGGCGAATGGTGCGTGCATTAGAAAAGGCGTATGACGTGCTAGGGTTGGAGTTTGTATTGGGAATGTTAGTAGGAAGGATTAACAATGATTGAGAAGTGAGTATAACTTCATTTCTACATAGTTTAGTTAATATAAGCTACCTTTTCTAATTACGGTGAGTATTATTTTCCCTTTTAGACTACAATACTTTGTTCTTCTCTACATATATATAGCTTAAGCTGAGTATAGTGTATTCTTAAATGATAATGAGTATTTCAATTTCATTTGGAATTTACTATGAGTTAAAATTTATTGACTTTCAATCAATACTCTGTTTGATGTTTGAGAGCCTGGAAGCAAATCATATATTAGTAAATTCAATATTAAGAAAAGAATTGGAAAACATAAATTTGAATGAGTAAGCTTTATTTGAAATTTTATTTGCAGATATAGTTTGAAATTTATTACTAGAATTGGAATTTGGACAAAGTCGTAAGTGAAACTACATATTTCGAATTCATTCGATCAAAATATATTTTAAATACAAGTTCGAGAAAATGCGATTCAACTCGAATAAATTTAATTGCATATGTGACTGATGATGGCTTGGTAGCTTTGATTGTTATTAGTAGATGTTTGATGGTTGATTGTTTGGTTTGAATTATATATGGTTGAATGGTATGTTGTATATTGTGATATTGATTGTTTCAAATGCCAGAAATCTGATTCAAACTAGAATTGGCCCGTGCTTCACACACGGACTGTTTATATTATTGTAAACGGAAAGCAATGACATTTTCGAAATTTCAAAACGACGCCGAGTAAATTAATTCAACGAATTTTCTTTATTATGAAGTAGAGATACTAGTAGACATGAGTGATTTGAATTATTTAAATTAATTTTGAATTTTGAATATTTTTAGATATATTGGAAATATTGCATATATTTGCGAAGAAGATCTTATGTTGTTTTAGTGAAAACAGTGCAAATATTTTTGGAAAGGCATTTTTCATTCATTGAAATTTTCTTTATATTTCCAAGAAATGTTGCGTGATTTTGAAAGCTTTTTAAAAAACAAAAATTTGAATTTTGAAACTTCTGAAAATTTTAAAAATAACTTTGATCAATATATGTTATTTTAAAAATTTAAAAATTTTAGATTATTTAGAATTTAAACTCAGAAAGAGGTATTTTTCAAGGTATAAATATTCTAAAAATTAAAATTTGGGAGAAATTTAGGTATACTGATTTGGAAAATCCTAAAATTATATTTGAATTATTTTGAGATAAAATTTGGATGTTTAAAGAGTAAATTTGAATTAATTAAATTTAACTTGAATTTAAAATTGAATGAAAAGGTTTAAAATATTTTTAGAGAATGGGAAAATAATTAAACGTCAATTTATTCTTTTAAAATTTCTCAAATGCATGTTTGAAGTAATTTGAGATGAAATTCATATTTTATAAGTTTAAATTCGAAATGTTCGATATCATTTTGAATTTAAATTAGGATTGAAGGAATAAATCCTAGTTAAATAATTCAAAATCCACTTAGTTGAAATAATTTGATCTTGTGTGATTACATACTTATTTAGATGATATGATGCATGTTTATTTTGAATTCCATTGTTTAAAAGTTATTTAATTTGTTTTTAGCCTAATTATTCATGTTCAATATCGTGTTTAAAATTGCTTCTGGGTTTAAAACGATACTGCAGGAATAGATGTTATTTAGGACAATCAAATGATTTTAAAAATAATAAATTTAACATTTTTCGAGTTCGGTATAGGATTTGGCTACCAGACTGCTAGTATACATCCTAGGGGACTGATTCGAGTGTTGCAACCTGAATCGTGATAATCTTGTCCCTCGTCATTGTGTCCAAACAGTCTGTTTCCAAAACATTTAAAGCTATCAAGGATAATGAAGATCATCGGAGACGTAGTGCGAACGAAGAGAAGTAGCACCACTGATGGAGATATGATGTTGTTGATGCAGCGGACTACAACACGGGTAAGATTTATCACGCCTCTAGATACCTAAAGGGTACGACAACTAATGGATATCATGTGAAGTGCACATCACAACTGCTGGAAGTATGCGGCTGAAATGGATCGGGATGACTTGCCTGGGTAGATTAGTCTATGTGGAGGGTAAATCCATATATGAGATTCATTAGCATGCAATCCTTCTGTGATTTATAAGACGAGAAGATGATTTAAGTCTTCTCATAAGTATTAGTAGAAATGCCGTTTAACTCTGAAAATGACTGTTTTCAAATATTAATTTGAATTTATACAACATATGGAAACTCTTAAGTAAAATGATAGGATACGGTATCCCAGTTGATTAGAGTTGCAATAGTGTATGTTATGTTGAATAGTACAATGACATGGATGTTATAATCAATTTGTGAAAATGTGGATTTGGAGTTTGTTTGGGGTGTGAGACCATGAGTGTAACTTATATGTCCTATAGAATCCAACACGACATGACACATTCATTTATATTATGTCTTATGTCAAGACATGATACGTATTATTTCAAATGTATTCACGTATTTAAACGTATTTTTGTTGATTATAGCACCGTATACGAGAGATCGCTCATTTCGTACCTATTGATCCGAGCTATTAGACGGTAGACTCACTTTGGTATTCGACAACTGGAGTCGGGACTTTACAACTTGATATCAAAGCTTAGGGTAGAATAATACAGAAACAGAGGTATACTTTGACCTTAGAAGAGTGAGACTTAGGTTGTTTTACTCATTTTTATTTGACTTCTACATGTGATTTGTGAGTTCGTTGAATGATTGAAATGGTTGATCATATTGAAAATTATTTAAGTAAGAGCAGTTTATCTTTTTGAAAGAAAAATAGAATAATATTTACTTTGCGTGTTTATTATATAATGAAATAAATTCAAACCGGATGTAATGGGTGCTTGTTTGATGATTTGTGTGGTTTGTTTGGATGTTTGATTGATAAATGGCCTATATAATTTTATGTAAAAATAAATGTTTCAGAGCTGTTAGAATAGTAAAAAAATAGATATTGGACTAGGTTTATATATAGGGAAGATAATGATACATCAATTTAAATATAATTTACATAGTTTGAAGTAAACAAGTAGAACTACAACAATAAATTCAAATAATAAGAAAGATATAACTATGCTTTTGAGATGTTAATCTGAGAGATAAACTACTAAGATGATGTAGGCATTTGTTGTATCAAAATGAGGGATAAACAACTAATAAGTTGCTGTAGGCATTTGTTTTGATAACTCAAGCTACTAAATTCGTGTGCAAACTCCAGACAGCTGGACATGAACAATATAACATGGATTCATGCAATTAATGTAGTAATTAAGTAGTTGAGAATAAAACATTTTTACTTGGAGCTTATTTAAAAAATGATTTATGCAAACATATGGGTCATAGTCTGACATATATTGGAAAAAATGTACTTTGTTCATGGTGTTCACTGTTGGAGGAAAACATCTTTATACATTCTGAACTAATTAACTTGGAGAGCATGTAGATTCTGATCTATATTTTATGTATTTAGGCTATATACAAACCATGACCTTTCTTAATTAGCGTGTTCTCTGTTTTTAGTACATGTCATTAAAGATATTGTTTAGCTTTTCAAATGGAATTGTTGTTTCTCTAAATACGTTAATTTTGTGGAAAACCAAACAAAGTCCAAAATCTTGAAAAAAGGGAAGAAAGAAGGAAAGGAAGGAATGGCGGCTGTTAGCAGCTAAGCGGGCTGCAGCCACGGAAGAAAAAGAACTATATACGAATGTCCTGCATTACTTCTACAATTTCCTAATTGTTTTATCATGTTTAAGAGAGCACGCATACCACTCTACACAACCCTAATAAAAGCATAATTTCCTCTTTTGTGTATACATGTATTTACGCAAATAAATACTCCATATTTGGCAACACCTTTGGAAACCAAAGTCATACGTGATTCTACCTTTGTTAAAGGTGATGTTGCTTTTAAAGAAGTAGAAAAGACAGAATATATTTGGCAACAACTTACTTCAACTCTACTTAAAGGTTACTTGTATTTTTGATTGAATAGAATAAAGTAAAAGTGTAGATATATATAAGTCAAAATTGTTGTAAAGTTCGAGGATTACATTTTATTTATTGTTTATGTCATGTCAATTTTTTACTACGGGTTTTTGAAAAAAAAAAAAGGAAATTTGTGGGCAGCAGCACATAAAAAAAAAAGGACTTGAGCAATGAACTTTTTGATTATAAATTGGAAGCTAAGAAATATAAAAAAGCATGTAGAAATAGAGTGAAGGATACTAACGTAATATTTTATGGAATGCACACAATCTTTGAGCTGCACTCACTGATCCTACCTAAAGCAGCCTAATGTTAGGCCCAAATAGCTGTATATGTACCCATCGCTCTATTTATAATATTATGTGACACATTTGAATGAAATAAAATGTCTACTTCTCTTTTATATAGGGTTGTGTCAATGAAATAAATTCAGATAAGTAATACATTGTATGAAATTTTATCAGAGTGACACAACGAAAATCCAATAATGAATTAGACTCAATTTCTTAAAGGAGGGAAGTATGTAACTTCCCGTGTCGAAGTTAGAATAAAATAAATATATTAAAAATGAATTTTAAGAGTTTAATTGAATGTTTAATTGAATTGAATTTAATAAATTGAATCTTTGATGAATATTGCTTTAAAATTCAAAATTTGAATTTGAATATTGTTTTAAAACAAAATAATTCAAAATCTGTTTAAAAATTTATTTCGACAAATAAATAATATTTGTGATATTTTGAAATTGCTTTGAAAAATAAAATAATTATTTTATAATTGTTGAGACTTGAAAAGTAAATTTAATGGAAGAAAAATTGTTATAAGTAGAAATAAAATTTGGATTAAAAAGTCTCGAGCGAAATTTTTATCATATATCAAATAGTGGTCGAGTAATAGAGTGGTTAAGGGTATTGACTTAAAATTGAAAGAAAAATAAAACTTTCATTCTTTTTATTGGACCACAAAACTTTAGCCCACGCACTCCCTACACCCTTCATGCTTATCCCTTTCGTCCTCCTTTTACATAAAAATCCAAAAGTCAATTCACCAAAACAATAACACAATTCAAAAAAGAAGTTCACAAATGAAATCTCGATTGGTTATATTTGGGAAGAAGATTTTATATTAATTTTAAAGAAAAGAGTGCAAATATTATTGAGAAGGCATTTTTCATTCACTGCAAATTTATTTTTATTTCCAAAAAATGTTACATTAATTTGAAAACTCATTTAAAAATCAAAACCTTCAATTTTGAAACTTTCGAAATTTTTAGAAATAACTTTGCTCTATAAGTGATATTTTAAAAATATTAAAATTGAAAAGTTTAAAAGATTTTAACCTTTTTTTGAATTTAAACTCAAAAATAGGTATTTTTTAAGGAATAAATATTTTAAAAAAATGAAAATTTAGGGAAAATTCAGGTATACTGATTTGGAAATCCCAAAATTATATTTGTATTATTTTGAGATAAAATTTGGATGTTTAAAGAGTAAATTTGAATTTAAAATTGAATGAAAATGTTTAGAGGAATATAAGAAAATAATTAAACGTTAAGTTTATTCTTTTAAAAATTCTCAAATGCACATTTGATGTAATTTGAGAAGAAATTCATATTTTTATATGTTTCACTTTGAAATGTATACTTAAACTAGGATCAAAGGAATAAATCATAGTTAAATAATTCAAAGTCTACTTTGGTTAAAATAACTTGATATTGTTTGATTATGTACCTGTTTGGATGGTATGATGCATGTTTATTTTAAGTTCCATCATTTAAAGTTATTTACTTTATTTTTAGCCTAATTATTCATATTCAATGTCGTATTTAAAATTGCTTTTGCTATAAATGGTGCTGTTATTTGCAAGTTAAACCATGTTCATGAACATGACAAATCAAATGGGCTATATGATGAGTTTAAAATGACGCTGCGGGAATGAATGGTGTTTACAATGATCAAATGATTTCAAAAATAAAAAATAAAAAATTTCTCGAGTTTGGTGCAGGATTTGACTATAAGACTACTAATATCCATCCTAGCGGACCGATTTGAAGGTTGCAACCTGAATAGTGATGACCTTCTCCCTTGATACTGTGTCCTAACGATATTTTGTCAGGGCATTTACAGCTATCAAGGATAATGAAGATTGTCGAAGACGTAGTGCAAATGAAGAGAAGTAGCGCCACTGATAGAGATATGATGCTATTGAAGAAGTGGACTACAGCACCAGGAAGAGATTTATCATGCCTCTGGATACCTGAAGGGTACGGAAACTAAGGAATCATGTGAAGTGCATGTACATTTCAACCGACTGGAAGTATGCGGATGAAATTGACCAGGATGACTTGCCGGGGCAGATTAATCTATGTAGAGGATAAATCCAGAGACGAGATTTATCAACTGCAATTCTCCTGGGATTCACAAGACAAGAAGATGATTTAAGGCTTCTTATAAGTATTAGTAGAAACGCCGTTTAACTCGGAAAATGACTATTTTCAAATATTGATATGAATTTATACAACACAGGGCAACTCATAAGTATAATGATAGGATATGATATCCCAGTTGATTGGAGTTGCAACTATGTATGTTATATTCACATTGAATAATGCCATGATATGTGTGTTATACTGATTTGTGAAAGTGCAGATTTGAGAGTTTGTTTGGTGTGTGTGACCTTATGTGTAACTTATATGCCATATAGGACCCGACATGACACATTCATTCATATTTTGCTGTAGGATTATACTCATAGCTAGACGCCTATCCTGGCTAGAGGTTTTGTTTTGTGATAACTCCTCCGGTCCGATTAAGGTTGTTCTATAGGTTTGTTATGACTGTGTATGTTTTGTGGGCTGTAATATAGAGTTGGAGCCGATGACGATGGCGAGTAATTACTTATCTATAATTATATTGATATTCCATTGTATTTGTCAATGTGATGTATTCGTGTGATGAGTTGTATATATATGAGATGATGTATCAGAATTTCAGATATGAGATAAAATTCATCATTTTTATTCACTCTAATTCTATTAGTTAGGAAATATATCAATCTATAACACTATATTATTCAAGTCCATAAATCATGTACATTGCCTTACGTCGAGACATGATACGTATTATTTCGGATGTTTTACGGTATCAAAACATATCCGTGTTGACCTGAAGCAAAGTATATGAGAGATCGCTCTTTCATTGCTCATTAATCCGAGCTATCAGACAGTAAACTGCCTTTGATATTTCGGTCAATGGAGCCGTGACATTACAACTATCATGCCCTTCGTCCTCTTCGTATTGAACAATTTTTTTAAGTTCGTATCATATGAAACGAGATTGTTTACTGCGACAACCCGCACCTCTCGACACGCTCTAAAAGCGTAGCGCCGAGAGAAGATCGCTGGGTTTTTGAAACTATAGCACCTAAGAGACTAAGATAAACGTATATAATCTAAAATACACTAACCATCAAATACGTATCACAGGGAATAGATAACCTAACTATCAAATAAGCATCACAATGGAAAGATGAACTAACTATCAAATATGTATCACAGGGGAAGAAATAAGACATGTAAATATCATAGAAAATATTAGTCTTCGAAAATGTCAAATCACAGTCTCAGAAAAATATCAGTACATAATCCAAATCAGAGTATATAGCAAAATATCCCTCATAGTATAATACAAGGAAATAACTATACCGATATTATAAATGATATATGAAGAGAAGATGTGGTAAAAGCAGAATCCAAGAAAATCAAAACTCTCTCAAATTATTCGAAACGGTCAAATCACCTAACGCCATGTCCACTTGTGGTGGAGAGAAAGATGGAAAATGAATGGGTTAGATAAAAGTCTGGTGAAGGAGAACAAGATTAATAAGTGATGATTAAGTGCAATTTACTTTAAATCTACTCTAAGTGATATAGGATGTGTATCAAATGTCTGAGAACTCCTAAGGTCAACATTTAGGGATTCTTATCTAACATAATAGGTCGAACCCACTGATTGAACCTCACACTAATGGCAGGTCAAAAAAGGAACTACTTTTCCATCATAACTATACGGTATGCCTCTTATTGTACTGCATTGAGGTTCATTCCATAAGAACTCCATTAATACCGGGCTCCAATTTGATTAATACCTAGAACCACATATTGTACTGCACCGAAGTCCACCCGTACCAAGTTGCGTTAGAAAATGTACTTACCTGGATCGCTCGTTCGTACCAAACTCTCCTAGAAAGCATCTTCGATAGTATCGCGCTCATCCTTACGAAACATCCCTGAGACTATGCGAAATAAGTCACCCTAATCAACTCTGTTTATGCAATATGCTTTGCATATACCAAATCAACTACTGCGAAATATATGTTCACCCATATCAATTTCAAACATTACAAAATACTTAGCCCAATTAACTCAATAACCAGTTTACTAATTACATAACTTCTAACTAAATTAATTTTTGTTCAATTAGTTTAGACCTTAAGCCAAAGTCAAACTTGCATATTTTTCATTCGAACGGTCAACCCAAATGAACCCTAGGTCGACCTCTACCGATCAACCCAGACAGTCCCAAGGTCGACCGTCTTTATTATAAAATTTAACATTTTGAACAGTTTTTAATTACTGATTAATTATATTAATTGTCGTTAATTCTGACCGATTAATTATTCAAGTTAACCCTAATTTCCATTTAATTAACCCTAGTTTTTCTAATGTCATCTTAGCATTCAATTTAAATTTAATTAGGATTTTTAATTTAGGGTTCTTAATCCAGCATTAGCAAGTGTTAAATTACCCAATTTTATAATTCAATTTCAAATTAAATTCAAGGGTTTAATGTTTAGCCAATTTAGTTTTAATCTAATAAGTTGATTATATGGTTTCTATAACTCTAATCATTTTAAAATCAATTCCATTAATCAAATTATTAATATGTGCTCATTCACCTTTTAGCCTAAGCTCTTGATCTTGAGGAATTAGCTCTAACGATAACTCCTTCCCTAGATCGCCTTAGTTACCTTTCGGTTGCTTGCCCTTGCTTCTAGTTTGATTAGAGTTTGATTTTGATTTTAGGGTTTTAAGCAAATTAGGGTGTTAAGAGAAATTTTGACAGAGTTTAATTATTGTATGTTCAACAAAAGAATTAAGGTTGGGTTTACCAACTTACTTATAGAGGTAGGTTAGCACTTAAGGCCATTGGATGAACCCAGCTAGCAATCCTGTCCACCCCTCAATAATCACCCAAAAAATCCTATGTCAGGTCGACCTCCCCTAAGTCTAGGTCGACAGCTACCAATCGACCTAGGACCTTGTTAGGTCAACCTAGATAATGTTGATTTTTATATTCTAAGTTTTAAAATTTTATTTTCATTCCGATGCCCATAACTCTCTCATACTAACTCAGATTACGGTAAGCTATATATAAAAATCATTCATAAAATCACTACACAATAGTGCAAATTTTGTAACCAAATTCGAACGTCTATGAAAATTTTGTTTTAAATTTCTTATTTAATTTTGCTAAATTTTCAGAGTGTTACATTCTTCCCCCTTAAAAAGATTTCGTTCACAAGATCTCTTAAGACGGAAAAATATAATTCACACATAGTAACTAATAACCACCATCCATTACTCATCCATCATCCACGTACAATCATGGTCCTTAAAAGAAATTTTTTTTAATGAAACATGCACATGTATATGCAACGTGAAATGCATTTAAATCTATGCTAATGCAAAAGAGTAGTCGGTCTACTAATCCAGTCGACCCCCTGTTATGAAAAAATACTCATGCTATACATCCAAATGTATAAAACATCCTAAATAATATTCTTGTAATTCTATATGCACGAACGACAATTCAAACATATGTAACATCCACATGCTTAACGTCCATTAACATACAAGAATCAAGAAATAACAAGCAACTAAATGTAAATGCATGTGTGTATCTAAAGAATATACGGTCCTAATATGGAAAAGAATACAATACGAACAATACATCCGTATACATCCATCATCCATAACATGTCATATTGGCACGTTTACAACTATTTCTATCATTCAAAGATCTCTACCTAAAAGGTTATACCACCTAAGTCCTTTACATAAGAGATCTATACCAAAGAATTAAATTAGAAACATACCAACAAAGAGTTGTGGGTGGGTAGCGTAGATCTTCTCCTCGAGATCCTATGTACTCTCCATCGGATTGTCTCCTTAATGGACTTTAAATAGTCTAATCTCCTTGTAGCGGAGTCACTTCATACCATGCTCTAGAATACGAGTGGTTGCATGGTGAATAAGTGACTCTCGCTCAATCTCCACCTCCTCCAACTGACTTGGCTTGACTACAGTAGCTATATTATACAAGCACTTCTGCAAGTGTGATACATGGAAAACGTCATGTACCCCGTCAACTTCTTTGGAAGGCCTACCCTATATGCCACTTCCCTACTCTAACCATTATAGGGAAATGTCCAACAAATCTTGGTACTATCTTCCCCGTCTTACCCAATCTCATAACATGTTTAAGGGGTGAAACCTTCGAATACCCTATCTCCCACTACGAACTCTAACTCCATACGTCTCTTGTCAGCATAAGATTTTTGTCTATCTTGAGTAGTCTTTATCCTTATCCTAGTCAAATCTATCTTCTTCGATGTCTCCTTAACCATATTCGGTCAAAGAATATTCCTATCCGTCGTATCCCACCAACATGACATTGATCTACATTACCTTCCATACAAAACCTCGAAAGGTGCCATCCCAATGCTAGCCTGATATTTATTGTTGTTGGTAAACTCCACCAATGGTAAATGGTCCTCCTAAGAACCTCCAAAATCAACAATGCACATCCGTAGAAAATTCTCTAAAATCTGATTTTCTCTCTCTGTCTATCCATCGGTCTAAGGATGATATGCAGTGCTCCAATTCAATTCAATCCCCAACGCCTCCTGTAGACTCCTCCAGAACTCACTAGCGAAAGCAGATCTCGGTCGCTAACTATACTAGTAGGAACTTAATGTAGCCTAACAAACTCTTTCACGTAAATAACCACCAATGATGTCACAGTCCTCGTACTCCTCACTAATATGAAATGAGCACACTTAGTCAACCGATAAACTTTGACCAAATGCTCTCATTCCCTCTCCTATTCTTAGGCAGTCCATCTACAAAATCCATGGAAATACTCTCCTACTTCCATTGTGGAATATCCAATGGCTACAAACAATTCTCCCGGCTTCTCTTTCTCTGCCTTTACCCTCTGGCAAGTCATACATCTAGCTACATACTCCCCCACTTGCTTCTTCATACCGGACTAGTAGAAAACTCACTTCATATCATGATATGTCTTCTCACTATCGGTATGAATGGTCATGCTAGACCGATAAGACTCTTCCAATACCACATCAGTCAAATCCATACCGCGGGGAACACAAATCCTATCATCTCTCTGTAACCATTCTTTCAAATCAATGGAATAATGCCTCAAATGACTCAACGTATCCCCTCTACCAATCCTCTCTATAATGTCTACTAGCTCCTTATCCACCTTCTGTTTATACACTCCATCAACATAGGCTGGACATCTAAAGCTGCTAGTAGTCTCGAGGTAATATCTGATGATGGTCTAAATTAAAGGTAGCAATATATTCCAAATGTCTCCACTCTAAGAACAAGGGACGTAATACTACGTGATTTCAACCTCAAAGTGTCTGCCACTACATTAGCCTACAAGAGATATCAAAATCATATGCTGCCAAGAACTCCATCAACCTTTGTTGCCTATAGTTTAAGTCCTTTTGAGAGAACAAATACGTTAAGGACTTATGATCTGTAAACATCTCAAATCACTCTCCTAAAAGATAATGCCATCAAGACTTAAGTGCAAAAACAATAGTTGCCAACTCAAGATCATGGATAGGGTAGTTCCTCTCATGGGTCTTCAATTGCCGACTAACATAACTCACCACTCTTCCCTCTAGCATCAAGATCGCTCCAAACCACGTACCATAGACATTGGTGTAAACCGTAAATGGCTTTGTCCTATTTTGTAATACTACAACTGGTGCACTAGTTGATGCCTCCTTCAACTTGAAAAAAGCATCTTCACACTTCGCATCCCACTGGAAAACTAGGTACTTCTTGGTAAGTCGGATCAATGGAGCAGAGATCTTTGTGAAGCCCTTAATGAACTTGTGATAGTAGGCCACCAAACTAAGGAAACTTCTCACCTCTGTGTTCGGAACATGCCAATCCTAAACTATTGCCGCCATACTAGAGTCAACTGCTAATCCATTTTCTTGGACGATATGTCCCAAAACGCATACCACCTCTCTCCAAAAGTGGCACTTTAAAATTTTTGCCTTAAACTTATGTTCACGGAGTTTCTTAAGTACCTCTTGTAAATGCAACACATATTCCTCCTTACTCCTATAGTATATAAGAATATCATCCATGAATATCACCACAAACTTATTAAACAACCCTCTATTACTAGGATTATCATATTCACAAAGTAGGTAAGGCCATTGGTTAGTCAGAAGGCATGACTAACCCCTCAAATAATCCATCGGGTGTACGGAATGCTGTCTTCTGAATAGTACCCTTGGCTACATGCAACTAAAGGAATTTGATAGCTAACTCCGACTGAGAAAATACTCTAGCTCCAACTAACTAATCAAAGAGATCATCTATTTGAGGGCAAAGGATAACGATTCTTCTTTGTCAAATTATTTAGCTCCCTATAATCGATCTAGAGTCTAAGAGAACCATTTGCCTTGGTGGCATAGATGATTAGTGCTCTCCACTCTGAAATACTCCTCATGATAAAACCTTTCTCCAACAACTCATTAACCTACATATTCAACTCGCATCTTTCCTTTATAGCCATATAACTTAGTGGTAAGGCAACAGGTTTAGCATTCTCAACAAGATAGGTCCTAATCTCGATCACTCTCTGAGGAGGGAGACCATTAAACTCAGCAAAAACATCTGGGAAATATCTGATTACATGCACTTTACTAAGCTCATCTTGTGTTAGGTCCAATGAATATAGGTAACTTAGCATAATCGATCCTTGGGGGTCGTAATAAACCTCCAACCTACGTCCACTACACATGCTCAACCTAATAACCTTCCTATCACAATCTGAAATAGTGCCACACATAGTCGTCCAGTCCATGCGTATATCAACCTAAACCCAAAGAATCCCAATACAAAGGCATCACAATCAAGCTTAATCCCTTAGACAAACTATTTCAAACCCCTACACAACATGGATAAATAGGCAGATCCTCTTGCGGAGTTTGACACAACTATAGGGCTTGTGACAATACTATTGTCTAAGTGCAAATCATCCAAAAGTCTACTGGAGATAAAATAATGTGAAGCCCCAGTGTCAAATAATGCACTAATAGATAAACCAAAAAGAATTAACACACCTTCGATCACCACTTTCTTACTCTTTTCCCCACCGGCTGTGCACTCGAGCTATGGACTACATCTAGTACATAAGACAAAAACATTTGAGCAGAAGGTTGAGCATAGGATTTATGTGGTGTTGTGCAAGTTCGCTTCCCATGCCCGTACTGATCACAGCCAAAAAACTTCGTCTTGGAGAGATCCATCGCGCAATCCTTAGCCAAATGTTCTTATCTGCTACACCTATAGCATCTTAAGCCCTTCTTCTAAATCATCCCCTTCGATGCAAATCCTCCCTTCTTCTTACCCTTCCGTTGCCTCTTCTCCACAACTTTCAAAGCCTCCTCCTTCTCTTCCTTCTTAGCAACAGTAATGAGTAAAGCCATATTCATAAGTCCCTCAGAGGTAGCACCCATCGGAATATGACTCACAACTAAAGCTTGAAGTGGCTAATTCAACCCCCTGGCAAATTTAAGAGCTTTCTTGTGTGGTGTGCTAATCAACTCCATACCATATTTAGCAAGCTCATTAAATTAGTTCACATACCCCTTGACTGTCATAACTCCCGTTTTGAGATGAATAAAATTCTCTAGCTGAACGTCTTCCTATGCCCTAGAAAGAAATTTTATCTCAAACCTCCTACGAAACTCATCCTAAGTAATATTAGACCCATCAGCCTCGGCCTCTATAACCTCCCACCAGCTCAGCGCCTCACCTTGCTGCTGCTAGGTAGCTAGCTGCCTCTTAACAACATTAGTCAAGCCCATAAGATCAAATATCCTCTTACAAGCGTAGATCCATGCTCTCGAATCCACGTAAGACTTTGTTCCCATATACGGCTTGCCTCCGAGACTAGAAAAACTTTGCACAATTTTGAGCAGTAGGTTGTTGGGTAGGAACCTCACTCATCACTCTCTCTGAATGATCTCTGGTGAGATTGCACTCGGCATGTCCCCTAGCTTGAATTTATCGGCAGAACTGTATAGGGATATTCATGCTTTGAATTTCTGTTGGATCCCTAGAGCCAGATGCTATGGGGTCAAGCATCACCTATCTGTTAATGTTAAGGACTTCATTAGTAACTTTCACATATATAATAGACACGATTAAGAGAAAATAGATAACATACGCACGAATAGGGGGATTTTTAATGTGAAAATTTTAGAAACTTTTTGGCATACCTTATTTATATACATATACTCTTGAAAAGACCATTTCTAAAAACGTTTTGGAAAAACTTTTGAAATCCATTTTTCTTCAAAAACTTTTCAAAATACATCTCCCAATACGGTCGTAATCCTAAGAAGCATTGAACTTATGCTCTGATACCACTTGTGACGACCCGAACCTCTCGACACGTTCTAAAAGCATCGTGTCAAGAAATACGGATCGTCGAGTTTGTGAAACTTTAACACCTCAAAGAATAAGATAAACACATATAATTTAAGATAAAGTAACATCAGATAGATATTACGGCAGAAAGATAAACTAACTATCAAATATGTATCACAGCAAAAGATGAATTAACTATCAAATACATATCACAACGGAAGAAATAAGACATGTAAATATCACAAAAAATACCAGTCTATGAAAATATCAAGTCATAGTCTCAGAAAAATATCGATACGTGATCCAAATCAGAGTACATAGCAAAATATCTATCATAGTATGATACATGAAAATAACTGTATTGATATGATAAAATGATACATAAATAGAAGATGTGGTAAAAGCAGACTCCAAGAAAAGCACGACTCTCTCCAAGTAATAGAAACGAGCAAATCATCTACTACCCAATCTGCCTATGGTGGGGAAAGTATGGGAAAAGAATAGCTCAAACAAAGGACTAGTGGATGAGAACAAGATTAATAAGTGATAGAAAAGTGCAATTAACTTTAAATCTACTCTAACTGATGTAGGATGTGTAGCAAGTGTTCGTGAACTCTTAAGGTCAACACTAAGGGATCTTATCTAACACAAGGAGCCGAACCTATGGATCAAGCTTCACACTTATGATCGCCCAAAACGGGAACTACTTTCCCATCATAACTATACCAACATGCCTCTTATTATACTCTACCAAGATTCATTCCATAGGAACTCTCATTGGTATCGGGTTCTAGTTTAATCAATACATATATCCACTTATTGCACTGCAACGACGTCCACCCATACATGTTATGATAAAAAATGTGCATACTTGGATCTTCTATTAGTACCGGACTCTCTTAGAAAGCATCTCCGATAGTGCTATGCTCAACCGTGCGGAACACCCCTCGGCTTATGCGAAATAAATCACCCTAATCGACTTTGTTTATGCAATATGCATCGCCTATACCAAATCAACTATTGCAAAATATATATTTACCCATACCAATATCAAACTTTGTGAAATACTTAGCCTAAATTAACTCAATGACCAGTTTACTAATTATATAATTTCTAACTAATTTGTACAATTTTTACTCATTTAATTTGGGCCTTAGGCCAAAGTAGAATTTGCGCAATTTTTATTCGAACAGTTAACACAAACAAACCCCAGGTTGACCGCTACCGGATGAGCCAAACAATCCCAGGATCGATCGTTCTTGCATAAAATTTTGCATTTTGAAATTTTTTTAACCGTAGGTAATTGTCGTTAATTCCATCAATTAATAATTCAGTTAACCTTAATTTTTAGTTAACTAACCTTAAGTTTTCTAATATCGTCTTTGTGTCAAATTTCAATTCAATTAAGGTTTTTAATTTAGGGTTTCTAGGATTACCAGGTGTCAAATTAACCAATTTCATAATTTAATTTCAAATTAAATTCTGGGGTTTATTGTTTAGCCAATTCAGTTTTAATCCAAGGAGTTAATTGTAAGGTTTCCATAATTCTAATCATTTGGAAATCAATTCCATTAATCGAATTATTAATATGTGCTTACTCACCTTTTAGCCTAAGTTCTTAATCTTGAAAAATTGGTTTCCAACGATAGCTCCTTCCTTAGATCGCCTTAGTTCTCCTTTAATTGTTTGCCCTTTCTTCTAGTTTGATTAGGGTTTGATTTTGATCTTAAGGTTTTAATAAAATTAGGGTTTCGGGAGCGATTTTGATAGTTAGTTACTGTACGCTCAACAACAGAATTGGGGTTTGGTTTACCAACTTATTTATAGAGTTAGGTTAACAATTAGAGCCAGTGGATGAACTCAACTAGTAATCCAGTCCGCCCATCAACTACTTCAGATGCATGCAATCAACTACACCATTGAAACAAGTCACTCCAGTTCGATAATCAATCGAAAAATCCAATGGCCGATCGATCGCCCCTAGGCCTGCTCAACCACTACTGGTTGACCTAGGACCTTCTTGGTCGACCTAGACAATGTTGATTTTTATATTCAAAGTTTTAAAATTTTATTTTCATTCTGACGTCTATAACTCTCTTATACTAACTCGAATTACAACAAGTTATACGAAAATCGTCTGGAAAATCGCGACGAACACAATGGTACAAGTTTCGTAGCTAAATTCAGATGTTTGTGAAATTTTATTTTTAAGTCCTTATTTACTTTTAATTAAAATTTCTTATTTAATTCTGCTAAATTTTTGAAGTGTTATATTCTCCGAAGAAATCTTTGCGGTTATGGAAGATCCGATGGACATTCATGTTTTTGTGTTATCTCTACAAAAGTTTATCTAATGTAGATAACATGTAAACTTAAGAGCTTTCTAGGTCCAAGACCCATTAGTTATAAGTTAATTTATGTTCGGGGTCTGCATCATCAATAGGTCTAACCCTTGGAGGTTCGTTTATCGACGACCATAGACTTTCGTATATTAGTGCTATCTTTATTGCCTTTATCCAATCTATGTATTTAAGTCCAGTGAGTTTGTCGTTTTAAGAAAATAACTTGGGCATAGACATTTTCTGTAGATTTTAACTTACTAGATTAGGTCAATATTTGTAGTAGTCGTTCTTAGAATGTGAGTTTTTATGAATATTTCATTGCTTCGTAATATCATGAAGAATTTGGTGGAAATCATGAATATGAGTTTTTTATGAATATTTCATAGTATATTAAACAACAGTAGAAAATATATAAGATATAAATTAGTTAAGAAGGATAATAGCCAACTTCACAAAATATGAGTTTATGTGACTAAGATTACCAAATGAATTTAAAATATTGAGTTTGCGGAATATGCATTTAAAACTAAACTTTTCACTAAATTAAAGTTTCCTATTGAAGATAGAACAGATTGTGCATTTATATTTTTCACCCTTTACTATTTTATTAAAAATTGATTTTTATATATCCTTTACTTTAGATACAATTTTCCCCCCAACTTAAATTTTCTTATATATTTATGTTTGAAAATGAAAGAAAGACCAACTTTAGCCAAATCTAATTATATTGAACAACATAAGGATTTTTTGTATATATATGTTACTAAACATAATAATTTTTCGCTGACTAAGTGAAAGAAACCAAATTCGTATCCCTTAATTATATTAATTATATTCATTTAAGATAATTAAGGATATAATTAAGAAACCAAATTCAAAACCCATTATTAATTCATGGAGAATATGGCAATTTCATGACATTTATTGCAGAGGAAATGGTTAATGAAAAAGGTAACACTTAAATGAATATAATTAAGATAATTATGGGTTTGCAATGGCAAGATAATGAAAGCTTATTATGGTTGATGGAAAGAAAATAAAAGAAGAATAAATAGTAGATAAGGATGAGTCAATGGATGCAACAATTGAGGAGTCTCCAATTATGTGATGTTATTAAAGAGGCAATAAGGACGAGTTATTTATCTTTCAGAGGAATGCAATGGTTACAGGGATGGTTCATTGTAGTTAAAATTTAACGATGTAAGAAAAATAATATTTAGAGTTTCTATTTTGGAGCATGCCATGTAAGGATATATAGGAGTAGATGTCCAAGAGCTTCCACAGGCTAGACTATTTAGGCTGGATTACTTGGCTTGTTGGACTCTATTCAATTTTTTCATGAATATTTTGTGTGCAAAAATGCATATAACAGATTGCATACGTCCACTTTTAGTTTTATTCCAGATAATCCTTACAGTTACAACCATTATTTAGATAATAAGTATAGTTCTAACACTAGTTTACAGCAAAAAAGGGCAATACTTTAATGAAAGGATCAAAGAGATTGAAAAGACCTTATTTCGTTGACAAAGGATATATATTTATAGTTGAATTCATCCTTTAAATTCGATATTTCATGGAAGCACAGGTAACAATGCTTATAGGCACGAAGAACAAGTAAAAATCATAAGTTAAAATAACTCGGTACAAACACGATCATGTCGGCACCGACATGTTATCATTTTGTTTCTTCAACTTTTCTCCATTCTTATTCAAGTCTTCAAGACTTGAATCTTTGTTAACAAAATTGCCCTTCCAAATCATGTTGGTATCGACATGATTTGCATAACATGAATCTTCGTCTTTTTCCTCAAAGCACCAGGCAACTTCATTTATGAGTCAATGCAGGTCCCACTTCTCAAAACAAATAGGTACTAACATGGTTGATCATGTCGGTTCTGACATGATTTTCTTTGTGAATACATTCACCAAACTTCTTGTACTTCATTTTTTATTAATGCTGACATCTCTTGAGCTTCTTGATTTATTTCTCCATCGCCATGAAATTCAGTTTCACTGAGATGTTGCTTGTTTCAAAAGTGGGATAACACTTGCCCCCAAAGTATGCTTCTATGGACTACAAAGCATGCTATGCATCGAGACAAGCAACTAGATTTGAATCAAAATGTGCAAAGACGATCATATTTTAACATTGCTTTTCTTGAAGCATCGCATCTTTCCCAAAAAGATCAATGCAACGCCTTAAACAATTATAGAATCACATCTCTTTAGTAGATTTAAAAGCAAATGTTTTCCATGTGAAATCTTCAATCACTTCCAAGTCTCTCTAGAAGTTACTCCATTTCTTGGTCAGGTAGACTCTCCTTTTTTTCTCTCCTTTTTTTAAATAAAGTTCAAAACATGTAGGTAACGACGTGATATTCTTGTCGAGTATAAAGGAATACTCAGAACTTTTTCTAAGTTTCGCCTTCACTCTTTCAGCATAAATGTTCTTGCCCACTACATCTTCAAGCCTATAATATTTGCCGCTACTTTCTTGATCATCTTCGTCCATGACTTCAGCATTACTACTTACAACCTCGATGCTACTATCACCTGAGCTAACCTATCAAGTTGTCACCGACTATTTCCGTCTAAGCTCCATATGAATATCGACCAATTTCATAGTCGCTTAAATCAAGATCTAAGGTGGGTTTCAGCATTGTTCTTGGCATTACCATCAGCTCACCATTACTACCGACGTCAAGCCGTCATCACCAATTCATGATCAACTTTGAACCTATGCCCCCTTTTTCGTCGTTGTCAACCTAAATTGACAAACCTAAGAACCGTGGGTTGCGGAATTAGGGATTTTAAGGCTAAATAAATACTAGAGGGGAGGGGGGTGAATAATGTTTTCTAATTTCTATAAACCTTTTTAAATTTCTTTCAAGTTAAATGTTAAATCATAAATTTTTAACACAACTGCATCAACAATCAATCACGGATGCAAACGCGGATAAAATAAATGTTGTAAAGTAAAGTAGAGAGTTAGAGAGATGACATTAGGGATTTTATACTAGTTCATATTTCTCCTGCATCTAGTCTCCTATAATTTCTTGTACATATTTCTTTTCAAATGTCAATTTTTAAACGGGTAGAAGGAAAACTCAATTACAACCTCGATTCCAAAGGTACGAGGTACGCCCTCCTGATTTTTCGGGCATACGGTACACCCACTTGATTTAGATGGACTACAATCATACTAGTTTAGATTTTTGGCCTACCAAGCACATCCAATTGATTTGAACATGCTACAATCACACCCAAGAAATTATAACTAAAGTTTGATCTTTTTTCCAAATACTATTTCTTGATCTTTAGTTATAATGGATCCTATAGCCTCTTGAGTTGCACTTTGATCTTGAATTAAGAGAGAGAAGATTAAGATCAGAGAGAAAATAGAAGAGAATCAATATAATGAAGATTGAATTAATTTTGGTTGAATTTGAAGAATTTTGAATAATTTCTTTCAATAGAAATTTTAGTAGAGTAAGAGGAGAGAAGAAACAAGAAATTAGTTGTTTAAAATTTCGTTTGCAATCTCCTATTTATAGAGAATAAACAGACATGTCCATTCATGAAGGGTTCCAACGAATAATTACTTATTTCAAATTAGTGGCATGTATGTTGACATACTTATGGGGTATATGTCAACATATCCCTTTGAAAGTTGAATACTTGTTTGTTTTAAATATCTTGAATATTTTATGCTTTGTAAAATATTTTGATACTTTATAAAATAATTTAAACATAGTTTATAAACATTCTAAATATAGAAAAACTTTTATAAAATATTTTAAATATAAATAATATTTTGTTTTAAAAATGAAGGATAAGAAAATAGGAAATAGAGATCAAAGATTGCTACTAGGGACTTTAACAATATTTTGTGACTCTATATACTATACTATAGTCTTGAGATCTTCATATCTTGATCTTTGTAGTCTTGAGTCTTTATGTCCTTTTCTGAGTCTTTACACTATACAGTCTTCAATTCAATACTTGTGTAATATCCTGTAATATATACTATATAACTTAGCAAAACATTATTATCCATATTTTATATGTATATTGTTGTTACCAAGGTTGTTATCATCAAATTTAATAACTAAGGTATTAACAATCTCCCTCTTTTTGGTAGTAGAAACCTTTAATATCTTGTATATAAAATATGATACAACTCCCCATGGGTTAGGCAAGTTCCCTGAATATATTTATATGTATATTTTCATATTTTTCTCCCCTCTGTCATTAACAAAAATGGGTGAAAAAAATAAAAACGCCCCTAAATGAAATAATTGGCAATAAGAGAATCAAAATCAACATAAACAATATATATATATATATATATATATATATATATTATATGTGATGAATATGTGATGAATATATGATAAATAATACACTATTCTATATTAAGCATGATGATGCAGTGATAAAAATTTATATAAAGTAGATTTTATTTATGCAATTTAAACTATACGCAAACAAATTCAATTATGTACATGCAAATCAAACCAAATCAAACACACAGATTAAAATAATTCGAACTAAAACACACAATTTTAAATAGCAATCTAAGATACACAAATTCTAATCCTAACAAACCAAATTATTTAACTACTTCATACTATACTTAAGTCTATGGTTTTCTTTCGATTATAGATGATTTATGGATAGGACAGAAAGGGCGGTGCAGACAAAAATTTCCTTTTTGTTCGATGAGATTTCCATTCCGATAGAAGTGTATTTTTCCCATATTTGACCTCATCATCTTCTTCCTCTACTTCATTATTCACAGGATTGTGAATGACATGGATAGGAGTATCTTCTTCAATTACAGTTAGATTTTTTTGGATTATCAAATAGATATTTTGGAGATTTCATAGAATCTGCCCTTTTTTTTTCTTGTTCCTTCAAGTGTAGTTGACAACCTCTAGTTATAAAAGCATATTCAGTGTATGCATCAGATCTTCTTCAATTTTGGTTACTTTGGCCCTGGCGGTGGTTTAGAAGGCGCTTAGAGTGGGAGTTTGGAAGGAAAAGAGTGGATTCTCTTCTCTTGGATGTTTGGAACTCGAGGAAGCCATTAATTTATTCTTATTAGAATTTACAGAAGAAATAAGATAGAGAAATGAGAATTATTTCAAAATTTGGTGGGTATATAGTTGTATTTCAAAATTTGAATTTAGAAGGGAAATTTTCTTTCAAAAATATCCAACATATGTCAACATATAGGGGGGGGGGGTATGTCGACACATGAAGTTTAATTTTTACATTTTCTTTTTCTTTTAAATATATAATTTCTAGTGTATTGTATTATATCTATATTTTAGAGAAAGAACATATTCCTAACTCTCTTCTATGTTTAATAAAAGATGTTTGAGTTAATGGTTTTATTAAAATATCGGCTATTTGATTTCCAATATTTATAATTTGAGTGTAATTACTTCTTTATTTACGTTATCTTTTAGAAAATGATGTCTTATATCTATATGTTTAGTTCTAGCATGATGTATTGGATATTTAAATAGATTTATTATACTAGTTTTATCGCAGTATATTAGTGATTTAATAAAATTTAAACAAAAATCTTTTAAGGTTTGCTGCATATAATAACATGCGAACATGCTAATTAGCTAAAATATATTATGCTTCTGTTATAGAAAAAGATACATAATCTTTTTTTTCGAAACCATGAACCAAAAGAGTGTCCCAAAAAGTGACAAGTTCCACCTGTACTTTTTCAGTCTAATTTGCATCCAACATAGTCAGCATCACTATATGAAATTATATCAAAAGAATCTTATTTTAGATAAAAAGTCCATAATCTAGGGTATTGTTCACTTATCTTAATATTATTTTCACCGATTTAGATGAGTTTATTTAGGTTGAGATTGATATCTTGCACATAGATAGAAACTATGCATTATATCTGGTCTACTAGCAGTTATATAGAGTAATGATCCTATCATACCTCTATATAATTTTTATTCTACATATTTTGAGTTTTCTTTTTTATTTAATTTCTCATTTGTTGCCATAGGAGTTGGTTTTCCACCAGTATTTGACATACCAAATTTCTTAACTAAGTCTTTTGCATATTTTTCTTGACTTATAGAAATTTCATTATTTTATTGCCTTATTTGTAGTCCTAAAAGAATGTTAGTTCCCCCATATGACTCATTTCAAATTCTTTAGTAATTATATTTGAAAATTCTTTATTCAACTGTTTATTTATTAATCTAAAAATAATATCATCTACATATATTTGTATAAGTTCTATCGCTATTATTTCTTTTAATAAATAGAGTACTATCTACCTTTCCTATTACAAAATTAGATTGTAATAACTAGGATTTTAGCCTTTCATTCCATGCTCGAGGAGCTTGTTTTAGACCATATAATGCTTTCTTTAATTTGTAAACGTGATTAGGTAATTTTTCATCTTCAAAAATGTGGTTGTTCTGCATATTCATCTTCTCTAATAAATCCATTAAAAAGTCACTTTGGACATCCATTTGAAATAATTTAAAGTTATTAAGATTTGCAAAACCAAGTAAAATTTTGATAGCCTCCAATCTGGCTACAGGAGCAAAGGTTTCATCAAAATAGATTACTTATTTTTGACTATAACCTTAAGAAGCTAAACGTGCTTTATTTTTGATAACTTCTCCTTGTTCATTCATTTTATTTCTATTTTCCATTTAGTTCGTATTGTAGACTTATCTTCGGGTCTTGGGACTAATTCCTAAACATTTTTTCTGGTAAACTAATTTTTTCTTCTTGCATAGCAAGAATACAAGAATTATTTAATGATGCTTCTTTTGGATTTTTAGATTCAATAGTTAAGATAAAAGTAACACTACTCATTTTATTTAATTGATTCCTTGTTTTTACTATAGATTCTATAATTCCTAGAATTTTCTATAGAATGATCTTTCAGATATTTTATTCTTTTATTTGGACGTAAATTTTTAGAGTTATAATTATTTTCAACATTAGTGTTTTCATTGTTAGTAATTTCATTAGTTTTATCAATATTCTCTTCTTCATCAAAACTGGTATTATTAATTTTAAAATTCTCATCAAATGAAACATGTAATGTTTTTCAATGGTGTTAGTTCTGATTTTAAAAGCTCTATAAGCTTTAATTTTGTTAGAATAACAAATAAAAATGCCTTTATCTGATTTAGCATCAAATTTAGCTAAATCATCCTTTGTTTATAATAAAAACATTTACTACCGAAAGCTCTAAAGTACAATACTCTAGGCTTTTTATTATAAATAATTCATATGGAGTTTTTTTAGTTAAGGGTCGTATTAAAATTCTATCTCAAATATAAAAAGCCATAGCAACTTCTTCAATCCAAATTTATTTAGGTAATTTACCATAGTTTAACATTGTTCAAACACATTCTTGTATAGTTCTATTTTCACATTCTACTCTCCATATTGTTGTGGTATTCTTGGAATTGAAAAGTTATATGCAATTCCTTCTTTATTACAAAAGATTTCATAATTATTACTTTTAAATTCTCCTCCATGATCACTCCTAATCATTTTAATTTTAGTTAACATTTGATTTTGAACTCCTTTTAGTAAAAAATTTAAACATTTGAAATGCTTCACTTTTAAGTTTTAAAAAATTGTCCATGTAAATCTAGAGAAATAGTCTACAATTACAAAGACACATCTACTATGATTTTTGATTATATTTTCGACGGTCCAAAACGATCTAAGTGAAGAAGTACAAGAGGATGAGAAGTAGAAATTATAACTTTAGATTTAAAAGGGCTTTTACGAAGTTCTCCTAATTGAGAGGCTTTACATAAATTATTGACATTAAAACTCATTTTAGGAATATCCCTAACAAGTTCATATTTAGCAATTTTAGAATAGTGTTTAATATTGAAATGACCAAATATTTTATGCTAAATCCAAGGGTCATTCAATTCAGCCAAAAAGCATAAATTATTACCATATACTTTCATATTTAAAATATAAATGTTACATTTCCTAATACCTTTAAAGATAATGTTTGGCATATTATCTTTGATATGGCAATTATCTTTTTCAAATTTAATTTAAAATCCATATCACCCAATTGACTAATACTAAGTAAATTATGTTTCAAATTCCTAACTACCAAAACATTAGAAATAGTAGTAGTTTTAATGTCAATGATATTGCCTATGCCAATCATATATCCTTTTGAGTTGTCTTCGAAGTTAACTGATCCACCGTCTTTATGGACAATATCTTTCAAGATCTTTAGATTACCAGTCATGTGTCTTGAGCATCCACTGACCAGCATCCACTTGTTCTTATTAATTTATGATGTTTTATTTTCAAGTGTCTATTCACCATTAGCCATACAACAAACTTGTTCCAGCAATTCAAATCATACCTTTCTAAGAAACAAAGTAACTTTTCAAAGCAATTAGTTTCTTATAACAAATTGGTTTCACAAAACTATCTTTCTGCAAACGTATTAAGAATATTACTAGCCATTTGAAATTGTCAAAGATCAAATTATGAGTTTTTGAAAACCTAGTGCTCTGGTATCAAACGTGGGTTGTAGAATTATAGATCTTAAGGCTAAATAAACACTAGAGGAAGTGAATAGTGTTTAACCTTTTATATTTCTTTCAAATCAAATGTTAGATCAAAAATTTTTATCTCATGATTCCATCAACAATCAATCACATATGCAAACATAGATAAAATAAATGCAGTAAAGTAAAGTAGAGAGTTAGAGAGATGATACTAAGGATATTATATTGGTTTGAATTTCTTCTACATCTAGTCCCATACAATTGCTTATATAGATTTCTTTTCAAATTCCAATCTTTAAATAGGTAGAAGACAAACCAAATTACAATCTCAGTTTCGAGACTACGAGACACACCCTCCCGATTTTTTGGGCTCGGGTACACCCACTTGGTTTTGACAAGCTACAAGCACAACCACTCGGATTTCTGGGCTATCAAGCACACCCAATTGATTTGAACGGGCTACAATCATACCCAAAAAATTACAACTAGTGTTTGATGGTTTATCCAAAGACAATTTCTTGATCTTTGGTTACAATGGATCCCATAGCCTCTTGAGTAGAATTTTGATGTTGAATTGATAGAGACGATTGAAATTAAAGAATAAATGTTAGAGAATCAATAAAATGAAGGTTGAAGTGATTCTTGTTGAATTTGAAGAGATTTGAATAAATATTTCACTAGAAATTTTAGCAGAGTAAGAGGAGAGAAGAAACAAGAAATTAGTTGTTAAAAAATTCATTTGAGACCTCCTATTTATATAGAATAAACAAGCATGTCCATTCGCGAAGAGTCACAATAAATAGACACTTCATTTCAGAATTTGAATTTCAAATTAGCAGCATGTATGTTGACATACTTATATGGTATATGTCAACATATCCCTTACAAAATTGAAACCTCTTTTGGTTTTAAATATTTTGAAAATCTTATGCTTTGTAAAATATTTTGATACTTTTAAAATGATTTAAACATAGTTTATAAACATTTTAAACATAAAAAACTTGTATAAAATATTTTTGAATATATTTATAAAAATATATTTTGTTTTAAAAATAAAGGATATGCAAATGGGAAATAGAAATTGAAGATTGCTACCAAAGACTTTAATAATATTCTATGACTCTATATACTATACTATAGTCTTGAGATCTTTGTATCTTGATCTTTATACTTATCATGTCCTTTTCTTGAGTCTTTACACTGTATAATTTTCGACTCAATACCTATATAATATCCTGCACTATATACTACATAACTTGGCAAAACATTAGTATCCATATTTTACATAAATGTATATTGTTGTTATTAAGGTTGTTATCATAAAAATCAATAACAATGGTAATAGTAAGAATGATTTAATGCTATTTAGAGCCAATTTCGAGTTTTCTTAGATCTAACTTCAAGCATTTCGTTTTTCGATGTGGGCCTTGAGTTGCTTGGTGTCGACTTTGAGTTTTCTATATTTCAACTCTGAGTTTCTTTAGGTTATCCCTGTGCTTTGGAGCCAATTTCAAGTTATTATGTAGTCTACTATCGGTGGATAAATCATGGAGTGGGAATGGTAAATGAAAAGGCAAGCGATCAATTTTTGTCGAGTTATGGTTAAATATGGATTGGAGGTTCAGTTTCATAGGGCGATTTCAAGAAATGGTCGCATCGAGCACTCTTCGGCATCCAACAAGATTAAGCGTCGACACTTCGAGTTGAATAATGTATTCTAGTGATCTTGTAAGGATGCTTCATTTCGCTCTAAACAGTGATTCTGTTATCACATATTCTGCGATAATATATAAAATCCAACAAATGAGTTCCATAGTGTGACCAAGCTCGTTTGCCAGCATAAGTGGGCTATCGATACAAAGTTTTCGCATACACTATGACATAGACACATGACACACGTCGCACATATTAACATTTTGCATTTCCTTATTCAATGTATAGAGTCTGATTGTTCAACACACGTCGATTTCCATTGTACTTTATATATCAACTACACTGGTTTTAATTTAAATGTCAAGATAAATCATACCTGACCACATTCATCGTCAAGTTTTTCGATATAAAATTAAAGACCTTAGATGATCTCCTTACCTTTGAGCTGTCACTAGCCCTTCTACACCTTTGAAACCTAGTTCATCTACCGCTGAGGCATCTATGTCTACCCTATCAGTAGTAAGGTGGTCAATCACTTAAGAACTTAAACTACAAGCCAGTCTGGTGATCCAACCTCATGGCCCCACCATTTCAAAGGTGAATGACCAATTTTAATGGTCTTGAATAATCCTCTAGATCAAACAACCTCCAAATTGATTGCCAAAGATCTGATGTTCATTTTCTTTAAATAGAGGATTCCCAAAGATGAAGCCCTTCTTCCTAAACCCCAACAGATGGCTCATCTTCCTCCGCTGGCTATATTGCACGCAACTGATACATAAGTCCCTCTTGATTCATGCTCCCTTTCAAAAAATTCCTAAAGTTTGTTCTTTAAGAGCCTGGGATAACTCCAAACCAAGTACATCCTAATGGTGATGCCTTATAGAGATCCCTTTAAATCATATTCTTGATGCGTATGGGTCATCCTCTACCTTCAAAGATCTCTCTTACCTACTCAACTTCAAAAGGAGACAAGATACCCTTAGTTATAGCTATTAATCATTGAAGCCTTCAACTGCTGCATGGTGGTCTAGTGGTTTATAATAAAAGGAGCTTAATGAAAGCAAATCCTTCTTTGTTCAATGCCATGAAGGTTTCAACTGCTATTGGTTGTCTGGTCATATGGTTCCTTATTCAAAACCTTCATTCGTTTTGGCTTTCTTCACCCAAATGAGTAATATCTTTCTATATCCTTGATGGATATTCCTGAGTGAGTCCCAACTTGCTCTTGCGAATATTTTAGGACTCTTTAACGGAAGGAAAACATATTTTTTACTCACTAATGCTTGCATGCATCAATTTCACTTTATTTACAATGATAGGAGCACCCATCCTAACCCAGCACTAATTACAGCATCTTGGGTTGGTCATGGTCACGGTTCCACTATCTCAGTTCCCAACTTTGATGATAATGCATATGAGAGTGAATAAAGCCAAGGAGTCGATGTAAATCTTAGAGAAGAGGAAAAAGATAGAAGAGTTGAGATCTAAGAAGAAGAATAAGAAGAAGAGATAAAAGAAGGAGGCAATATCAATGAAGGAGGACATGAAGAAGAGGATAAATAAGAGAATGGGAAGGAGGAAGAAGAGGGTGCTGTCTATGCCAATGAGGACAAATCATTCGGAGAAACCTACCACAAAGGCACTATGGTCATCTTACCTCCTAAAATGAAACGATTAGTCATTAAATCTTCCAAGCTCCACCTCGAACCACATCCAGACCATGTTGAAGGGTCAACTCCTTCAGTAAACGCTTCCAAATGTATCTATGGTTCTTTGAGTGACCTTGGGAACCTTTCAAACTTCCTTTTGGAGGACTATACTTTGAAGATAACCTAACCCTCATAACTTTAGTTTTCCTTCGGAGAATATGCTTCATCACATCGAGGGTGAAGAGATCCATCTCTATGTTCCCTTGAACACGGTCCATAGATTATTTAGGGTATGTAAATGCTCCGCACACTTGTAGGATCACAAGCACGACCGGTTCTTCAATTCTAACTCAATCTGTTTCTTCGATTCTAACTCAATCCTTCTTTTTTTCAAGTATGATAGGGAATAATAGTTGCATGGAGAGGCTTTGCGAAGGCACCGAGCAGTATCACTCCTAAAATATGGGGATTTCCTACCACACCAAGGCTCTTATCACGGGTAAGAGAGCAATAGACTAAGGAGGAAGGATAAGGAATGGTGCAAAGTCAAAGATAGGCAATGTTATCATAAAGAATAAAGGTAGTCACATGACTACCCTGGATGGAATACGACCCCCTCATCAACAAAATTCACGTTCTTAATCTTCTTAGCATCGCAAATCTTCCCGTTCAGATATTCCTCCATTATCTTAATCTCTTACCACCGCCATCATAGCTCTCCATCAATCCAAATCAATTAACCCTTCTCAATCTCGACAATCTCACGTGGCTGGAAAATAAATACATCATGTTATGATGCTCCTCCTCTTACCCTAAAGGCCTATCTATTATGTAGTCAGCGATTCCAAATTTTTGTCTTAAAGGGATTGGATTCGATTGCGAAGTTAAATAATTTCCCTCAAGTTACGTGAAAAAAAGGTATCAACAGGCATCATGAAGTCGTGAAGTAGTTGTTTCAATGGAAGAAGCTAGCCAAGGGCCTCTCAGACTTTAATATAGTGAATTAACTAATTATTTGAAGCTTTGATACCAAGAGAGCTAATAATGCTCGCATGTGCGAGGACTATAAGAAGGACTTGGCTAAGCTAAAAAAAAAATGAAAAATCTAAGTTTGTAAAAGATTCTTAATAAAGATAGTCTGAATTAGCTAAATCTCACACGGTTAAGAGCCTAATACTCAATGAACCAGCAAGGAAAGCCCATGACTACAATAGCGATCTAGAAAAGGAAATCGATAATAAACAGGTTTAGTAGGATGAACTTTGAACAGAGATCAGCAAGTTCAAAGTAGATCTGCAGGCAGATAAAGAACCAAGAGATGAGGCTCAAAGTGGGTCTACTAATTCAGGAATCAAGTTAGCCATTATTAAAAGGAAAATGCAAATCTGAAGGCCAAGTCAGCCCAGATCGATTATACATTGAAGCCACTTTCCTTCAGTCTTTTGGGAATCCCGCTAAAATTAAGTATCTTAAGTCATTAGGTGGTGGCTACCCCTTTACAATAGAAAAGGCTTGAGATGAAATTATTAGAAGGGCTAAAGTATTTGGCGGTTATGTTGATGAGGAAAGGCTGAAGAGCGAGCTCTTCAATGAAGAAGATTTGATAGCTCAGGAAGAGGGCATAAAATTAGGGCAGCTGAAGCCATGTTGCTCAACAGATACCCATTAACACTCCCATCAGTCCTATCTCTTTAAATCATGTTGATAATGCCATTGTTCTGAAAAATGAGTTTAAAGTGGAGATCATCACCTCTACGGTCACCAGTTTTTAGTCCGCCGCAATTGAGACACGTGTGACTACCACTCCTGACAACACTACTTCTGGGGTCACAAGCTTAACGCTTCGATCTTCACTTCCCCAAAAGAAACCTTGCTTATCAAAGGTATATCTCTTATCGCTCCAGTTTTAAAGAAGCTTCAGCTCTCTTATGAGGACAATTATAAACTCTACCATTCTGTTTGTAATGTTACAGGTCAATACTGCCTCCATCACCAGTTGTTACACTCGTTCTTACCACAAATGATAGAGAAAAGAAATAACATAAATACTTGGAGACAGAGAAACCAACCCTACAACAACAGAACTGAGCACATAATAGGCTTAAGGTTACAACTTCTAACCCGATCCAAATCTTATTTAATAAGATCAAAGCCACATAAAACAGACGATGTTGCATTAAAAAGAAAAAATAAAACGCATTGACAACATTTAGAAGCAGAGGTCAACCAGAATACAAAACCAAGGCATAAGAGGCCAGCGCGCTAGATTCTGAGTTAACTATATTCACATTTTGCTAAACGCCTGTAGGAATGGGTCTGTACAAGCACATATAGGGGGCAACCTAGACAGCGCTATACAGAGCTGAAAGCACTCTACAGGGGCTGTATAAGGATCACCTAAACTATGCTTCAATGTAGACTCAACCTTACAGGAAAATGACAAATGTGAAGCTCACTTTCTCTCCATCTCTCATGAGCAACAGCCAAAGAAACAATTCAAATAGCACAAAGTATCAAACTTGTTTAACCAACATTCGACACAAAATGGGAAGAGTTCCCCCATTCTGATCCGATATGGTGACAAATTAAGGAAAGAAAGTAAGAGTAGCCATGGGGTGGTGAAGTCTGAATGGCAAATGACCTTCTAGCACACTTGTTCTTTTCCCTCAACAACATAACAGGGCTCTAGGAAGGTGTCCCATCATTCCTTTTAGATCATCTTGCTATTTCAAGAGAGAGGAGGCCAACCTATATAAACATATGCTTCCCACCTACTTTTTCTGGCATCCCACTTCAAAGTTCGAATCTCCCACTAGTATTAGGGTTTCCCGCCTAAAATATCTCGTCAACCTAGGCACAAAGTATTAGCATCACGGATAAATGATACATGGCAAAATCCAAGGGTGGAGGTTGAAGGAAAATGTAAAAGACGATTATCACCATAAACAATGCACTTTTCATGCTATAAAATGATAGACATAAGGCCAAAGGGGAGAATCTTCGTTTTCAACTTCTTCCACCTCTTGAAAAGAAAAGAAAAACATTGTATGCCTCAGGACCATTAAAATCTCTTATACAAAACTAGTCAAATATAGTAGATTACCCGTGGATGTAGGATTAAGAACAATCTAACCACTTAAAAATGTTGGTGTCCTTTATGTTTTTTATATTTACTTCAATCACATCTTAGTTCGTCAATCCAACTTGACATTTCAACAAACAGTTGAAGTGCGACTACTTGGTTGTGTAAGCATTTAGCAACACAGTCGCTTCTTAAAGGTGAATTTGTTTAAGCTTAAATTCGTTGATTCCTAATCGTCAGGACAACAAATCGTAAGATTATCGCAAGATCTAGTCGAGTTAGTGAAGATGAAAAAAATTCACCAGTATTTTTGGTGTTAGGAGAGCTCGAACCTCCGTCCCTTTGTCCCTTTATCCTCCATTTCTCCATTTCTTTGTCCCTCCATTTCTCCATTCCTCCAATCACCAAATTCCAACAACCCACCAATTTCATCTTTTATCTCATCATCACCTATGGCTCACCGCCTCTTCTTGTCAGTTGCATGTGTCATCCAGTAGATAAACAGTCACGGCGCACTCCAAAATAGGAACGGTGAGACCAACTACCACTATTTGATGGAAAGAACTCAATGACCGATGCTTCATAGAATATAGTCGAAGAGCTACCACCCTTTGATTATGGCCACCCAACTTCAAAGCAAAGATGCATGGGTATCCATTAGACTAGACAGCGATTCCGATAATGGAAGAAAATAAAAAATGAAAATCCAAGGCCTTCGTATGTCCTGCAAGAGGAAGCACACAAAAACTAGCTTCTTATATAGCTGTAGCAAGGACAAGGACCTTGGGGCCTTCTACCTAAAAATTAGAGGATTCTGCTAATGCTCCCATCGACTAGGAATTGAAGCACATTCTGATCCGAAAGATCACTCCTCACCACCAAGATAAGCTGAGAACGAGGGAGCTATACCGATACTTCTCTCCCGCGAGAAGAGCGGCCCTCAGCAACAGAGATCTGGAGAGCAACAAGTTTAGAATCTGATAGAGAAACTAAAATTGAAGCATCCACCGACAACTATAGAAGTGATTACCCAGAGCCACATTAAGGGGCCCAGGTCTTAAGTAAAGCATTTTGTGCCGCATATGTACAAAAAAATGTATACAAATAAATATGATAAACTAGACGTAGGGATATCAGCCTGCCCTAATCAGTATTAATTATATATATTATTTCTATGTAAAGATAAGTTATATATATCTACACCTTCACCGCCTGTGACGATACGAATTTTTCGCGCTCGAAAATCGACATCCATACTTCATATCGTACTCGAATGCCGCAGATACGATCGTTCAAATCTGATTCGCCGGAGCTTATAACAACATTAAGTAAACAACACAGCGGAATAAAAGAATAATACATTGATATACAGCTTTGATACAATATCTGATACAACAGATGATCCAATAGATATCAATATACATCGGAGATACAATAGAATAGCAGCGAAAAAGAAAATAGATAACATTAGCAACGGAACAAATAACTCCAGATAGTCTTCAAAGAAGAACTCCAAAACTGAAACTCCATCTCCAAGAACCAATCCAGAAATAGCTCGAACTCCCCATAATGATGCACAAGATAAGCAAGTGCAGTCTGATCCAAAGACTGAACTAACTCTAGATAATCCACTAAACCTGACTATCTAAAAAACCCAACTCTAGACTGCTCGTGTGGAAAAATTTTGAGCAACCAGAGCTTAGGAAAGAAACAATAAACTCTGGATCAGTCATGGGACTGGTGTGAGCAACAAAAACAGTTTATCTTTAAAAACAAACAACGAAATATTTTAAAATCAATTCGCAATGCTTTTTAGAAATGAGACTACCATAAGGCCTCACGCACACACACACAACGCAAACGCAGAATCGGAGGAGATTTCTCCTTATGATAGTCAAAGATGCTTGATACGCATTAAAAAGAAATATGTGATATTATTACTAGTGCATAGTGTAGGAAAAATCATTTCGAAAGTAAAGATATAAATCTTAGCCAACATACGACCATTATCGTATGTCTACTATAGCTACCATGTTCAATAGCAGGTTACCGCCACATTCCTTGGCAGGTTATACAACTAAAACCGTACAAGGATCGTATTGGATGAATGGATTTCCAACAAATGGTCAGGCCAAGGAACTTCCTATTGCCACATGGGAACGCCTCTGGCGGGACGCCCCGAGAACCAAACCGGATCTCTGCCAAACAAGGCCGGCTACCCCCCTTCCCGGAGAATATACAAAACCTCAGATATGCCATCCCCGGTCCTTTGGGACCTTTAAATGAGAGCTCTCTAACCAACAACATCACACAGTAAATAAAATAGTGTGTCCACATGAGTAAGTATCTGGGCTCCATACCATGATACTACCCTTTTCCAGAAGGAATGGTCATACCCTAGGGAAGCTACCCCTGAAACCATGCCGCACAATTTCTGTTTCGACCATTACCGGTTTGTGAGGGTCGACGAAGTCTCGTCCACAAAGCTACGCTTTTTACAAAAGCCACGCTTTGATCAACCAATGATCAGCAACACTCAGCATGCCACATTACCAAGTTGGAAATATATCGCCGATAACCCTTAACTACATAACCTCTAAGGGTGTTAAGCTAAGAGAATAAATTCTCCGCCACCAACGGAAATGTATTTGAAAGAAATCTGCTTTATATCTCAAAATGTAATGTCAGACATACAATCCATTCAAGTCTGTTCTGGGTTCGAACAGAACCGAAGGCACTTCCAAAGAAGTCCTTGCAATCCGGATAATCCCTAATCACATCCGGATTTCCCATCACATATGGAGTCTCTATACCGGGGACCAGTCGATGCAAGACATTCGACAGGAAACCCTTTCGTTTTTGAAAATATCCGGTCTTCACCAACAGTCTTCAAATGCTATCCATATCGACGTATCATTATTCGGAATGGGATATATGAATCAAGGTCCTCTCCCGGCTAAACCGAATAAATGAGCGTAATATTTAAAACATATGGATATGGGATTTCAATTAAGCCACAACTTAAAACCCAAAACTTTTTTTCAAATGGTTTAAACCAATTACCATTTCAAATCTTTAAATTACAAAAAGATTTATTTCACAAAGATCAATTCATAGATTTCCAAAATAATTTCATTTCAATAGGATTAACCCATTAAATCTTTAAATCAAAGATTTAACTTATAGTTTCAAACCGTTTCCAAAACTTGGTAGTCATTTTCATTTTCAAACTTGAAATTCTTTTTTAACACAAATTGGACGTTCATTTCTTATGTGAAAGCTTTTATTATGTGAAAAAACACAGTTTCGTTTCAGAAAAAATCCAATTATATTTACACGAGTTAAAGCCCTTGAATTTAAATTAAAAATCCCAAATCAATACATTTAAAATAGTTTAACCCATATATAACTAGTATAACATCTTTAATCCCTAGTTTCGAATCATAGAATCTAATTTCAAATCTTGTATTTAAGTTTAAATCAAATTATTTAAACTTCATACTTTATCAAGTTATAAAGAATAAATTTCATCTTTGAAATTCCATTTCAAAAGCTTTTCACTTTAAACCCAATCCATTTTCAAAACATTTGAAAAAAAATTCAAATTTAAAACTATTTTCAAAAATCTGTGACTTAATCGATTTCCTCGTGAAATCCATATTTTTGTGTGTATGGTGTGGTCCAGGGGTTTAACACATTAGTGCAACATCATTTCAACCATTACAAATTAAAACACAGAAATATAGTTGATAAGCGATATAAACTATAACGCTCATCGCCCATTCACAGATTCACAGATAATATGCAGATGTATCATCAATAAATGAATAAATTATATGGCTCAATTCATAGAACAAAATATCACAGATCAGATAGGACAATCAATTCAAGACATTTCATACGATACAGTCATTCATAAGTATTTAAGGTCAAGTATTTAATAATCATTTATAAACATGATAAATTAATTATTTAATCCTGATTAATCTAATTTATTTCCAATTTAAATTAATTACTTATTAATTATCCAATCTCGATTAATTAATTACTTTATTAATGATTTCATTATCATTTAAGTGTATTTTAAACATTACACTCTTAAATCTAAATTTAAGTTCCATTTTGAATTTAAGATTCAGATTGATTAACTATCTAAAACATTAATCAAATTCAATATCAATTTATAAACCTTAAAATAAATGTAAAGAACATTTATTTTATTTTATTTTATTTTTCCTTTCATAGGAAGCTTATATAAGGGAAAAGCCTTTAAACCCAATTACTTCATTTTTATTTTAAAATTAAGCTTTTGAATTACATTTTATTTTATCTTGCAAAAATTCAAGTTTTAACTTTTCATTCAAAATCCTTTTTATAAAAGAGCTTTATAAAAATTCAATTCAAATATTTATTTGAAAACAATTTACTTTTGAAAGGCTATTTGATTTGAACTTGTTTAAAACATTCAGATTGGAAAACTGATTTAAATCCCAAATTTGAATTCAAAGAAACTTGAATCCATCCATTTATCTTTGATTTTTAAACTTTGGTTTTAACTTACTTTTAAGAACTTGATTTTTTTAAATTCTGATTTAAAAATCCAAATCCATTTTAAAACCTTAAGATTCAAAAATTTCATTTGAATCTATACTTTATCTTTGAATTTAAACCACTATTAAAATCCTGTTTTCAAATTTTAAATTAAATTTAAAATCTGAAAACAGTCAGGTTTTTTTTAAAACCTGAAATCCACCTTTAATTATTTTAAACTTTTATTTCATTTCAAATTTGAATTCAAAAATAAACTTGAATTCAACTTTAACCTAGATGTAAGCTTTGTTAAATCTAGTTTACAAATTAAAGTTCATTTTAATTTGCTTTAGAATTTTTTTTTTTTTGCTTCCAGGTCGTCTAAAACCTGTAACCACTACTGTCTCGAGACAAACCCAACTTGCTTCGAGTCTTCCTCCCGCTGCTTCGAGTAACGTACTCGAATAACTCGAGTCTTCCCCGAGTCTCACACACGAACCCGACACCGGGCACAAATGCCTGGCCGTACACGTGCACGCCACCGTTGATCGCCTCCAGGAGACACCGCATCGTTGAACATGTCAACGATCACCTACAAATCCATCATCGATCACCATTTCGCTGCCATTACTTCGAATTCGAGATCGAGTATATAAAAAACAAAACCTAAAAACATGTATAACCACACCTCCAAAACCAGTCGACACGTCGTCCTCCATGCTCCGACCACCGGAAGAGCTGCAACTCTGGCCTCGACTCCATCAACCACCCAGCTATCACCACACCAAAACCCATCACACTCGATCAACCACACGCGCCGTGGTGGTCAATCCATTCGACCTAGTAAAAATAGGTCACCAGACTTCATCAACCTCCCCTCGCCACCATCGGGACCTACCGTCGCTTCCACCATTTTTCCCACCATCTCCGATCATCCCTCTACCATCTCCAAGAGCCCCGACCTCCCTCGATCTCGAGATCACCGGAAATGCTCAAAACAAAGATTTTCTGACAAACCCAAATTTATCTCCAATCTTTATTCTAAAAATCTAAATCTTTGTTTTAAAAATCATGATTAAGTGTAACCATTCAGTCTGCATATCTGAATTCATGTTTTAAGGAGTTCGAATTTTTGAAAAAAATTAAAGCTTGCTCGGTTCTTTGATTCCCAGAGGTAAACCAATGTAGTTTAACTTAAATAATTTTTTTTTAAAAACTAGTTCGTGATCAAACATACATCTTTTGTTTTGGTCCTGAGTCCAAACATTAAGGAAATCAAGTAGAAATTATTTTTGGAAGTAAGGCATGAGCTTGAAAATTTAACGGAGGTAAATTTTCCAGGTTATCAATAAGCAGATATCAATTTTCACCATACACAGAGCAATGCACATATGAATATTCACACAAACATACTTTTAGATATTTACATGCAACTATATTTAAAACTTAAGTTATTAAAAAGTGTTACTCACCTGGAGTTGAGGAAGAGAAGAACAGAGATTTGGAAATGATTTTCTTTTACTCTGATCGGTTACATGAATTTGAAAAACTGTTATGTACTTGCTTATCTTATTAGCTCTTGATCTGATGCTTTCCTTTGAACTTGAAAATTTTTAGGTTTGTTGATGATATTGTTTACATTTATTTTCTCTGGTTTCCTTTTTGTTTTCCAGATTCAAACTCTTTTTTTTCCCCAGCTTGCTAAGCCATTTTCTTGAATGAGCAAGGACTAGATGTATACATATAAATACAGAGAGAATAGTGGGTATAAGGGGAGGCTGGGTATATAAGAAAAGAAAGTTTACAGAGTATACAATTTGTAAAATAGGCATGGCTAGTATGCTTGCATTAATTGCTTTAGTCCTTATGTTTCATATTATATTTTACACTGTGTTTTGCCTTACTGCTCACTTGTCTCGGCTGATAGATGTGGCATTAATTTCCCTAGTACGTCATGTCTTCAGCCATGGCTTATTTCTTTCCTTTTTTACACTCTTATGCTATGTATTGTAATGTATGTACTTTATTTTGTCTTTTGTTTGTTCATGCTTTATCTTTCTTCCGTTTCATATTTTTCCTTGTTTTGTTTATTGTGTTTATACTTCTTTTGTTATATTATAATATAAATAAATTTCTATTTTGTTTATGTTGTTAAAATTTAGCAAATTTATTTATTTCTTTGCCTTGCATATCTTTGTTTTGGCTGGCAACATTTTATTCTGCATGATTTTTCTAACTCTATAGGCTGCATATTTTATTTTTGTTTTGTCTTCATACATATATTTAAAAATTTTGTTTGTTTGTTGACCATGCAGTATTATACATTTGGTGGCTGCAAATCTTTCTTTGCTTTGTTTATTTGCCTGGTTTGTTTCTATACCTTATATACATATATACTTTACTCTTTACTCTGTTATGTTAATAGATTTCCTGCCTGCATACTTCATTTACAGACAACATATTTACTTGCCTTTGAAACTACTTGTTCTTTTTACTTTCAAGAATTTTATGGCTTATGTATTTTAGTTCCTATTTTTAACACAAATTATCAAATACAAAATTTACTAATGTATTTATTTTTATTTTTTTATTTCTAGAATTATCTAACATGATCATTTCATAATTTATATAATTATAAATCTATTTGAATATTTTGTTTAACATCATATCCAAAAATCCAAACACATATTTATTTCCTAAGATATTTATATTTAAATCGCAATTCAAATTCAATTGTCAGTCCATGTTATATACATGTTTATTTTCAAATATCCAATTTAATTCTCGATTAATTCAAAATTTATATTAATTACTAACTTCTTCACAATTTTTATTCAGAAATGAAATTAATTATCAATTCATACTCAATTTAAATCCGGGATCGTTACAGACTTCCCCCCTTAAAAGGAATTTCGTCCTCGAAATTCGCGAGAGAGAGATAACGAAGATAAATGAAAGATAGAGAAATATCTTTTCAGATCAACTGGATATCAATTCTGCATTTGGCTTACCAAATCAGAATATCAACTACAGACACAAGAAATTATAATAGAATTTCAAATTCGGTTTTTTTAAACGAAATCATTTTATCGATTCAATTCAATTTATCCTCCATATTCTGTTAATTGATTTAACTCAACTTAAAAATTCCCAATTTATAATTCTAAATTTCCAATTTATATTCATTAAGGTTTAAATCGAAAAGCTGATAAGAAACTGATTAAGATACGAAGTAAAAATTTCCAATAACGATTCGTAGAGCCACCATCACACCAAAAACTTCTTCTTGAAGCTGGTACGAAACAATCAAAGAATTTGAAAAGACGAATCAAAGGAAATTGAAAGAGAAAGTTGTTTCCACTGTTAGGGTATTGACCATTCATAGTCGTACTCCCCTGACCCCTATCTCATTCTCTTCTTGCACTCATACTTACTACTAGTGAATAGTAAGAGAATTTACCGAGGCATTCAAACGGATATCTTAGGGATATACTCATTCTAGGGTATACTTCACCCTATCTCTAATGAGCTACGTAATGTGTTATACTCCTGAGATAAAGTTCAACCTTAGCTCAGGTACCAAATGTGACGATACGAATTTTTCGCGCTCGAAAATCGACATCCATACTTCATATCGTACTCGAATGTCGCAGATTCAATCGTTCAAATCCGATTCGCCGGAGCTTATAACAACATTAAGTAAACAACACAGCGGAATAAAAGAATAATACATTGATATAAAACTTTGATACAATATTTGATACAACAGATGATCCAATAGATATCAATATACATCAGAGATACAATAGAATAGCAGCGGAAAAGAAAATAGATAACATTAGCAACAGAACAAATAACTCCACATAGTCTTCAAAGAAGAACTCCAAAACTGAAACTCCATCTCCAAGAACCAATCTAGAAACAGCTCGAACTCCCCATAATGATGCACAAGATAAGCAAGTGCAGTCTGATCCAAAGACTGAACTAACTCTAGATAATCCACTAAACCTGACTATCTGAAAAACTCAACTCCAGACTGCTCGTGTGGAAAAATTTCGAGCACCCAGAGCTTAGGAAAGAAACAATAAACTCTGGATCAGTCATGGGACTGATGTGAGCAACAAAAATAGTTTATCTTTAAAAACAAACAACGAAATATTTTAAAATCAATTCGCAATGCTTTTTAGAAATGAGACTGCCATAAGGCCTCCCGCGCACTCACACAATGCAAACGCAGAATCAGAGGAGATTTCTCCTTATGATAGTCAAAGATGCTTGATACGCATTAAAAAGAAATATTTGATATTATTACTATTGCATTGTGTAGGAAAAATCATTTCGAAAGTAAAGGTATAAATCTTAGCCAACATACGACCATTATCGTATGCCTACTATAGCTACCATGTTCAATAGCAGGTTACCGACACATTCCATGGCAGGTTATACAACTAAAACCGTACAAGGCTCGTATTGGATGAATGGATTTCCAACAAATGGTCAGGCCAAGGAACTTCCTATTGCCACATGGGAACTCCTCTGGCGGGACGCCTCGAGAACCAAACCGGATCTCTGCCAAACAAGGCCGGCTACCCCCCTTCCCGGGGAATATACAAATCCTCAGATAGGCCACCCCCGGTCCTTTGGGACCTTTAAACGAGAGCTCTCTAACCAACAACATCGCACAGTAAATAATATAGTGTGTCCACATGAGTAAGTATCTGGGCTCCATACCATGATACTACCCTTTTCCAGAAGGAATGGTCATACCCTAGGGAAGCTACCCCTGAAACCTTGCCGCACAATTCCTGCTTCGACCATTACCGGTTTGTGAGGCTCGACGAAGTCTCGTCCACAAAGCTACGCTTTTTACAAAAGTCATGCTTTGGTCAACCAATGATCAGCAACACTCAGCATGCCACATTACCAAGTTGGGAATATATCGCCGATAACCCTCAACTACATAACCTATAAGGGTGTTAAGCTAAGAGAATAAATTCTCCGCCACCAACGGAAATGTATTTGAAAGAAATCTGCTTTATATCTCAAAATGTAATGTCAGACATACAATCCATTCAAGTCTGTTCTGGGTTCGAACAGAACCGAAGGCACTTCCAAAGAAGTCCTTGCAATCCGAATAATCCCTAATCACGTCTGGATTTCCCATCACATATGAAGTCTCTATACCGGGGACCAGTCAATGCAAAGACATTCGACAAGAAACCCTTTCGTTTTCGAAAATATCCGGTCTTCACCACCGGTCTTCAAATGCTATCCATATCGACGTATCATTATTCGGAATGGGATATATGACACAAGGTCCTCTCCCGGCTAAACCGAATAAATGAGCGTAATATTTAAAACATATGGATATGGGATTTCAATTAAGCCACAACTTAAAACCCAAAACTTTCTTTCAAATGGTTTAAACCAATTACCATTTCAAATCTTTAAATTACAAAAAGATTTATTTCACAAAGATCAATTCATAGATTTCCAAAATAATTTCATTACGATAGGATTAACCCATTAAATCTTTAAATCAAAAATTTAACTTATAGTTTCAAACCGTTTCCAAAACTTGGAAGTCATTTTCATTTTCAAACTTGAAATTTTTTTAACACAAATTGGACGTTCATTTCTTATGTGAAAGCTTTTATTATGTGAAAACAAACAGTTTCGTTTCAGAAAAAAATCCAATTATATTTACACGAGTTAAAGCCCTTGAATTTAAATTCAAAATCCCAAATCAATACATTTAAAATAGTTTAACCCATATATAACTGGTATAACATCTTTAATCCCTAGTTTCGAATCATAGAATCTAATTTCAAATCTTGTATTTAAGTTTAAATCAAATTATTTAAACTTCATACTTTATCAAGTTATTCAGAATAAATTTCATCTTTGAAATCCCATTTCAAAAGCTTTTCACTTTAAACCCAATCCATTTCCAAAACATTTGGAAAAAAAAATTCAAATTTAAAACTATTTTCAAAAATCTGTTACTTAATCGATTTCCTCGTGAAATCCATATTTGTGTGTGTATGGTGTGGTCTAGGGGTTTAACACAATAGTGCAACATCATTTCAATCGTTACAGATTAAAACACAGAAATATAGTTGATAAGCGATATAAACTATAACGCTCATCGCCCATTCACAGATTCACAGATAATATACAGATGTATCATCAATAAATGAATAAATTATATGGCTCAATTCATCGAACAAAATATCACAGATCAGATAGGACAATCAATTCAAGACATTTCATACGATACAGTCATTCATAAGTATTTAAGGTCAAGTATTTAATAATCATTTATAAACAGGATCAATTAATTATTTAATCCTGATTAATCTAATTTATTTCCAATTTAAATTAATTACTTATTAATTATCCAATCTCGATTAATTAATTACTTTATTAATGATTTCATTATCATTTAAGTGTATTTTAAACATTACACTCTTAAATTTAAATTTAAATTCCATTTTGAATTTAAGATTCAGATTGATTAACTATCTAAAACATTAATCAAATTCAATATCAATTTATAAACCTTAAAATAAATGTAAAGAACATTTATTTTTTTTATTTTTTTTTCCTTTCATAGGAAGCTTATATAAGGGAAAAGCCTTTAAACTCAATTACTTCATTTTTATTTTAAAATTAAGCTTTTGAATTACATTTTATTTTGTCTTGCAAAAATTCAAGTCTTAACTTTTCATTCAAAATCCTTTTTATAAAAGAACTTTATAAAAATTCAATTCAAATATTTATTTGAAAACAATTTACTTTTAAAAGGCTATTTGATTTGAACTTGTTTAAAACATTCAGTTTGGAAAACTGATTTAAATCCCAAATTTGAATTCAAAGAAACTTGAATCCATCCATTTATCTTTGATTTTTAAACTTTGGTTTTAACTTACTTTTAAGAACTTGATTTTTTTAAATTCTGATTTAAAAATCCAAATCCATTTTAAAACCTTAAGATTCAAAAATTTCATTTGAATCTATACTTTATCTTTGAATTTAAACCACTATTAAAATCCTGTTTTCAAATTTTATATTAAATTTAAAATTTGAAAACAGTGAGGATTTTTTTAAAAACCTGAAATCCACCTTTAATTATTTTAAACTTTTATTTCATTTCAAATTTGAATTCAAAAATAAACTTGAATTCAACTTCAACCTGGATTTAAGCTTTGTTAAATCTAGTTTACAAATTAAAGTTCATTTGAATTTGCTTTAGAAAAAAAAAATTGCTTCGAGGTTGTCTAAAACCTGTAACCTCTACTGTCTCGAGACAAACCCAATTTGCTTCGAGTCTTCCTTCCGCTGCTTCGAGTAACGTACTCGAATAACTCGAGTCTTCCCCGAGTCTCACACACGAACCTAACACCGGGCACAAATGCCTGGCCGTACACGTGCACGCCACCGTTGATCGCCTCCAGGCGACACCGCATCGTTGAACATGTCAACAATCACCTAAAAATCCATCACCGATCACCATTTCGCTGCCATTACTTCGAATTCGAGATCAAGTATATATAAAAAAAACGAAACCTGGAAACATGAATACCCACACCTCCAAAACCAGTCAACACATCGTCCTGCACGCTCCGACCACCGGAAGAGCTGCAACTCCGGCCTCGACTCCATCAACCACCCAGCTATCACCACACCAGAACCCACCACACGCGCCGTGGTGGTCAATCCATTCGACCCAGTAAAAACTAGGTCACCAGACTTCATCAACCTCCCCTAGCCACCATCGGGACCTACCGTCGCTTCCACCATTTTTTCCACCATCTCTGATCATCCCTCTACCATCTCCAAGAGCCCCGACCTCCCTCGATCTCGAGACCACCGGAAATACTCAAAACAAAGATTTTCTGACAAACCCAAATTCCTCTCCAATCTTTATTCTAAAAATCTAAATCTTTGTTTTAAAAATCATGATTAAGTGTAACCATTCAGTCTGCGTATCTGAATTCATGTTTTAAGGAGTTCGAATTTTTAACAAAAATTAAAGCTTGCTCGGTTCTTTGATTCCCAGAGGCGAACCAATGTAGTTTAACTTAAATATTTTTTTTTTTAAAAACTAGTTCGTGATCAAACATACATCTTTTGTTTTGGTCTTGAGTCCAAACATTAAGGAAATCAAGTAGAAATTATTTTTGGAAGTAAGGCATGAGCTTGAAAATTTAACAGAGGTAAATTTTACAGGTTATCAATAAGCAGATATCAATTTTCACCATACACAGAGCAATGCACATATGAATATTCACACAAACATACTTTTAGATATTTACATGCAACTATATTTAAAACTTAAGTTATTAAAAAGTGTTACTCACCTGGAGTTGAGGCAGAGAAGAACAGAGATTTGGAAATGATTTTCTTTTACTCTGATGTGTTACATGAATTTGAAAAACTGGTCTGTACTTGCTTATCTTATTAGCTCTTGAATCTGATGCTTTCCTTTGAACTTGAAAATTTTTGGGTTTGTTGATGATATTGTTTACATTTATTTTCTCTGGTTTCCTTTTTGTTTTCCAGGTTCAAGCTCTTTTTTTTTCTTTTCTTTTTTCAGCTTGCTAAGCCATTTTCTTGAATGAGCAAGGACTAGATGTATACATATAAATACAGAGAGAACAGTTGGTATAGGGAGAGGCTGGGTATATAAGAAAAGAAAGTTTGCAGAGTATACAATTTGTAAAATAGGCATGGCTAGTATGCTTGCATTAATTGCTTTAGTCCTTATGTTTCATATTATATTTTACACTGTGTTTTGCCTTACTACTCACTTGTCTCGGCTTATAGATGTGGCATTAATTGCCTAGTACTTCATGTCTTCAGCCGTGACTTATTTCTTTCCTTTTTTACACTCTTATGCTATGTATTGTAATGTATGTACTTTATTTTGTCTTTTGTTTGTTCATGCTTTATCTTTCTTCTGTTTCATATTTTTTTCTTGTTTTGTTTATTGTGTTTATACTTCTTTTGTTATATTATAATATAAATAAATTTCTATTTTATTTATGTTGTTAAAATTTAGCAAATTTGTTTATTTCTTTGCCTTGCATATCTTTGTTTTGGCTGGCAACATTTTATTTTGCATGATTTTTCTAACTCTATAGGCTGCATATTTTATTTTTGTTTTGTCTTCATACATATATTTAAAACTTTGCTTTGTTTGTTGACCATGCAGTATTGTACATTTGGTGGCTGCAAATCTTTTTTTGCTTTGTTTATTTGCCTGGTTTGTTTCTGTACCTTAAATACATATATACTTTACTCTTTACTCTGTTATGTTAATAGATTTCCTGCCTGCATACTTCATTTACAGGCACATATTTACTTGCCTTTGAAACTACTTGTTCTTTTTACTTTCAAGAATTTTTTAGCTTATGTATTTTAGTTCCTATTTTTAACACAAATTATCAAATACAAAATTTACTAATGTATTTATTTTTATTTTTTTATTTCTAGAATTATCTAACATGATCATTTCATATTTTATATAATTATAAATCTATTTGAATATTTTGTTTAACATCATATCCAAAAATCCAAACACAGATTTATTTCCTAAGATATATATATTTAAATCCCAATTCAAATTCAATTGTCAATCCATGTTATATACATGTTTATTTTCAAATATCCAATTTAATTCTCGATTAATTCAAAATTTATATTAAAATTTATATTAATTACCAACTTCTTCACAATTTTTATTCAGAAATTAAATTAATTATCAATTCATACTCAATTTAAATCCGGGATCGTTACACCACCAATAGTCACCGATTCAGCAAAATGCTATGACGGTAGGTGAAAACGACAGTCTCAACACTAAGAATGGTTATACTGGCTCTACTCACTGGACTTGCATCAACATGAGTTTGGCCTTTAGCAAAATACTTCTCCAGACATGATGAATAATTTCCCTACTCTGGTATGATCTTTTCTATGATGAAAAATCATAAAGACTGGTCCTAAGGACATTAACTGTCTGAACTAATATAAAAAATACTTATCTCAGTTAATTCGACATACCACACCGGATGTACGGATATTAGACTTTACAAACCAGTTCAAAAAAACCACGTGCATGCGATTGTAAGTTTATCACGACCTGACTTCTCATTCAAATCTACTCCCGCAATGGGAATGACCATGCCCAGAGCATGACAATTCACTTCTATCCCTTCGCCATTGTTCAAAATGTTTGATTTTACCTAAAAACAATAACAATAATCTTTGCAATGAGAATGGTGACATTGGAGAAGAATTCGGCTTAGCATACGTATGACATTTGCCCCAGAATAAGAGGTAGGTCGTACTAAGCTCGTAGCTAAGAACATTTTCGCCGCAGAACCTGGGTAGGTCAAAACAGATGTTTTACCTCAGGACAGAGGTAGGTCTGATATTCGGCCATGCATGTGGTTAAAGACATTTTTGCTTAAGAAACTATGGTAGGTCAAAACAGACGTTTCACTTCAGGATAGGGGTAGATCTTAAGGTTGGGCATTTAACCAACTTAACCGATTTAACTGACTTATCCAATGTCAACCAAATCGACTTAACCGACAAAAACCGACATCATCGCTTAATCAACCGACATTAACCGATCATTCTCGGGTTCGGTTAACGGTTAACAAAATTTGATCGGTATGTTCACTGTTAACCGATCAAAAGTTAAGTCCATTTATAATGTCATAGCCCAAATCTCAATTAGCCCAAATGGATGGAAAGTTGCACATCTTTGTTATGTGCCCTCCAGCTAGTTCTTTATTTACAAATCTGATTCCATCTGTTCAACAAAAGCAGTCAACTCTAAGATCTCTTTGACTTTAGTACCTAAATCAACTAGAACTCTGAAACCCAAATCAAATAAATAAAAAAAAAATCTCCGAATAGTTAAATTCGTAATAAATATAGGCAAATTCTATTGCAACCTACTAAATCGATTAGTAGCCCCCCCTTAATTATATTAAAATGAAGAAGACAAAAATACCCTTTATCAACTACGTACATTCTTCTCCTCCTTCTCTCAGTTATCTTCCTCAGTGCAAACTAGTTAAGTCAAAAACCCTAATTAACAAATCAATAAAAAAATTACTCATATTTCAGTACTACCGAATGGAGAATGAAGAAGATAATCAATCGTTATCGCAATCACAACAGGTAATTGGGGCTTTGGGGTTTTTTGGAAAAGTTAGCAAATTCTTTTGAAAGCAAAGCGTAAACAGCCGAGTTTGTGAAATGTAACAAATTCACGTTGAGCCTTTACTAGGATCCTCACATAACCACGTAGACAATAAACGTGGTTTATCTGACTACCACGTTGAAGGTCAACGTGGTTTATTCAGTACCCACGCAAATCGTAACGTGGATAGTTGTGTTACCACGTGCTCTATTGTGTGGTAGTTTAATTTTTTCCCCTGCTTTACCTTTTTCATCGTTCGACACTTGGTTTATGCAGATTATACCATATTCCAGTGATGAACAAATAAGCAAAGAAGTAGTGGTTGATTATTCTAACGAGTTTATGACTTATGACGTAAGTTTAATTTGCATTTCTTTCGAATAAATCTATTTTACCTACATTTTATTTAACATTGTTAATGCAGATATTTCCTTCTCGACAAAAGTTGATTGATTGGGTTCGTGATGCTGGAAAACGACTTGGTTTCGTTATCATAATATTGAAATCGGATACTGGTGCTTCAAGCAAAAAACCAAGAGTTATGTTTGCTTGTGAACGAAGCGGTGTGTATAAGAAGCGAAAAGAGATAAGCTCGAAGAACCTCCGAATGACTGGTACAAAAAAATGCAATTGTCCGTTTAGACTTAAAGGTGAGAAACTCCCTACTTTAGATGATTGGAGATTGCATGTTGTGAATGGTGTTCACAATCATTCAGAGTTAAAAAATGAGGAAGGCCATTCATATATTGGTCGACTAAATGAAGATGAGACCAAATTAGTTGTTGAGATGCACATAAACATGATAAAAGCAAAAGAAATTTTACACACCATTAAAAGAAATGATCCTACAAACCGTACCACCATCAAAACAATTTATAATGTTATACGAGCACAAAATTCTATTGAGCGGGCAGGGCGTTCGCAAATTCAATATTTGCTTAGTAAATTGAAAGAGTTTCATTACTTTGAATGGCACCGTAAGACATTAGATGGAACAGATATTATTCAAGATATATTTTGGGAGCATCCTACCAGTTTGGATTTTTTACATACATTTCCTCGAGTTATCATACTAGACTGCACGTATAAAACCAATAGGTATAGAATGTCTTTGCTGGAGATTGTTGGTGTTACTTGTACAGATCTTACATTTTGTATTGCGATTGCGTGTTTAGTTTCTGAAACCGAGGAAAATTATACATGGGCGTTAGAACGGTTGAAATCTGTTTTGACTGATTGTGAAGTGGAATTGCCATCAGTCTTCATTTCTGATAGGGAAACAGCACTAGTTAATGCTATCGGTGTTGTTTTCCCAAATTCTACACATATGTTATGCACATAGCACATTAAAAATAATGTTCTAACTTTTATGCAAAAAAGAGTGAAAGGAATGGAGCTTGAGGAGAAGAAGTCATTTTTATTTGATTGGAATGAACTTGTGTGTTCAAAAAATTTAAGCGCTTACAATGAGAATCTACAAGTGTTGCATAAAAAGTATGAGAATCATACTTCACTGTTGAAGTATATTCACGAGACATGGTTGGATACATACAAAGACCGATTTGTTCAAGCGTGGACAAATGACTACAAGCATTTTGGAAATTATACTTCTAATCGGTAAATTTTTTAATAATCATGTTAATATTTATTAAACAAAGTAATTACTGTTATATAACTCGTATGCATGTGTCATATGCAGGGCCGAGTCCACGCATTCAAAGTTAAAAAAACATTTAGCCAGTTGTCAATGTAATTTCGAACAAGCTTGGACTAAGATGCATTCACTCTTGGAACTCTCGTTTACTGTACTTAAAGCATCATTTGAGAAAAGTTTAACAAAAGTAAAACACATATTTCAGATACGGGAGTTCAGAAATTTACGAGGCTTCGTTTCTATCAAGGCACTTGATTTGATACATTCAGAAATACAGAGAATACAAGATGTTGGCGAGGAAGAATTGTTATGCAGATGTGTCGTTCGTAGAACACATGGATTGCCTTGTGCTTACGAGTTAGCACGTCTTGGACCTGGTACCGCAGTTTCGCTTGACATGATTGATGTTCATTGGACAAGACTTCATCTAGTAGAAATAAGTGGACAGAAAGATGTAGGGATAGTAGAAAAAATGGAACTGCTATTAAACGATGTGAAAAAGATGGAAACTCCTTACCAAATGCAAATTTATAAGAAGATGTTGGAAGTTGTTGAACCACGCACGTCCTCTCTCGCATCTCCAAAAAGCAAAATAAAGACACGTGGAAGAGAGAGTAAAAAACGTGCTAATACTTCAACTAAAAGGATGCCTTCAGCATTTGAGCTTGTCGAAAGTGTTTATTCTCAAAGTTCGTACTTTATTTGAACATTAAGTGACTGTAGTTTGTACTTTTATTGCAAAACGTTTTCTGAAAATTTTGTGAATATACTATGTTTGGAAAGTTATTTAATGTTAGCGAATGTGCTTTGTTTGGAAAGTTAGCGAATGTTTGGTTGGTATTTTTTTTGACTTTCTGTTTCAATAACGTATTAAACAAACGTGGTTCCAAGAAAAACAACGTAAAAAAAACGAGGAAAGGAAGAAAACCACGCGCCATTTGAATGTGGCTGCTGAATAATCCACCAAGTGCTTGTTCATGGTTTGTATACAAACCATGTCTTGTCAGTGCGTGATGAAAACCAGAAACGCAAAAAAAAAGTACTTCAAAATAAATCATCGTGGTTTGTTAACAAACAACGTGATGACCAAAAGAGGTTTGAGTTGTATCCACTTTAGGGTTCAACGTGGTTCCTGAAATCACCTCGTAGATATGTTGTGTTGTTTCTTTGCTAACCACGTCTTGTCAGTGCGAGATTAGAAACAGAAACTAAAAAAAATACTTCAACTTAACCGTGCGTGGTTTTGCAATAAACCAAAAGAGCGATAGACGTGGTTTGGGTTGTAGCCACGTTAAGAATATACGATGTTGTTTACTACCCCACGTTAGCCTTTTGCGTGGTTTTTTTTCAAACCACGTCTTGTCAGTGCGTTATAGTAACAGAAACCCAATTTTTTTTTTTTGATCCAGTATACAACACCTTATAACAATTTAAACAACAACAAATACACATCATGAATATACCATAACCATTAACATTCGAATACACAGCGTAAATTAAGTCCAAACACCAGCAAAATATACCATTAGCAGTCGAATTATCCGTACATATCACAACCTTTAAACTACAAAATAAGATAACATATTCATTTCAGTACATAGAACAACCAAAACACAAAACAATTTAAACTTGGGCACTAAACTTGATGTCGGATGTAGCGTGCAACAGCAGCTCAGACACTATCAAGTTGAGGGTTAGCTTCATTCAAAAGACCATGCACATCATGAAGAGTCTGGAAAAAAAAGTTAAATGAAGCATATTATAAACTGAAATTATATAGTGAAGCAAACTGAAACATACCGAGTACAGTTGGTTATAGGTAGGCTGGAAATGTGAAGCTCCAACCCTCACATCAGCAGGTAAGTATACAGGATTGTGAACCCGTAAGACACTATGCTCCCTATACCACTCCTTATAATCATCAGTGCAACTCAACATGGACTGAGTGAGTGGTATTGATCTATGTCCTTCTACAATCACATGGTTATACCAATTGTCCCATATACTTTCCAAAAATTGATAATGCACCCTAGTGTATGTAGTCGAAGTTGAACCTCGACGTGCAGTTGTTGCTACGGGAGGAATAGGAGCCGTGGGAATGTTTTGAACTCTACCAAACTGTCTAAGTACTCTATCAGGATGATATGGCTCCACAACATTTAGGCAGAGAATGCAACCACTATACCAAGATATAGCATGAAATGGATGATAGTGTCGTGCACAGACATAAGGATCAAAAATAACCTATTCAAATATGTAACAAATCAAAATTAGTTTTAGTAAATAAACTGTTACCCATGACATGCATCTAATCATAACTACTGTTATTATAAAAGTACTGAATCATAACTACTGTTATTATAAAAGTACTGAATCATAACTACTGTTATTATAAAAGTACTGAATGAAGATAATAACCTGTTCAATTTGAATAGTATCAAGGAATATACGAAGATCGATTACTGATGCACCACAATCCGTAGATGGATTCCATCGAGCAGCACGGGGTAAAATCTCGTAGTACAGATTGGTGGAAGGATGAAAGCATGGAAAGTGCTCAAATATCCATGACTCAAGTAAACAAAGAAATCCTGCAATCTGTTTCACACCCATACGAGTCGCTAATCCAAGCTACCTGTAGAGAAAAGCAAGTGTTGCTGAACCCCAAGAGTAAGTGTTGACAACGTCCAAATTTTTAAGTGGATCCAGTAGCGATATGTGCACATGAGACTTGCTTTTGTTAGCAAATAGTGTGTTGTCAACCAAAAATAAAAGATAAGCACGAGCGGCACGCCTAATTGCCCGATCAGTCCACTCATCGCTCACATCTTCAAATATACCATATAACGTAAACAAACTTAGTTTATATCCAACCCTCTCATTCATTTCCAACCTAGCTTGTGCTTTAGAAAGACCAAGGTACTTAGAAACAATACTAACTGCTTGCTCCATTTCATATGAATTACTTTGTATAGGTTTACCTTCGACTGGTATGTGTAATAAAGAAGCTACGTCGTCAAAAGTAATAGTCATCTCACCGAATGGTAAATGGAAGGTATTAGTCTCAGGATACCATCGTTCTACGAAAGCTGATATCAGATTCCTGTTAACACTCTTATAGCAAGTGCTAACAATAGAAGATAAGCCAGACAAGTCAATGATGGCTTTGAATCTAGTAGCATTATCCGGAATTCTCCACTCCGACACCTTTTGTGCATGGTTGACACAGGTGAGCAGTGGTCGTTCCTACACAAATAAAATTTATATTTAATAAACGAAGTAATAAATTGATTGTTTAAAATAATAGCCATATACCTGCCCAGTCCATATCAAATAAGCAACATGAGTATCAAACTCTCTAATCACATCAGTGCTTTTAGGACCACCTTTCTCGTTTATAGCTTCTTCATCTTCAGCCTCTACCTCATCATCTTGACCTGTCTCTGTCTCGGCCCCTGTGTCATCTTCATCGTCATCTTCATCTTCATCTTCTCCCGATGAATCCGAACCATCTCCATGTTCCTCATCTCTAACATCTTCTTCTTCTTGCTGCTCTTCACCTTCCCTTGTATCAATCTCATACTCGGTTGTGTCACCCTCATCCCTATTATCGTTCTTGTTTGCACTTGTACCTTCGGCTCCTTTCTCAGTTCTTCGTTTTCTTTCGGAAGCCGTCATCGGTACTCGACCCATCTGTAAATAAGCACGTCAAAAAAAATTACTCGTCATGAAGTAAAAGGCCAAGAAGCGAATGGTAAATGCCAAATCTCTTTTTTTTTACAGCTCCAGGCTACCACGCACTGAGAAAACGTGAAAAATATAAAAACAACGCAGGAAATGAGCGTGGAAAAAATATAAACCAAGCAGGGCATATACGTGGAAAAAATAATAACCACGCCTAGAACCAAAGTGGTCACTAATTTGTCCACGCATTTCTTCTGCGTGGTAACCTGAGATCATCACTTCTATTTCAGTTCACCTCGCACTGAGATTGCGTGGTATGCTTTATTTCCACGTAGGGAACTTGCGTGGAAACAATTTTTTCCACCTAGTTTCCCTGCGTGGTATGTAATTTTTCCAAAAAAAGAACTTGTTTTTTTGCTACCACTTAGATGCTCGATTTTGAAATCAGGAGCAAATCGAGCATCGATGAAGGTTACTGTTCGATCGATTTTGAAATCAATGCATTACATTCACGAGCAAATTGATTAAAGAGGCAGAAATACTTACGTCGATGGAGGTTCGATCTGCAGTTGGAGATGTGTCGCTGAAGTGGAAGATGCGCCGCTGGAGTTGATCACTGGAAGAGGATGTCGTGCCTTCGATCTGAAGTGGAAGATGCGGGAGGAAGATTTGATACGGGAGGAAAATTTGATGCGGGAGGAAGATTTTATGAGGAATATTTGCCGCTGGAGTTGCAAATTTACTAAGTAATTTGACGCGGGAGGATGCACGTATCTGAATGAAAGGGCAGATTTGGAAAGTGCGGGGGGCTCCTAAGTAATTTTGTGGGTATACAGACTTTAGTAGATTTCAGGGGGCTACTAAGAAAAAAATCGTGTTGCAATAGAATTTGCCATAAATATATGTTCTCAGTATCATAATGAATCATGTCAAATGCAGCGGCAGCGGCTGTGATTGCGAAGCTATCGAGCTCGATCCTTGCATTAGGACGCAGATTCGACGTTACGGCCGATGCTAGATTCTTTATTGCAAAGGAGCTCCTGGTTCTCGGCTTATCGAGTTTGACGAGGGGCGTAATCGGGATTTAACATTTAACGGAGGCTGCAGTGTTTAAAAGGATGTGCCTGCTGATGTTAGGTCACGAAGGAGAACAGTGGGAGGGAGACTACCCCTGTTTATAACTTCAGTGAGGTTTGATTGTTTGGTATAAACAGGTTTGTAATTTGATGTGTTTGTTGTGATTGATATAATAACTTTATGAATTTGAGTCTGAATGCATGCTTAAATTGTGTGGTCTATGAATTGTTGGCAATGAGGAGCGTGAAGTCTAATGCAAAAGAAATTTGGAATTTTTTGGACTTGCTGTACATTATGACATCTAATTCAAAATTTTAAGTTATCGAACATATCAAGTTACATAAATAACTTCATTTGTGTACTTATTAGCCGATGCCAAACAATCCCTTATAAAACAAATCTGATAAAAAAAGGTTCCGCAAAAATGAAAACTATTTTATTTCTCAGTTGAAAAGAAACAAAGAACTACTATTTAAAAGGAAACACACCCGTAATTTTACACTACTTTCTCCTAAAGAAACTAAAAACAGACATAATAAGATGCTAAATTATTGGATGTAAGTATAGACCAGATCAGCACATGCCAAAATATATGTCTGCACTAAATTGTAACACTTCCCCTTAGTGCAGACATCCGATCAACAACACCAAGTCTTTTGCGAAACCTTTCGAATTTAGATTGTGAGAGAGGTTTGGTAAATATAGCAAGCTGCTTCTCACTTTCAACCTTACATAGCTCAATTTCTTTACTCAACACTTTTTCCTGAACAAAATGATAGTGAATCTCTATGTGTTTCGTACGTACATGAAATACCGGGTTTTCAGCAAGTTTGGTTGCACTTTCATTGTCTCAGAAAACTGATACAGGAATATTGCAATGCATGTTTACATCTTGAATAAGCCTGGTAAGCCAAATACATTTCTACGTGGCTAATGTTGCTGCGACATATTCAGCTTCTGCACTTGATAAAGCCACTGTGCTCTGTTTTCTGCTGCACCAAGATATGACTGCTGAACCGATACTGAAACAATAACTAGAAATGGAGCGCCTGTCATTTATATCTCCGGCCCAATCGGCATCAACATAACCTTGTAGTGAGCACCTTTTGTTTGGTTGAAAGTATAAAACATGACTCAAAGTTCCTTTCACATACCTGAGAACTCGTTTTGCTGCAGCCGTATGATCAACACATGGTTGGCTCATAAATTGCGATAATTTTCCCCCTGAAAATGTAATATCTGGACGAGTGATCGTTAAATATAATAGACAACCAACCATTTTACGGTACTCAGTCGGATCACCTAGGGGCTTTCCACCATCCTTGCTCATCTTGAGGCTTGAATCCATTGGAGTAGTTGTAGAGTTTGAGTTCTCCATTCCAAAGCTTTGCAAGATCCTTGCAGCATACCCCTTTTGTGGGAAAATAGCCACCTGAACGTTCCAGTTCTAAACCAAGGAAATAATGAGCTTCACCGAGAATCTTCATTTCAAAACGAATTGATAAATCATCTTTGAGGCGCATGATTTCATGCGTATCATCGCCGGTGATTATCATATCATCCACATACAAAAGAATCACAGTATACAATGAATCTTTTACCTTAACAAAGAAGCTAGGATCTGAACATGAAGGATGAAAGCCACAAAATGTGAAGTATTCAGCTATCTTTCCGTACCGAGCCCGAGGCGCTTGTTTGAGGCCATAGAGTGCCTTCTTCAATCGACAAACATAATGAGGAAACTTCTCGAAAATGAACCCTTGTGGTTGCTCCATATATACATCATGGTCTAACTCTCCATGAAGGAAAGCATTTTTCACATCAAATTGCCAAAGAGTCCAACCTCTGATAGCAGCCAAGGAGATGATGGTGCAGACAGTTACCATTTTGACGACTGGACTAAAAGTCTCATCGTAATCTTTACCATATTGTTGAGGAAAACCGCGAGCAACTAAACGAGATTTGTGCCTTGCAATAGTCCCATCCACTGCCTTCTTTAACTTAAAAAACCCACTTACACGTAACAAGGTCAGCATCTTTTGGTTTAGGTACTAGATCCTAGGTAGAGTTGTTTTCCAGGGCTGTGATCTCATCTCTCATTGCATCTTCCCAATCAGACTTGCCTTGAGCTTCATAATAAGAGGTAGGCACATTTTCGAAAGTATCCGCGATCATAAAACAGGAGATAATGCTGCACTGATTTAATTCCACTTCATAATCATTTAAATGACTAGGCAACTTACTTTGTCTTGATGTCCTTCGCACCGTGGCTTCGCCTTGTAAGGAATCATTTTGAGAAAGTTCTAAACTCCCCCTATTTTTAGAGTCGTTGGTTTGAGTAGGAACCGACTCAATACTTGAGTCAATAAGGGGCACAGTATTAGAATTTTGTCCTAGTGCAGAATTTAGATGCAAGGTGGAAACTTTATCAAATACAACATCACGAGAAGTAACAACCTTCTTCATATCGGGATCCATACATTTCCATCCCTGTCTGTGTGCATCATAACCAACAAACAAGCATTTCTTGGCTTTTGGATCAAGCTTAGTTCGATTATGCTTAGATACATGAACATAGCAGTAAGAACCAAAAACTCTAAAATAGCTAACATCGGGTTTTGTATTGTATAACATCTCAAAAGGAGATTTTGATGTACCTGGCCATGGAGGTAAACGGTTGATTACATGACAAGCGCATTGCATAGCTGCTGCCCACAACTCTCGAGGAAGGTTTTTATCATGCAACCAAGACAGTGTTACTGCTGTAAGGTGTGTTAGTTTTCGCTCTGCAATCCCATTTTGTTGTGGAGTATTAGGACATGTTATTTGACGCCGTATGCCATGCTCTTCGCAAAACTTTGAGAAATCATGAGATATAAACTCGCCTCCATTATCATTGCGCAAACACTTTATGGCTGATTTGAATTCTTTTTCTACCATCATCTTAAACTCCATAAAGTGGTTGAGAGCTGCACTTTTGTTCCTCAGAAAGTATACCCAACTATATCGAGAGTAATCATCCACGATAACCATCATATAATGAAAACCGCTATAACTTGGAGTTTGGTTGGTCCCATAAGGTCAGAATGTACAAGCTGAAACATTTCGGAAGCATGGTTCATTGACTTTTGAAAAGTAAGACGGTGAGATTTACCGTATTGACAACCAGCACATACTGCACCTGAACGTACTGTTTTGAATAGAGGAACACCTTTAAGCAGCCTGTTTGTTGATATTAATTGCAATAGCTGATAGCCAACGTGCTCAAGTCGAGCATGCCAAAGTGAGGCACTAGTGTTTTGACTTGTCTTTTCTACATAGGCCTCACTGGCTGATAATGTGTATAATGAGTTTTTCTTTGTTCCAGTAAATAGGACATCAGCATCAATGCTCCTTAAGTTACTAAGGATTTCAACCTTATTTGGGCTGAACAGTACATACCTTCCTGAGTTAGTGAACTGAGAAACAAAAGCAAGATTCTTCTTTAAACCAGGTACTTGATAAACTTCATCAAGAGTAAGACCTTCTCCATTTGAATTTGCAGCTTTAAATTGCCCTTCTTTCATTACTGGATGCAATGAATTATCTGCAGTTACAATCACTCGGTTCCTCAAATGAGGATGAAAAGTAATGTAGCATCTCCCGTAGCATGATGTGAGCAGCCCGAATCAACAATCCAGTCCCTTCTATAATCAACGTCTCTACTAGCATCTGCATTTCCATCATTTTGATGCACAATAGAGGCAACTTTATCAGGTTTAGCGACTACCTCCACGGATAGACAACTGTCCCACTTCGGCTCTTCGGTTTCGGTTGCTTCATGTGTGACATTTGCATCAGATGAGGTAATATTAACACGACAATATGGTTTAATATGCCCAGGTTTGCCACACCTCTTACAGACAACTTTTGCTCGACAGCTTGGCTTTATATGCCCCACCTGATGAAGCACTTACCTCGCGGCCGACTCATCCCCATCGCCATCCACTTCCCCACAACTTATCCCCACCGCCGACTCACAGTCCCCTCCATCCACGACCCACGAGTCATTCACGACTCATCACCATTCGCGACTCATCACCATTCACGACTCATCACCATTCGCGACTCATCAACAACCCACGACTCAACATCACCGACTCACTCCCCTCACGCGGCATCGATTCCAAGCTAAAACCCTAAATCGCGATACTGCTGTAAATCGCGAACGACTTAAGTTTTCCCCTCCGCCTCTTTCATGTGTCGCGTGCGCGACTTAACTTTTTCCCTCAATCCTTTAAGTCGCGAAAACTCCTTGCGCCGTGCTAACTGTTAAGTCGCGAAGAAGCTCCATTAAGTCGCTGCCGAGTTTCTTCCATCCTAAGCCGTTACCGAGCTATCTTGAGTCGCGTGAAAATTTGAATAGCTTCAGTTAAGTCGCGAACGACTTACTATATGCTCCATAAGTCGTGAATGACTTATTACCGAGTCGTTAAGTCGTTGCCGAGTTTCAGTAGAACCGTAGCCGAGTTAGCATAAAGTCGCTGCATTTTTCTTTTCTTTAAGTCGTGTACCATTGTGTTGTAATTTTTTTAAGTCTTGTAGTGAGTTGTAAGCCTATAAATAGGCAAGTCGTGTCATTTGTAAAGTGGTTGAATATGGAATAAAAATTTCTTGTTGATTGCTTTGTGCTTTCTTCTCTAATTGGTAGTCGAGTGAAATCTCCTATCTCCACCTACGTCATTCGAGTGCGCTCGAATCTTCGTTTGTGAAGCCGATTCACGGAATCAAGTGCGCTTAATCAACGTCGAAGAATCGTAGATCTTTGTTTCTCGGTATCGGGCGCGATCAACGAGACGAAGATAGCTAGAATCCGGCATCATTGGATCAACGGATTTGGGCATTGCAGTATTTTCCAATCACCGATTGCTACATTTCATCAATTGAAAATCTGTTTTGAAATATCCTCTGCGTCAGTTTGGTATCGGAGCCATACTTAGCCAATCATAGCTAAGTTGATTCTTGGAGCCAAGTATTCGAAGTTTGAAGTTTATATTCGTCGTGTTCATATTGAAATTGCAACAAGTTGAAGTTTTTGATCCATCTCATTTTGGATCTAGAGTTTGTTGAAGGTGTTTGAATTTGCGTGGGAGAGATTTCACGCAAAAGTGAAGTTCGAAGCAAGCTTGAAGCCGTGCTAGTTGATTTGAGTTGTAGCTTTGGAGTTGTTTTGTTTGAAGGTTTTTGAAGTTTGATTTGTTGAAGTTTATTGTTTAAAGATTTTGCGAAGTTCAATCATGCCACCGAGACGAGCTCAACGTCATCGCAATATTAATGCCTTGTATGGAAGAGAAGGGGCCGATGAAATGGAGCAACGAATCCACGAGAGCTTTACTGAAAAGTTGAACGAAGGAATTGGTCGATTAGAGAGAATGATGCTTGAAATGAATCAAAGTAGAAGAAGAATTTCACCTGAATCAAACCGTGGGGGTAGTAGAGTTTCATCACATTCAGAACGAGAGAGGAGAGAAAGTCAAGAGCATAGAAGTGTTGATAATCGAAGTAGAAGGAATGTTGATGATCGGGATCGAAGGGATGTTGGTAGTAGGAGTGGTGGTAGAGATGTTGGAGGACGTGAACGACAACGATATACTTCAGATTTTGATGAGGATTTTGTTTGTGACAGAGGGAGTATGCATCGAGATAGAGAACAAACACGACGTCAGAATCGAGATGTAGACGATGATCGTCAATGGGAATCGGGAATGAAGATGGAGATTCCAGAATTTAAAGGCGGGATGGTTGCTGAGGAGTTCTTAGACTGGTTATCTAATGTTGAAGAAATCTTTGATTTCAAGGAAGTGCCGGAGAATCGTCGAGTGAAGTTGGTTGCTACTAGATTGAGGGGAAGAGCATTGGCATGGTGGCAGCAAACTAAACTTACACGAGAACGGATGGGGAAGTCGAAGGTTGTTGAGTGGGATAAGATGAAGAAGTTGATGAGATCTACTTTCTTACCTTACAACTATCAATCACTTATGTACCAGAGGTTGCAGAATCTGAGGCAAGGGACAAAGTCTGTTAGTGATTATGCTGATGAATTTTACCAACTCATTGCCAGGAACGATATTATGGAAACTGAAGAACAGTTAACTGCTAGATTCATTGGAGGATTGAGAATGCAGATCCAGGATATGGCTAATATGTTTGATCCAAGATCTGTAGCAGAGGCACATCAGAAAGCGTTAGCTTGGGAAAAGCAGGGAAGGCGTGGAGGTGGTGTGTTTACTAATTCTAACAATCAAGTGAAGGGGGTCAGTGGAAGTTCTAATGTTCCTAAACCTGTCAGTAAGCCAGTTGTAAAGGAGGGTGAGAAGGCGAAGGTTAATAGTGGGTTCAAATGTTATAATTGTCAGGAAATGGGTCATAAAAGCAATGAGTGTCCGAAGCCGAAGAAGAGAACTATGATAGTTGAAGCTGAGGATGAGGATGAAGAGGCTGAGTGTTCTAAGTCCTTACCGGTTGAGGAGGAAGACTTGTTATCGGGAGACGAAGGATATTCACTGATGATGAGGAGGAGTTGTTTGACACCAAAGCAAGAGGAGAAAGACAGTTGGTCGAGGAATAATATATTTCAGTCTACTTGTACTATCCTTGGAAGAGTTTGTAAATTCGTTATTGATGCTGGGAGTTGCGATAACATTATCTCTACAGAGGCAGTAAAGAAGTTGGAATTGAAAACCGAGAAACATACTAAACCGTACAAGTTAGCTTGGTTGAGGAAAGGAGGTGAGGTGAAAGTTGGACGAAGAGCTTGTGTGAAATTTTCAACTGGGAAGAAACACAAAGATGAAATTTGGTGTGATGTAGTGGACATGGACGTATGTCATCTGTTGTTGGGCAGACCATGGCAGTTTGATAGAGCAGTTCAACATGATGGTCGTGCTAATAGCTATAGTTTCATGTTTGAAGGCACTAAAATTACTTTAGTTCCCAAGAAGCAGCAACAGAAAGAAAGCAAGCTGGAGGAAACTGAAGAATTGAAAACTCTGTTAACTTTGAAGGAGTTTGTCAAGGAAGTCGAAGAAGAACCTGAAGTGTACTTGTTGATTGGACGAGAGTGTAACGAAGAGGTTGAAATTCCTGAGGAAGCAAAGCCAGTTTTGAAAGAGTTTGAGGATGTATTTCCAGAGGAGTTTCCTAGGAAGTTACCGCCATTGAGGGACATTCAACATCAAATTGATCTTGTTCCGGGAGCAGTGTTACCACATCGACCACATTACCGAATGAGTCCGAAGGAACATGAAGAGTTACGAAGGCAGGTGGAAGAGTTGCTAGAATAGGGACGTGTTCAGGAAAGCTTGAGTCCTTGTGCAGTGCCAGCTTTGTTGGTGCCGAAAAGGGATGGAACATGGAGGATGTGCACTGACAGTAGAGCATTAAATAAGATTACGGTGAGATATAGATTTCCTATGCCAAGGTTGGATGACTTGCTGGATCAGTTGAGTGGGGCAACTATCTATTCGAAAATTGATTTGAAAAGCGGTTATCATCAAATTCGGATTAGACCTGGAGACGAATGGAAGACAGCCTTCAAAACGAGAGAGGGGTTATACGAATGGTTGGTTATGCCATTTGGGTTATCAAATGCACCTAGTACATTCATGCGGGTGATGAATCAAATCTTCAGACCATTCATTGGGAAGTTCGTCATGGTTTATTTCGATGATATTCTGATTTACAGCAGGAGTACGGATGAGCATATTCAACATTTGAGGGAAGTGTTGATTATTCTTCGTGAGGAACAATTTTATGCTGCTACGAAGAAATGTGTGTTTATGACGCACAGTGTTTTATTTCTGGGTTATGTTGTTTCAGGAGAAGGTATTCAAGTTGATCAGAGTAAAGTTGAGGCAGTCAGAAATTGGCCACAGCCAAAGACAATTACGGAAGTGAGAAGTTTTCATGGGCTAGCGTCTTTCTACCGAAGATTCATTCCACACTTCAGTAGCGTAATGGCTCCAGTTACTGATTGCATGAAGGGTAAACAGTTTTCGTGGACAGAAGAAGCCGGAATTTCTTTTGAACGAATCAAAGAACTGTTGACGACAACGCCAATTCTTGTTTTACCTAATTTTCAGTTGTTGTTTGAACTACACACTGATGCATCAAAGGTTGGGATTGGGGGAGTGTTGAGTCAGCAGGGGAGACCTATTGCATATTTCAGTGAAAAGTTATCAGGGGCAAAGATAAGATACAGTACATATGACATTGAATTTTACGCTGTTGTGCAAGCTGTTAAGCATTGGAGACACTACCTGTTTCAGAAGGAATTTGTTCTTTACACTGATCATGAAGCTTTGAAACATTTACAGGGGCAGGATAAAATTTCAGCAAGACATGCATCATGGATTGCATATTTACAACAGTTTACCTTTGTTGTTAAACACAAATCCGGGGTGACGAATCGTGTGGCTAATGCTTTGAGTAGGAGGAGTCATTTGTTAACAACATTGAAGGTTGAAGTGACGGGATTTGTATTATTGCCAGAGATGATTGAAGAAGATCCTTACTTTGTGAAATATGTTGAAAAAGTCAAGGAAGGGAGTACCGATGAATTTATGTTGGTTGATGGATTCTTGTTTAAAGGAAATCAGTTATGTATTCCAGAGGGCAGTTTGAGAATGAAAATTATCAAGGAGTTGCATGAAGAAGGCCATGTGGGTAGAGATCGTACATTGCAGTTGATTTCTCAATCTTACTTTTGGCCGTCGATGAGGAAAGAGGTTGAAAGATTTGTGGAGAGATGCCATATTTGCCAGGTTTCGAAGGGAACAGCAACGAATGCAGGGTTGTATATGCCGCTACATGTACCGTCTAAGCCATGGGTTGATATCAGCATGGATTTCGTTTTGGGTTTGCCTAGAACTCAGAGGGGGAATGATTCTATATTTGTTGTGGTGGACAGGTTTTCGAAGATGGCACATTTTATAGCCTGTAAGAAAACGGCGGATGCAGTTCGAGTGGCTCAGTTGTTCTTTAAAAAAATCTATCGTTTACATGGGTTGCCAGAGTCTATTGTTTCCGACAGGGATAACAGATTTTTAAGTCATTTTTGGCTTAGTTTGTGGAAGATGGTGGGAACGAAGCTGAATTTTAGTAGTGCTTATCATCCGCAAACAGATGGACAGACAGAGGTGGTGAATAGATCGTTGGGAAATTTGTTACGATGTCTTGTGAAAGACAATTTAAAGAGTTGGGATGTGAAGTTGTGTCAAGCTGAATTTGCTCACAATCATGCAAATAACCGAAGTACAGGTTTCAGTCCATTTCAAATTGTATATTCAAGTTTACCAAAGGGGCCGTTGGATTTGACGATGGTTCCACAATCGAAGGGGACAGTTAAGCGGGCTGCGGATTTTGTTGATGGGTTGACGGAATGTCATAGAATCGTTCAGGAACGATTGGGAAAGACAAATGAAAAGTATAAACAAATGGCAGATAAGAAATGAAGAAGTGTAGTCTTCAAAGAAGGTGATTTGGTTTACGCGGTATTGACGAAAGATCGTTTTCCAGTTGGAACTTACAATAAGTTGAAAGCACGAAAGATTGGTCCAGTAGAAATCTTGAAGAGGATCAATGATAATGCGTATCGATTAAGGTTGCCGGAAGAGGTCCATACTTCTGATGTTTTCAATGTCAAACATTTAATTCCGTATTATGGGGAGGAACTTGACGAAGACAACGAAAATGTGAATTCGAGAACGAATTCTTTCCAACAAGGGGAGGATGATGAAGCACTTACCTCGCGGCCGACTCATCCCCATCGCCATCCACTTCCCCACAACTTATCCCCACCGCCGGCTCACAGTCCCCTCCATCCACGACCCACGAGTCATTCGCGACTCATCACCATTCGCGACTCATCACCATTCGCGACTCATCAACAACCCACGACTCAACATCACCGACTCACTCCCCTCACGCGGCATCGATTCCAAGCTAAAACCCTAAATCGCGATACTGCTGTAAATCGCGAACGACTTAAGTTTTTCCCCTCCGCCTCTTTCATGTGTCGCGTGCGCGACTTAACTTTTTCCCTCAATCCTTTAAGTCGCGAAAACTCCTTGTGCTGTGCTAACTGTTAAGTCGCGAAGAAGCTCCATTAAGTCGCTGCCGAGTTTCTTCCATCCTAAGCCGTTACCGAGCTATCTTGAGTCGCGTGAAAATTTGAATAGCTTCAGTTAAGTCGCGAACGACTTACTATATGCTCCATAAGTCGTGAATGACTTATTACCGAGTCGTTAAGTCGTTAACGAGTTTCAGTAGAACCGTAGCCGAGTTAGCATAAAGTCGCTGCATTTTTCTTTTCTTTAAGTCGTGTACCATTGTGTTATAATTTTTTTAAGTCTTGTAGTGAGTTGTAAGCCTATAAATAGGCAAGTCGTGTCATTTGTAAAGTGGTTGAATATGGAATAAAAATTTCTTGTTGATTGCTTTGTGCTTTCTTCTCTAATTGGTAGTCGAGTGAAATCTCCTATCTCCACCTACGTCATTCGAGTGCGCTCGAATCTTCGTTTGTGAAGCCGATTCACGGAATCAAGTGCGCTTGATCAACGTCGAAGAATCGTAGATCTTTGTTTCTCGGTATCGTGCGCGATCAACGAGACGAAGATAGCTAGAATCCGGCATCATTGGATCAACGGATTTGGGCATTGCAGTATTTTCCAATCACCGATTGCTACATTTCATCAATTGAAAATCTGTTTTGAAATATCCGCTGCGTCACCACCTTTCCGCATCGATAACATGTTGGTTTAGAAGAGCTCGATTGCTCTCCCTCTGTCTTTTGTTGGTTACTGTTTGAGGAGTACTTATTAGCATTCCTCGACTTTGACTTGTTCTTGACAAAGAGTGCATCTTCAACATTTGAAAGAGACTTACCACACATTTGTTTAACTAGCTCCTCCTGATTAGATAATAGATTCTCCAATTCAACATCGATGGTTGTGTCGGCCATCCTTGAATAGATGAAATAAAAGGCATGAACTCTTTTCTCAACCCACGAATTAAATAGCGCCGTAACCTTGCATCACTTATAGGTTCGTCACTGTCCAATACTGCTATTTCTGCACACACATTTTTGATTTTAAGAAAATAGTCAGAAATGGACATGTTACCTTGGGTTATGGAAGCCATCTCATTTTCAAGGTATTGCAGTCGCATTGTATTTCTCTGGGCGAACAATCTTGCCAGCGTGTCCCAAATTTCTTTGGGAGAATCAAGCTCGCGAACATAATCAATATATTCTTTACTGATCGAAGTTCTGAGAGCAAACAGTGCATTTCCGCACTTTATCTTCCATTTGCATCTTGCTTCAGCAGGCTGTGGAGTATCATTCGGAATAACGTCATCGCCGGAAACAATATCCCATAAGTCTTGTCCTTGAAGGTAAGCTTCCATGCACAATCGCCAATATTGATAATTTGTGCCAACAAACTTCTCGACCGTCATTTGAGAAACGCCGCTACCTCCGTTCATCTTGAACAATGACAAGACTCGATATTTTTTTTCTTCAAACTGAGCAATAAGAACAAGCACTTGGTGAGAAACCTGGCTCTGATACCATAAAACAAATATGATAAAAAAAAGTTCCGCAAAAATGAAAACTATTTTATTTCTCATTTGAAAAGAAACATACAAAGAACTACTATTTAAAAGGAAACACACCCGTTATTTTACACTTCTTTTTCCCAAAGAAACTAAAAACAGACATGATAAGATGCTAAATTATTGGATCTAAGTATAGACCAGATCAGCACATGCCAAAATATATGTCTGCACTAAATTGTAACACCTTAAAGCTTCAACAAACACTTATTTAGACAGCCATGCTTACCAGTTGAAACATACATTTTTTTCTTCTTTCTTTCTTTACTACTTTTTTTTTTGGGTGTGTGAGGTTAACCTCATTGTGGTGAACTTAATACATACCGTGTAGCTTAATGCATGTTGGATGTAGTATGACTTTATGATCATGGTTTATATGCATGCAAGATTATCTAAATGCTTTTCAAAGTTGAAGAATGTATGGTTTACACGGTTTGATGTAGTATTGACATATATATGAAGATCCATAACCTCAATACAAAGACTTTAGGTATGTTCATGTTACTACAACCATATGAGATAATCGATACCTATAATACTGCTCACTGGTTCTGGTCTTCTTATATTGGTTTCTATCAGTTACCACTAGTTTCAACTCAATAAAATTGGGGGATCGCTGAGTTTACATTTGCGCATTGGCAATTTTCTACTCTGATGAGTTGTTCAGCGTTCTGTCAAGATATCCAAAGCTCCGAAAAATGCCTACTTGTACGTAGCACACTTGACAATTAATTTTTTTTTATAATTTGTATGAGCTTCTAATTCTCACTTGCGTATCCTGTGTGAAGCTGCTATTTTAATTGCTACATTTTGAGAGATCATCCAGTGAATATATCTTGCTATCACCTAATGGTTGACGAGAATAAATGATATGGAAAATTCCCCTTTGGACTGTTACTTTCTTGAAAAAAGATATCCTGATGAAAAGGTCATAAAAACCTAGCTGTTGTTTTCTGGATATGCACTGACAGGGAAGACAAATATTTGAAATCAGCATCTTATTCACCTGAATATGAAGATTTGCATAGCACAGCTATCAGATGAACCTGTAGCTTATTTCTTCTTGCTACTGGAATTGACATTGATCACTTTAATAATTTTTCATGAAGTTGTTTGGCTGCACCTGAATATATTTTTTTTCATCTGAATTTTGAGCTTAAGTCGTTCGCTGTTTGCATCTTCACATCCGAGAGTTTGACAGTTACTAGCTAGTATAGATTATACTATGACCTAGTTTAAATGGTTAACCGCTAAAGTTAAATGGTATAACGTTGACCAGTTAACCGTTTAAGTTAACGGTTAACCACGATTAAAATTAACTGAGTCGGTCGGTATAAGCAGATTAGAAACAACCAAAAGTCAGTTAAACGAACCGATATAAGTATATGGTTAACCGAAAAATTTAACCAAAAGATTAGCTGGAAACCAAAGACAGTTCTCCTCGATTGCCAGTTATGTACAGGTCAGCTATGGATGTCGGTAAATTTTGTCCAAGTCTGCATCAAGCTACAATTGGTATGACACGACGAGCAAAACTATAGAAACCAGCGTTCCAAATTTGAGTCAATCGAAGTTCGTATGCTCGAGATATGATCAATGCAAATCAAAGGATTCAACCTCACTTCGTATCCATCAAGTTCGTATCGATCAATGGTGGCCCTCTTCGTATCCATCGTGGTCGTATCCTCACTTCGTATCCATCATTTTCGTGTCCATCCTGTTCGTATCCATCAACCCTCGGGCCTCATCTTGTGTCTATCCAGCCTGCTATGCAGCGAAGGCGGTCCTCCTCGTACCCATCAGTAAGCGTGCTCATTTCGTATCGGTCCATCTCGTGTCCATCGGTGAACATGCCTCTCTTCGTATCCATCGAGATCCACTCACTTCGTATCCATCCACATACGTCCATTTCGTATCGATCAAGTCTCGAACGTACTTTGTACCGGTCGACAACAAATCGATAGGAAACCTCCCCATCGATACGAAATGGAGCACAGGCATCGATACGAAATAGAGTGCTGATGATCGATACGAAGAAGAGGACAAATGATCGACACGAAAGGAAGCGCCAAGCATTGATCCAAAGGACATAACACTTGATGGATACGAAGATGGAAGCAGTCAACTCGGTACTAAAAGCGGATCGATTCGAGAAGTTAGCACCACGTCAACTTACAAGCACGTGCCCTGATCGATACGAAGAGATCGATGCGAACATGTATCAATTCGAAGAAAACAGCGTACGAAATGCTCAAACTTGCATCGATCATATCTCACAATCTGCAAGTCCAAATGCCACCAAATTTTCACAGGAATTCACATACGACCTAAGGAATGTTCATGCCAAATTTCGACTCGATTGGATCAAATCTTGATCGCACGGATCGAGTCGAAATTGCCTGGGATCGATCGCGTGTGCCCACTCACATGCCAGAAGAGGTCTCTCGGGATCTAAGCGAGATATTTGCATCCTACGCCTAAAAATAGCATCCTAGAGCCAACAACAAATGGACTTTTTGGATTCTTCGACGTCCAGACTCTGCCGAATTCATTTTTGCATTTCAAGGCTGTCGTTGTACTCAAAATTCATCACTGTAATCCGCTGTAATCAATTGTAATTGCCATAAAAACATCAATAAAGTGATCTACTTCAAAGTGGACATAGCGGATTGCCGAATTACTATAAACTCTGTGTTCTTTACTGTTTTCTTCTTAATTTTTCGAGTGTTTTTCATTTTTAATTCTCTACATACTTATTATCTGTGATTGTAAACAAGTGCTTTCATCGACAATTAGGTGTTTGTGACTAATTTTGGTGCAAACATTTTGGTGATTCACTGAGAAGGCTGAACTCAGGGATTCTAAAGCTTGAAGACTTGGATTTGGAAAGCTATGGCAAGGCAATCTACAAGAAGACAAAGGACTGAAAGGAGTCAGCATGAAGGGAGTCAGGAGGCTTCCTCAGGAGCGAATCAGATGTCGATCTTCATCACCAGAGACGAGATGGAAACGATGCTCAAGAGACAAGAGAAGATGATGCAGAATCTACTTCGACAAGTTGGACAAGTTGAAGTGCAGAATCAGTGGAATGCAACTGCAGGGGATGCAGGAGATAGGAATCGGGAACACGGAGCAACTAGAGTTCAGAATGAAGCAGGACCATCCGACACAGCCCCAGAACTAGGGGGCGCTTACCTAGAGCATGTTGACCCAATCCCGGGCAGAATACCAGGTGGAACTGCGCAACACGGCATTGACAGAGAAATAAATGCTCGTTCAGGAGGGCAGATTCCAGGAATCCCTCGTGAACTCGGGGGGAAATCAGAAGCAACAGACAAGGGCTACAACTTGACTATAGTGACAGATTGGCAGAGATGGTCAGACGAGCCATGAGAGGAGGACTAGTGAATAGAGATTTGGAAGATGTGAATAGGAGTCCCTTTGCTCCTACGATCAGGCAAGCCGGGAATCCACCAGAAATCAAGTTACCAACACTGGAGATGTATGACGGAAGGACAGATCCCGTTATTCACTTGACAAGGTACATGAGGCATATAGAGGTACTGGGGCATCGAAGGAGGTCATGGCCCGGTGTTTCCCATTGTATTTGACAGACATTACATCACTATGTTTAGACAGCTGGAGAGCGGTTCTATTGGAACATGGACTGATTTGACTGGGAAGTTTATGAGGCAATTCAGTGTTCACATTTCGAGACCCAAGAATGTGATGAGTTTGGCAACATTAAAGCAAAGAACCGAGGAATCTTTGAGGAGCTTTCTGACACGATTCAATGCAGCGACAACATCGGTGGATCGACCAGATCCATCCATTGTTTTGATGGCAGCTGTATCTGGCATAGCTGATGACACAGAATTCAAGAATTCATTGACAAGGGATCCCTCTATGGATCTAGGAGAATTTCGTTATGAGGCTGAAGGATTTTTACGATTAGAGGATGCAAGTGCTGAGAGAGAGGAAGGAGAAGGAGTCGATATTTATGCAGTCAAAAGCGGAAATCCTCCTGAAAAAGTTGCAGGAACTGATAAAGGGAAACAGAAGGCCAAGGATAACGGTGATGGGCCGACGAGACGACGAAAGAAACCAAGATTCACCTCTTATACGGAGTTGAATGAGATTTTGGAACGAATCTATCAGGATATCGGGGGCATATTCCTTATCGAAAGCCAATGAGAAGGGATCCGACCAGCAATGAGAGGAGATCAGACAGATACTGCCTATTCCACGAGCTGAATGGTCATAGCACAAACGATTGCAGGCACTTGAAGGATGAGGTTGAGGGGCATATCCGGAATGGTATGCTATCGCAGTATGTGAGAAGGGGAACAACCATGATGGAACGAGAGCGGCCACCACCTGCATCAACTGGGAACGGCTCGGGATCGGGCGTCATCTTGTCATCAATTGATTGAAATAATGACGAATAAGTGGCAAACTCCACACCAACACGATTAAGCCATTTACACATGTACAGGACCGCGAACGATCCTCAAGCATGCTCTGATACGACTACTTATCGCATCGGTGTAGGTGTTTGCACTTTGAAGTCTCTGTATTGCTTTTGTTTTCCATTTCTTATGTTTGGACTTGATTTTATTGGACATTTCTGTTGAAAGACTCATTTTGAATGTAAATCTGCTATTTGTGATTCCATAATGGCTAAGCCACTTACACATGTATGGGGTCGCGAACGGTCCTTAGGCATGCTCTGAGATGGCGATAAACCGCCATAACAAACAGTTCGAAAACTCACTCGAATGTGAAGTCTGACATTAATGATACTAAGTCCCCCTCGGGCACAGATAATTCGCCGCGAACGGCACCCAACCATGAACAGTCACAATTCGCCTCGAACGGTACCCGACCGCGAACGACTGCGAAAGGTCACAATTCGCCTCGACGGCATCCGACCGCGAACGGTCACAATTCGCCTCGAACGGCACCCGACCGCGAAAGGTCACCATTCCCCGCAAACGGCATCCGACCGCGAACGGTCACATATCACCTCAAATGACATACGATCTCGAACGATCGTACAGTCAGGTAAGACTATCAATCTCTTTGCAGGTCATTAACAGGATACGAACATCCAACTTATCGAACTACAAAACACACCTTCCTACCACAAGGCATGTTTGGGGGGCAAGTGTTATCCCACCTTTTAGCAAGGATGTGATACCAAAAGATTAGCTGGAAACCAAAGACGGTTCTCCTTGATTGCCAGTTATGTACAGGTCAAATATGGATGTCGGTAAATTTTGTCCAAGTCCGGATCAAACTACAATTGGTATGACACGACGAGCAAAGCCGTAGAAACTAGTGTTCCAAATTTTGAGTCAATCGGAGTTCGTATGCTCGAGATATGATCGATGCAAATCAAATGATTCAACCTCATTTTGTATCCATCAAGTTCGTATCGATCAATGGTGGCCCTCTTCGTATCCATCGTGGTCGTATCGGTCCGAGTAGCCTCACTTCGTATCCATCATTTTCGTGTCTATCCTGTTCGTCTCCATCAACCCTCGGGCCTCATCTCGTGTCCATCCGGCCTACTATCCAGCGAAGGCGATCCTCCTCGTACCTATCGGTAAGCATGCTCATTTCGTACTGGTCCATCTCGTGTCTATCGGTGAACATGCTTCTCTTCGTATCCATCTAGATCCACTCACTTCGTATCCATCCACATACGTCCATTTCGTGTCGATTAAGTTTTGAACGTACTTCGTACCGGTCGACAACGGATCGATACGAGACCTCCCCATCGATACAAAATGGAGCACAGGCATCGATACGAAATAGAGTGCTGATGATCGATACGAAGAAGAGCACAGATGATCGATACGAAAGGAAGCGCCAAGCATTGATCCAAAGGACATAGCGCTCAATGGATATGAAGATGGATGCAGTCAGCTCGGCACTAAAAGTGGATCGATCCGAGAAGTTAGCACCATGTCAACTTACAAGCATGTGCCCTGATCGATACGAAGAGATTGATGCGAACAAGTATCGATTCGAAGAAAACATCGTACGTAAAGCTCAAACTTGCATCGATCATATCTCACAATCTACAAGTTCAAATGCCACCAAATTTTCACAGGAGCTTACATACGACCTAAGAAATGTTCATGCCAAATTTCGACTCGATTGGATCAAAACTTGATATATACGAATTTTGTTCGTATCGATCACGGATTGAGTCGAAATCACCTGGGATCGACTGCGTGGGCCCACTCACATGCCAGAAGAGGTCTCCCGAGATCTAAGCGAGATATTTGTATCCTACACCTATAAATAGCATCTTAGAGCCAATAGAAAAGGGACTTTTTGGATTCTTCGACGTCCAGACTCTGCCGAATTCGTTTTTGCATTTCAAGGCTGCTGTTGTACTTGAAATTCATCACTGTAATCCACTGTAATCAATTGTAATCGCCAAGAAAACATCAATAAAGTGATCAACTTCAAAGTGGTCGTAGGCCGGATTGTCGAACTGCTATAAACTGTACGTTCTTTGCTGTTTTCTTCTTAATTTTCTGAGTGCTTTTCATTTTTAATTCTCTACATACTTATTATCTATGATTGTAAACTTGTGTTTTCATTGGCAATTGGGTGTTTGTGACTAATTTTGGCACAAACAATCTCTAAATCCTATGTAAAAAAAATTAACCAAATAAAAGTCGAACAATAGTACAATCAAACAACGATATAAATAGACAATGTAAAGTTACTAAAAGACTCATAGGTTTCTGTACGTAAATATTAACAAAAAAACGTCTGCCTCTCAAAATGAAACAGTATCAGATTCCAAAAAATGTGTCCTTCCCTTCTTAAGTCAAGTTTAATGTTACAAGGATATCTTTCTAATATTGAAGTGAATATAATAAACACTTGGTTTGAGCGACAGATTGTTTAAGGTCATAATGAGCTCCTACCTAGAGGTCCTTACATATGCCAACTGTCATTTTGAAATTCTCATTATTACTTAGAAAACTTTGATCCAGTGAAGGGCGGAAAAATTTCAAAACATCTCGAGAATGTTGTAAAAATGCTTCAACCTTCTTATTCTTTGCCTTCTCTTGCTCAAGCTTATTTGTATCGGAAGTGACCTTCTCATTTAGGGAAGGCAATACACTTTCAAATTTGTACACCTCAAATGCTGCTTTCCTTCTGATATCATTTAAGGTCTCTATCAATTGTGCCTTTGTCTTCTTATTCTTACCTAAGAAATTACCAAACAATCGCTTAGTAATAACCTTTCAACCATCACCACGAAGAAAAGAGGATTTAAAACTCATAAGAGGAATAAAGGCAATATTTGATTGAGACACCTTAATCAACCTCCTATATTCGGCAGTCTCCAACTCGCCAAGTAGTTTGGCAATCTAAGCAAACATATTCTCCACTTGCTTCTTATATTCTACAATTTCTTCTTTGTATACTATACCATAAAGTTCTTTGGCTACTTGTATGATCCATTCTATTCCTTTGAGTTTAGATGTAGAGTCTTTATATCAAGATCGCAATTTCCAATCGCAGTCATACTGGCGCTCGAACACACTCTGGGCCTTTGTGGTTGAACTTTGACTCTGTCTAAAGACTCACTACGTCATGTCTAAATCGAGCATCGTCATCTTCAAGAGCGTCATCTGCCTCAACCACATCAGAGGCTTTTTGGGTTGGAATAATAGTAGAGGCAGAGGCATCTTGGCGACAGATAAAATACATGCAGAACAAAGTTCAAAAGAAACCAATTCAGACCATTACTGAAATAAAACTTGATCACTTAATTGCAGACTACCCTCAAAATCACAACGTTTATTACATTATACCTACATAGCCACCTTACATAAATTGCAAAGACATGAGAAGACTAGCCATCAATCAAAGTTCTAAACTTTAGTCTAAACCACTATAAATCAGGGCTATTAGGTGGAAAAGAACCGCTCTCTAACATGTGACGACATCAGAGCAAAACAAAATCACTAAAGGCCTCCCTCTCTCGAACCACTTGATCAATTTGAGAAAATAACTCCACGATCTCATTCTTAAGATCTGCATGAGTCTGGTCTAATTCCTTTTCACGTTTAGCCAAAGTTGCTGAACTTAACCCAAGACGATCTAATGTGTTTTTCTTGATTCTAGCCTCAGTCTCCCTTAACAGTTTTGCAAACATATTCTCCCTAGAATACTAAACAAAACAATTAAGCGAATCACAATCATTTAAAACATAACTAATATCATGTCATATTACAAACCATCAAAGTGAACTTCATAACTTTAAATACAAAAGCACAAAAAGATATCTGTGATTAATCTATTAAATCTATCAATGAAGCGGAGTTAACCTTTGGCAGGTGGGCCAGGCTCTTCAGGTTGCAGGTTTCCCTGATCCACCACAGTTGCTCCGCTTTCTCCCTGAGAATCATGCTTAGAACACCCAGGATCAACATCCTCTTCCTCAGCCTCCTCCACGTTCAACTTATTCTAGTAGAATACAAAAACTGAGTCCACCATAAATTCATCATCTACAAAGTCATTGATGTCATCATATAAAACCATACAGTTGTGTCTTATTTGTGGTATATTATATCAGGAATTTGAATAACTACTAACCATGCATAACCGTTAGGACTTTTAAATGAGATTAGTAGTATTCCAATTTTATTTTAAAAAAATGAATTCAAGTATCTTCTAACCACGCATAACCGTAAGGACTTTTAAATGGGATTAGAATCAACTTGCTTATTTTACAAATCAACTTTTGATATGCGTTCCATACATGCATAACCGCGAGGACTTTTAAATGAGCATGGAAGCACATAACAAATTCCAAGTAATTCACCCATGCATAACCGTGAGGACTTTTAAATGAGAGTGAATACTTTGGTATTTATTTATTTATTTAATTTTTTTTATTTTAAAAAATGTAAAAATGAAAAACGAACGATTCCTGTTTAAAGTACCACATATTGACAAACTATATAGAATTTTGATGAGTGGTGGTTGATAGAAAACATGATAGACATAGAGATGGTCATGGAATTTTTACCAACAAACAGTTTTATAACTCTTGTTTAAATTTCTAAAGAAAATTATTAATTATACCGTCTCGAGTTATATAATCAATATCAACACTCATCACTTTTTCAATCACTATTTTTCTTTTCGATAATCATTTGGGAGTCAGATTAGTCATGATAGTCATTTAAAATCAAATTCAAAAATAATTATGAAATTAATTTTTCAAAAATGAATAATCTGAAAATATGGTCAAAAAAATGATTTTCTCCAGGGGTTTTTTTTTAAAAGAAAATTTTCTGCTATTTGAAAATTATTTGAAATGAAGAATATGCAGATATTTTCTTTGAAAGAAAAAACGATGCAGTTATTAAATGTCTCAACAAAAATCACGTTTCACTAGTAATTTTTCTATCAACTAGATTACCAGTGTAATCTGCATCTGAATTTCTCTTTCACTCAAAATTATCATCAATTGAATTTTATAGACCAAAACATGAAGTGTGCACCAAAAATTTCAAATTCAATTTTAACAACAATTTAAATGACATTCTTTTGAATTTGAAATGAAGCCGTGTAAATAATAAAAAAAAAACCGTGAATATAGAGTTAGCCGAATTATAACCAATTTTATAATTATCCAACAAAACACTATTTTTAATCCAAAATGATATATATGAAGTAATTCAAAGAATCTAGAGATTTTTATAGTGTTTTTGGCATAAGAATATAATTGGCCAACAATTTTGAATAAATCAGAATCAAAAATCATCATCTTTTCATCAATCTCAATATTGGCTGAATTAATTCAAAATACGGTGCAGATTATCACATTTAATATATCGTTTTAAAACATACCATACCTGTTTTACCTTTACGATATTTTTCGTTGTTGTCCGTTGTGATTCTGTCACCTTTATACTAGGCTAAGGAACTTAGCTTTGTCGCCCGTTGCGTTTCTGGAACAGCCAAAATCCAGAGAACACTATTGTTGTTCCTTAGCCTGCCACCACACCTACACGAGAAAAGATTTATGTGACCTATTTGTTTTTATAGGTCCATGATTGTTAGTGGCAGAATATTTCGAAAAACAATTTTGTAAAGACCCAAAACTATTTATAATTGTTCCTTTTGGCACCCAAATTTGTTTAACTTTGAGAGATTTTATATTTGTGCCTTTTGGAATCCAAATCGGTATAGTTTTCACATGTTTGGGTCTATACCAACAATTATTGTGATTGTGTCCATATTTTCTACAAATTGTGCACATGGATTTAGCTTGACTAATATTGCTTTCAACAATTTTCGAACTATTATATTCAAGTCCTTGTCTAACCGTATTAACAGTTTGCTTTCCTAATAGCATATTCAACGATTTTTTACTTTTTGAAAATTTATCTAAAGTCGTTGACAATTGTTGGACTTGTGATTTGAGAGATTCATTTTCGTTTAGCAACTGTGTGCACTTTTTAATAGAATTCTCTCTCCTAGTATTTTCATTCTCCTTTAAAATCAGAATTTCATTTTCAAGCGATTTTATTTTAGTTTCTGATTTTTTAATTTCTTCATCAAATGTTGGACACTTATCACACTTAGGGATCCTACTTTGATAGGTTTTAACTAATTGATCAAGTTGTTTATTACATTCTATCAAAGTATCTTTTTGGGATTCAAGTTTGGCGTATTTTTCCCTAAGTCGTTCAAAACAACCATTTACTTCATGAAAATATATAAGCAACTCAGAATGGGTAAGTTCTGATACCTCACTTGGCTCATCATCGTCACTGTCAGTTGTATCACCTCGAAGACACAATTCTGCCTTTTCGCTTTCACTGCCAGTGCTTTGATCATTCTCGTCTATTTCATCCCAAGTGGCTGCAAAACTTTTCTTTTTCTGTTTCTTTCCATGGCTGGATTTAATTTGTGGACAATCGGGCTTGATATGTCCGGGTTTGTTGCAATTATAACAAATAAACTTTTGTTCTTCTGAGTAGTCTAGTGCTTTGGCTATTCTGCTTTTTGCTTTTTGATTTCGAGCTGAATTTCCATGTTTTTGATTCCATTTTTTGAATTTCCTTATTAACAGCTCCAATTCTGCTGCTCCATCATCTTCATCGTTATCATCATCACTTTCGGTTGTTCCTTTGAGAGCTATTGATTTCTTTTGAGTGTCACCTCCTTCACGCTCTTCTTTGAATTTCATTTCTAGCTCATAAGTGGTGAGATTTCCGATGAGTTCTTCAACTTTAAGTTGTTTTAAATCTTTCGATTCTTGTATGGCAGTTACTTTTGCTTCAAAGCTTCGTGGAAGGACTCTGAGGATTTTCCAGACTATTTCTAATTCGGTGTATGTTTTTCCGAGAGCTTTTGATTTGTATACGATATTGGAGAGTCGTCCGTACATCTCTTTAACATTTTCTTCCTTCGCCATTTTGAAGTTCTCGTATTCGCTGCTTAGCATTTCAAGGCGAGATTCTTTGACTTGAGATGTTCCTTCGTGAGTCACTTCTAGTATGTGCCATATTTCCTGCGCAGTTAGACAATGTGAGACACGATTAAATTCAAATTGATCCAATGAACATATAATAGAATTCATAGCTTTGGCATTAGTATTTTGTAATTTATTTTCTAGTTCTGTCTATTGTTCCTTTGGTTTCTCTATTTCTTGATTATCTACAGTTATAGTTGGTATTCTATAACCTGTCTCAACAATATTCCAAGCGTCAATGGTTTTCAGAAAAATTTGCATTCTATTTTTCCAGTAAGCATATTCACCAATGAACATTGGTGGTCTAACTATCGACTGACCCTCTGCAAAAGCATTATTAAATGAAGCCATTAAAATTCAAATTTTTAAAACAAAAACCGATTTTTGAAACACGAATTTTTTAAAACAAAAATTGATTTTTGAAACACGAATTTTTAAACGAAAATTGGTTTTTGTAAAATCAAAATTTTAAAAACAAAAATGGCTTTTGTTACTAGCTCTGATACCACTTGTAGGATCGATTTCACCCTAAAGGGGGGGTGAATAGGGTGATAGTGTAAATTATAAAAATTAATCGCGGAAGCTTATGAATTAAATTCAATTCAGATCACAGAATAGCAGCACAGATATTGCAGAATATAAATAATAGAACAACACAGAATTTACCCAGCTTCGTCAAAACCCTGCCTACGTGCTGCCCCCAAGGTTTCTACTAGAAATTAGATAGTCCCTCGCTTACACACGTAAACTCGCTATACCCGCTATTGACTAATCTAACTCTACGCTCAAAACCCTGACCACAACTCAACCACCGAGTTGCGAATTCCCAAACTACACACCGTAGTTTGTACCCTAGTCACACGACTAGAAAATTAAAAACGGTTTAAAAGAAAAATACAATTTAAAAACAATTTAAAACACAATAACCCTTATTTAAATTTAAACCCTTAAAGTAAGCCCAAATTAATATAGGCCGGCCCCTTATTCTTTTCTTCAACCCGTTCCTTTTGTTTTGTGAAAGTATGGCCGATCCTCTTTGTTCCTCTTTGCGAATTAGGGCTTCTGGTAATTTGCTTTTGCTCCTTGCGATATACACTAGGGTTGTGCAAAATTGAAGCGCCGCTCGATACAGTTTGATTGTATGCTTCGATGCTGTTTGCTTTGCCCACGGCTCTTCAATTTGGATCGAGTTCGTTTCGTGATTTCGGTATGTATTTTATCCTTTTGCTTTTCTGATTTTGGCTTGTTCGAACACAATCAATTGCCGATGATGATTTGTGGTAATTTATAGGATTCCAGTTCCTATAATTGCGTTCGTATCAATTTTGTTTGAATTTGTCAAATTCTTCATCTCGGCCACTTTATTATTCTTGAACGATTGAGATTTCTCTGACTTTGTCACTTCGTATTTGTGATACTTGCTTACTTGATGTTCACGGCATCAATTTGGTCAATGTACATTACGGTGTTGATTAATTTCGTGGTTTTCTCTGGTTGACTTCGACTTGGATTTTGACTTGTTCAACATTGATTTCACTGCCACTTCGACCTTGACACTGAGTGTTTTCTTTGCATCCATGAATTTGTTGCTGATACTTGTATACTGCTGTGTCCTTTACTTGGTGTTGTAGCAGTTTGTATTTGCTGCATCTTGTAGTTGCACTTCTAGTTGGATATGTTGTACATCTGAGTCACTGTTGCCTTGTTGCTGTGTCATACTCGAAGTGTTTGCACTGCTGTGTTATGTAGTAATTGACTTGTGCTTAGTTGCATCACTGGAATATGCATATTTGTTCACTTGCAGTTGCACATTGATTATTTCTTGTTGTACTTGGCTTTGACTTGATTTTTTAAAACTACTGTCATATTTGGCTTTGGTCATTCGAGTTTGAGACTGTGGCGATTTCACTGTGTACTTGAGAATGCACTGCATATTTGGTTTGCTCCTTTGTTGATGTTTGGATCATTATGTTGTCTGCATTGATGCTGCATTTGGTCTAGTTGTAACTGGACCTATAGCTTCCATCCATTTGAGTACTTGATTGTCACAGCTCTATATAGTTTGGAACTGTGTACATGTTGCTGCTGTGTTGCCAATTGGGCTTGTAGTTGATTTTTTGAGTCTGAAATTTATTTGCGAATTCATGTGCTTGATATTTGAGTTGTTGATATTGTCAGTGGTGCACTTGAGTTATATTACTGGTCTTTGCATTTGTACACTTGTTCATATGAACTGTTGTTCCATTGTTGGTCTGACCCTTCCATATGCTCTTTGATAATGTTGAACTTCACTGTTGCATTCCACTTGTGTTTGCACAGCACTGCATGTTATATTTCTTGATCATGTTGGCCATTTGGTCGAGTTGTAGTCCAGTCCACTCATGTACATGCTTCACTGCAGCCTTCTTTGCATTGTTCATTTTACTGTCTTTATTGTGGCATACTTTGATTCTTTTGAAACTGAGTTGCACACTACTGTCTTGGGTCTGGCCATTCTTTGTTGGTTCATTGGTGTTTGTACACTTTTGTTGCAGTGGTTCATCACTTGAACTTGCTTGCAGACTGTCTTGTGTTTTTGTAGCTTTCATCACTGGTGCATTCCATTTAGTTGCACTTGTGTTCTATTCATTTCTAGTTGCCTCTTTGATAATTCATTGGTGAATATGTTGCATGCATGAGTCTGGTTCTCGGCCTATTGCATTTGACCACTGAACTTGACTGTTTAGTTTCATATTCATGTGTACTTTTGATTTGCGCTTGAGTTGAATCCAGTTACAAAAACTCGGATTTGACCTTGTGCTCGTGTCGTATTTTTGAATTTATTGCACCTGAGTTGAACCTGTCCGTATATTTGGGTTTGACCTTGTGCTCACCTGTCCCTGTAGCATTATCAAGTGTATATATCGGCGTGCACGGCCTTGTGGCATATACAGTAATACACTGTGTATGTCACAAGTTGTTCATGTATGATGAATTCAAATTTAAATTATGACGAACAACCCAAATAACTGAGGCAAATCATATATTCAAAAATTATCTTTTATTTTATATTGCAAAAATATCTCTTTTTCAATTTTACTGCGTTAGTGAATATTTTTGCAGATTTCTCAGATGCTGGATTCAAACTGGAATGCAGTTGAAGATAAATACGAGTGTGAGTGATATGTAGTGAGGTGAATTGTAAATGTGAAATGTGAATTGTAAATGTGAAATGTGATGTAATTGTAATCAAAGTTGTATAGTTATAGTGAGAGCTTGAAATTGTACTATTCAAAGATGTAATAAATATTTGTTTGAATAAAATATTCGTTTGAATTCAAATTCCGTGTTATTTATTTTATTCAGCAAATATTTATTTAATCTGTGAAAAATAAAATAGTATATTATCAAATACATTTAAATGAATGTATATATGTTTATTATCATCAAACAAAAATCATATAAGCACATATTCAACAGTCATGCCTAATCTCCACCTTATACTGACGTTTGGCCGCAGCATTAAAACCATAGGTGACCTTCGAAGTGATGATGTCGAGGTCCTCCTTATATTTCTCCAGCTACTATTTAACTCTGGCAAGATCTTCATCCGTTTCCTCCAGCTCACGCTCCTTTGCAACTCGAGCTTTTTCGGTGGCCTTAGCCTCCCTCTCATCCTACTCAACTTGCTCTCGAAGCGTTCTGGCCTCCTACTCTGCCTTAACCTTAGCACCGGCAGTGAATCATTGGGTGAAACAAGATCAGTTTCAAGCTTGGTAACCCAACTCGAAAGCAATGCTTTCTCATTCCCTGATTCATGCGCCTTCATCATCAAGGCCACAGACTACAAGAATGAAAAACATAAAACAACATAAGTAAGAAGCCAATGCAGAAGGAAAAAGAAAAGAAGGAGAGAACATGATCACTCAGACAAGACCAAAGCTTCTCAAATTTTGAAGAATAGCAGCAAAGGGAATCTCAAAAGCTAAATGAGGAAGAACGAGAGGTCCTTGTACAGATTTCCTAACCTTTTCCATCAAAACAGAGTTGGTAACTTCAGATGCAACAAAATCACCGGCATTAGGAACAGATTCTCCCTATAAATAAGAACAAATCAATCCCAAAGATGTGAGAACCTGAGCGGCAAGGACATCCTTATTAGACAAAGATAGGGTGCTTTCTAAAGTGTTAAATTCCTTGAAAGCAATAGAAGGATCATCAGACCCTTTAACCAGCGTCTTCAAAGCATCTTTTTACTTCTCCTTTGCCTCTAGAGACTTGTGAAGTTTAGCAATAGCATTTTCAGCCTTGTTACCTACAAAAAGAAAGATAGAAAAAAATTAAAACCACTGGTATGTTAATTCTCAACATTAGTTACTTATACCCTCAATTGCAGGTATAAGAGGAGCGAGCTTATATCTTCTCCTAGTAAATATGTGGTTCGGACGTACCAAACCATGGTTTTCAGCTTCGAATCAATAAACAAATTTGGTATTTTCCTTACATCCATTGGCAAACCCTTAATCTAACACCTATGGGACAACCACGCATTCGCCTCTGAAGAGAATAATCTTAGAAAAAGGAAGGGTATCCATCGTAATTCGGAATAAAGAAATAAAATGTAAGCCATGGTTCAGTCCTGCTAAAGTCCCCCATCGAAAACGAATTTTTAGTCCGAATATAGAAGAAGTCATTATTCTCCTTTCTAGGACTTCTTTTAACCTCAAAAGGAATTAGAGTTCCTCACTAATCAGGTAATACCATTGTCGACATAAAGGATAAGTGTTGTTAAAGCATAAGTATAAGAATTAGGGGAAAGTTGAATTGGAGCAATACCTAAAGTGGCAAGCCATTCATGGATTACCCGTTGCATAGAAGAAACAACGCGGATCGAATATTCTTAGGAGTAATGGCGACATAACCTTTCAATGGAGTGTCCATCAGCTCATGGGATTCTAAAACCCTAGGTGCATAACCACAGAATCTGAACTGCTTAAGGGTCCTAATAGCACCCTCTTGATGAGTGATTTTTGAAGGAGGAAACAACGAAGAAGAAACAGAGGGACCCATGTAAAAAACCCTAGATACTTTTTCAAAGAAAGATCTAGCGAGAGTTAATGCAGCTTATCCAAATCTTAACATATGAAATTACTCTTAAATTTGAAAATTAAGCCAACTCTTTGTAAGTGAGAAGATGAATTTTTTTGGGGAAGATGAAGAAAGAAGAATACACACCTGAGTTTGAATTGGAGCCGCACGATTGAAATGATCAAATATTGGATGAAACATGGGTTTGTTTTAGAAAATAATGAGTATAAAGGATTTATGAAAATGAAAAACAAAAAGACAGATTATACAACTGTTAAGAAATGGTCCAATAAAACATGAAACGTATACTGAAGCATTGTAACCAAGTAGCTAAAAAGACTTATTTCTAGCGTCGAAAAGATAGATTAGACAAGACCGAGTAAAGATACAGACCCGGTGCATAAGGTAACAATTCTACCCCGACCTGCACTCGCCATAGACTTAGGGGGAAAGTGTGACATCCGTTCTTACCATGAATGATAGAGAAAAGATATAAGATAAATATTTAAAGATAGAGAAACCGTCCCTACAACAACATAACTGAGCATAGAGTAGGCTTAAGATCACAACTTCTAACCAGACCCAATCTTTCTTCAATAAGATTACAACCACATAAAATAGACGCTGTGTACATAAAAAAGATAGATAAAAATTCATTGACTACGTTCGAAAGCAGAGGCCAAACTAAAATACAAAACCAAGGTATAAGAGACTAGAACGCAAGGTTCCGGGTTAACTATATTCACATTTTTTAAACATCTATAGGAACGGGTTTGTACAAGCATCACTATGAACAGTGCAGGTATAGGCACAAAGTACTATTGTCACAAATAAATGATATATGGTAAAATCCAAGGGCAGAGATTGAAGGAAAATGCGAAAGACAATTATCACTATAAACAATGCACTTTTCGTGCTTTAGAAGAAAAGGAATATGGCTAAAAAGAAGGATCTTCTTTTTCAACTTCTTCTTCCTAAAAAGAAAAGTAAAATATTGTATGCCTCAGGGCCATTATAATCTCTTGTAAAAAAAGTTAAATATAGTGGATTATCCCGTCGACGTCGGATTAACAATAATCTGAACCACGTAAAAAATCTCGGTGTCCTTTATATTTTTGTTATTTACTTTCAATCGCGTCTTAGTTCGTCAATCGATCTTGACATTTCAACAAATAGTTGAAGTGCCACTACTCGGTTGTGTAAGCATTCGGTAACACAGTCGCTTTCTAAAAGTGAATTTAACTAAGCTTAAATTCGACATTCCTAATTGTGAGGACTACAAATCGTAAGATTGCCTTACGATCTAGTCGAGTATGGTAAAGGCACAAATTTTCACCAATACCGGTCATTCACGACCCTAGCCCTAGAGCTATCTTCACTATGTCTACTATCGTTACCATAACATTCATTCCAACATCGCTACCCTCTGGTTCTGTCCTTGGTACTGAATTTGAAAAGATAGGGGTATTAGAAGGCTTGGAGAATGTTGACATCTCTGTTAATGATGAATGGCGATCATCGGTAAGAAGGAGCCAAAAACAACTTCGATGGCGAAGAATCTGGTGACTGACATGTCCAAAATCAAAGTTAAGCTCAAATCGAGCACTGAGAAGCCCCCGCCTTTGGCATCCATATCTCTTCCAAGCTTAAGCATTTACATCAAGTCCTCTATAGGTCCTTGCAAGCTGGTTTTTGCTCCAACTACCAGGTCTTTTGTCACACCTTCAGACAGTCCTAATGATCTGATTGACCCCATTAGCTAGAACAAATAAGAGAAAACTTTATATTGCAGTAAAAGCGCTTCAAATAAAGAATTGGCTAGTAAAAAGAAGAATACGAAAGATAAGAAGCATCAGACCAAGCATAACTCGAAAAGGTGCAAGCGTGGAAAGAAGGAATAATCGACTCTTGCGTCTATTCAAAGACATTATTTTTACTATTTTGTGTTTTTTTTTTGCATTTTCTTTTATATAAGCTGTCGTTGTATGGAAGCGGCCCCCATAACTTAATACTCAAAGATGATGTAAACAAGAGATTGTTTTATGTTCAACCTTTGTCTTGTTTACATCTTCGCATCTTTAATTTTGCTTGCTTATATACTTTCCTGGATTTATAAATATTATTCTTTATAAGTCAATTACTTATATGTTATACATGCCTGTGTCCGTGATCTATCCAATGTCATTATTTACTATAACTCCGTACATACAAATAAATTTATGTTATTTCTAAATATTATTCTGTTACTTAGCTTGGTTTATTATTAGTTAATTATTTCTTGCTTGACTAAGCAAAACTATTTTCATTATTCAACTTTGTTTATCATTGACCAAACATATTTTTTTGGTTATAAATGAAGTCATACTTACATGAGTACAATTCTACAATGAATCATGTCTTCGAGAATTAGGGTTTTGGATTCCTATCTTCGGGTACTCATCCTCGATTTTGCCTATCTCCGAGCGTTGTTCACAGGCATTTCATTGACCAACTTCTTCTATCATCGGCCAATCATATCCCATTAAACAATAAACAAAGTTCACCAAAAAGATACAGTTCTGCGATGCTTCCTATCTCTGAGATTTGGTGCCTTAGATGCCTATCTTTAGGCAAAAATTCTTGACCCTGCCTATTTCCGAGCATTGTTTAAAGATTAGATGTGTAAGGGTGGATCATCAAATCAACCATAGTACAATTATACTCTAATGATATGATCATCAGAATAGTTCCTATCTCTAGGTACCTAGATATCTGATTTTACAAAACATAGATTGTCTTATTTTATCAATGATCACACAACACAAAGTCGTACTTTAAGAATACGGTTCCATTGATTCAAAAAGCTAATTTATTTACGATAAAAAGAATGATAATCTCTACCTTATTACATCAAATCCCGATCATAGGATATTTTATTTGCAAAAAAGAACTCAAGTGAAATAGCGTCGTAAGTGCTAGTTATTCCATGCTCGTGGAATTGGGGTCCCGTTAATAGTCAATGGCTTAAAAGTTCCATCAGCAAGCTTCTATGCAATCAAATAGGAACCTTCCCAATTTGAACCGAGTACCCCCTTACTACGAAAAACCCATTTCACAGGAGTTTTCAACGCTCATTCCTTCCATTCGAAAGAGTCCCTTTTAGAAAATATTCTTTGATCGGGGTCATCCACGACACCTCTTCCTCGACATCCAAGATCCAATGAACATATATCTCATTTATGCTTATAGTCATCGAAGTCTCAACTTGAAAAGTACCCAGAAGCTGTGCATCCCTAGAACTTGCCAATTTAGCCAATGAATCATCATCTTCATTCTCCTCTCGGGGGATGTCCGTTATCATGTAGCACTCAATATCGCCCAAAAATTCCAATACATTCATCAAGTAAGGGGCAAGTCTTGCACTCTTAGCTTGGAATTCCTTTTCCACCTAATAAACCACCAAGCGAGAGTCCTTGAATATATGCAATGCCTTGACTCCTAGGTCCTTTGTTATATTGAGTTCCGCAATCAGTGCTTCGTACTCAACTTCGTTGTTCATCGTCGAGAACTCTAGATTTAACACATAACAGATCCTCTGCCCTTCCAGGGTCACTAATAGATTCTTTTTCACTCTAGTAAATCATTTGCTAATATAGTACATGTGCATTTGGATTATGCACCCTTATGTACCAAGGCTGCACTTAGTGCATGCGAAGATACTACTAAGTTAACAAATAAATCTTTCCTTTCCAAAGGCTTGGAAAGAATCAGTGATATCTCCATACTTTCTCTTCTCTTTCTTAAGTGAGTCAAAGAACGATATGCATTTATTTATCGGCCACCTTCGGAATGAACCGCCTCAGTGCGATGAATTTCCCATTCAAGCTCTTCATCCCACCTCGTCTTTAGGGCATTAACCACTCTCAATGCCTTAATCATTTCGGGTTAGCTTCAATGCCCTACAAATTTACAATAAACCCCAAAAACTTACCCTATGAAACTTTGAAAGAAAACTTTAGTGGATTGAGCTTCATTCCATACTTCTGAAATATATTGAACATTTATTAGAGATCGCCCATGTGATTATCGATTGTTGTGACTTCACTAGCATAATGTCCACATAGACCTCTATAGTTCGTCCGATCTGATATTTAAATATCTTAAGCACATGTCGCTTGTAAGTAGCTCCATCCGTTTTGAAACCAAATGGCATGACTCGATAACAATACACACCCAAATCTATAGCGATACTACTGTGCTCCTAATCTAGGACATGCATCGCAATTTGATCGTAGACGGAGTATGCATCTACAAAAGATAGTACTCTATGTCCACTATTCCGTCTACAAGTTGATCAATCCATGGTAAGGGGATGCAGTTCTTTGGGCATACTTTATACAAGTCAGAATAATCAGTGCATGTCCGCTATTAACCGATCGCTTTTTTGATCAATAAAGGATTCGATGCCCATTCCGGGTATGGTGCATCGCAGATAAAGTTCATTTGCTTTTGGCTTATCCACTTCTTTTAATGTAGTAGATCACTTTAGTTCTATACTTGTAATAACCCGCCCTTTCGAATTTTGGGACCAACGCCCAAACCAACATCAATGCTCGAGAATCTAAAGGACGAGTTGTTAGGGTGAGGTAAAACAAATATCAGATACAGTCACATATAGTACTAACTAACTGCTTTTAGGGTCCGACTTTGAAACGAAACAAAATATAATACATCAATAATAACAGTAGTTACATCACCATAACACGTCTACAATGTCAAATACATATTTTTGAATAGCAAGAACAAAACCCAATCTATAAGTCACTATCATACATCCCGTTACCACACTTTTCACTATCACTTTGCACTCATATAGAAACTTTTACGCATGTTTAGGATGCTTGCATGTCTATAAGTCACTATCATATAGTCACATTAGGATTGAGCTCATCTATAGTATGTATGCAAACATAATCATATTGCAGTTTTGATAGCGTAGATGGATGCATAGATAACTTGGTTGTATAACATGAATGTTTATTGTGCGTTACGTCACCTGCCCCTACGAAAGATTTTGGGGACAAAATTCTTTTAAAGGAAGAGAATGTAATACCCATAAAAATTAATAAGAAATAAGCAAGTTAATCAATTAATTAAATAAGATAAGGCTAAAAGTTGTAATTTTTCAAAAGTTAGAATTAGACCATGGAAGTTATGTCATTCGTGGTGATTTTTTAATCAATTTCCATATGTAATGTTTTGAAAATGGAGCTCAAACAAAAAGGTTATGGACTTTTAAAGTTTTGGGTTCGAACTAATTTAAATAGAATTCAGATTCAAATAAATACATAATTCTTAAATTTAAAATTAAAAAAGTAAACTTGGGGGTTAAGTAGACGTTAACGAAAACTGATAATTAAGGAATAAAATAAAACAACCAACGTTACACTAATAAACATTCCCAAAATATAGTACCAGTCGATACCTAGGACCGGTCAATCGGTAGGGTAGGAGCAGTTGACCTGTCTGGTTGACGGTGGCTAGGGTTTTCTACATTTGAATGGCAAGGATTTTATTGTCTTAAACTGACTTAAATCCTACAGTTCTAGTGCTTTATAACAACTATAAATAAGAGTCTAGCCCCCTTAGTTTTATTCATAAATTATTATGGGAACAAAGCAAAGCTCTACAAGTCCCTCTCCTCGAAGATTCAAAAAATTACTTGTAACAACCTACACCTTCCGACACATCAATCCAAAGTCTAATGTGACTTTCAGACACATCATGTCGAGAAGCACGAGCTGTTGGGATTTCACTTTGGAAGGAATTAAAAATATAAATACAAGAAACAGACATTTTACAAGAACAATCTCCAAAATACTTGATTTACATATACATTGTTTTCCAAAGAACAATAGAAGTTTGATAAACTTTTAGTACAAGAGGTAATTACAAGATGAACAATAAATGGCATGAAAAGTCCAATGCGAAGCTCCTTTCTCCACTTACTATGCCCAATCATCTGCAAACCTGTCATCTTGTGGTGGTGGAAAATGAAAAGAAGGGGGTGGATCGGACAAAAAGTCTGGGAAATGAGTGTCAGCTTAATATGCGATGATCATGAGCAGTTAACTTTAATACTACTTTAAGTGACATAGTATGTGCTACAAGTGTCGGCGACTAAGGACCAATACCTAAAGATTCTTATCTAACACAAAAGGGTCAAGCTACAAATCAAACCTCACACTAACGATCGACCAATGCTCCTAGAGCCATCTAATAAGAAAATACCCCCCGTAGGCGACTGTGGGAACTACTTTCCCATACATACCTATAGCATCACTATGCTTGGAATGGGAGAACCGCAAAATGCAAACTCCTTGTATGACTCATCGTATGCACCCGTGCCCATCTCTCGATCGTAGTGTGAAATGCCTCTTAATGTACTGTGCCGGCATCCATCTGTACCGCGTTGTGTTAGATTCATGCTTATAAGAACTCCTATAAGTAGTGGGCTCCTTTCTATTCCATAGCCACTTATCGTGCTACGTCGGGCCTAATTGTCCGTATAGAATCCCCCATAAGCACTGGGCCACTTCGTCCTGTATTGACAGTAACATATATAGCTAGTGTCCACTTGTATCACATCGTGTAAGCCATGTATACATGAACTCCCCTTAGAACCGCGCCTAAGTTGCAAAAATAAATCGCCATAGTCGATCACTCGACTTTAATCTGCGAAATACACAGCCCTGGTCGACTCTCGATTCACTATTTGACGAAATATATCGCCGTAGTCGACTCTCGATTCCCTATTGGTTATTTGACGTTTCCCAATACTTCGATGATCTACTACCCCCTTAGGGAACTGACTTGCCTACTGTCTCTAGCACATGTACTTAGCTAAGATAGGCACAAACAACAATTCACATTTATTTAATTTTTTAACTGAAATTATATGATTTCTATTATTAACTTGGGCCTTAGGCCGAGGTTCAAAATCTGCAAATTTCATTATGAATGGCCAACCGTTAAACCTATACGGTCGACCACTATCAGTCGATCATTAGGGTTTCAAGGTCGATCGTTCGCAAGGTCAATCAGTCGTGTAATAAAATTAGGGTTTTCTAAAAAAAATCAATTGTCATTCTTTGTATAGTCTAGTTCCTATCGTTAGCACTTATTGGTGAAGTCTAATTACTAGATGACTTGTCCATATTTCAATTTGCAATTCTATTTGTGGTTTACGAATTTTGGGTTTGCAAATTTGAAAAATATCCAGTTTAACAGTTTACTGTAGTTTCAAATTTGAGTTTATAGATTTCGACTTAGGGTTTCATAATTTAATTAACAGAAGGGTGTACTAGCATCAAATTAAGCTTAACAATTTATAGAATTTAATCTAGTGTTTTAAATGTCCCAAATTAGGTTTCTAACATCCTAAAATAAATAAAATAGTTTAACCTAACCGTAATAATCATCTTACTAAAATTGTTCCCTACTCACGCCAAGCCTAAGCCTTTCCTATTTGCTTCCCTGAGAATTGCCACTTCATATGCTAGCTTCGCTTGATCCATCCAGGTTCAATTGCTTGTTCTCTTCTAGTTTGATTTTATTTTTATTTTCAAGAAGATTTAGGATTATAAGAAAGGTTGGATTTTGGTAGCATTTCATTATAGTAACTGTTATATTGATTTTAGGGTTAGATTAGAGTAGAATTTATAAGGTTTGCAATTAATTATGGACGTTAGATTTAGGTTAGAGAGTATTTACTAGTAACTTTTATGCTCATCAACTGCTTAGCTGTGAAATAACCGCCTCAACCATTCAAACACGTAACAAGTGATTCATAAACACAATTTAACACAGCCACGGTTGACCCCTACTGGTCGATCATTGGATTCCCACGATCGACCCTCAAAGTACGATTTTGTATATATTTAATTTTTAAATTTAATCCCTTTTTCCAATCTTTCATCGTCCATTAACTTCTCCGTACTGCTCTGATTTCAAAGCGTTATATATGAAAATTATCCAGAAAATCGCTAGGAATGTAATGGTACAATTTTCTTACCCAAATTTGGACGTCTATGAAAATTTTCTTCTTAGGTCTTATTTTAATTAAATTTACTTTTCTTATCAAATTTCCATTTAAGTTTCTATTAAATTCTTGTTAAATATTTCGTAAATTTCCAGGGTGTTTCATTCTTCCCCTTAAAAGAATTTCATCCCTAAAATTTTAAAGGATGGAAAAATGTAACTTATACATACAACAACAAATAGCTACAACTACCGACTCATCCATCATCCATGGGCAGTCCTTATTTCGTTTCCATGTACATTGGTCGAAGTTTGTATGAGTCGACTCTCGACCATTGCATAAAAGATGACGTAAAATGAAGATTTTTGTTCAAATATTGGTCTATTTACTTTTATCTCATCTTTTATATTCTGCACCTATGTACCTTGCCTACATGTGTAGAAATATCATTACCTTTAATGAATTACGTATTTATTATACCCGTCTATGTACGTTATCTCTATAATGCATTACTTACTATAACTCTATACATATGAATAAACTTCTATAATTACATAGTACCTTTCTTTCGCTTAGTTATTTTTATTATCAGTCGAAATAACCTATTCATTATATCTAAAAATGTGTTTTCACACTCAAACTGAAATTACATGTATTTCCTCTCGTGTCCATGCGAGTATCAATATAACTTTAGTATTAGTACTTGAAAGAATCAATTTATACATCAACACATATCTTCGAGTATTGATGTATGTGATGCCTATCTCTGGTCATGTATCTTTGACTTCTCCTACCTCCGGGCATTGATCAAGGATAAGATGTGTAAGGGAAAATTATATATCTACCCCCAATTCATTATACTAAAAAGAGCCGGTTAGGGTCCAAAGAAGGCTATCGATACCTATCTCCAAGTACCTAGATATCTAGTTTTAAAAACACAGAATGTCTGTTTGTGCTACTAATCATGTAGCACAAAGTCGGACTTAATGCATACGATTTCATTGGTTCAAAAGGTTAAATTATTCAAATGAGTCCAATAGCTAAAATTGTTTTATTAAATCCAATCCGAATGGAAACAAATCCTAAAAATTCAAGAAATCAAGTGAAATAGTGGCATAAACGCTCACTTTTCCACTTTCGTTGAATTGAGTCCCCATCGACGGTTGATAGCCTGAAATGACCCTCCAATTTTACCTACATTTTTCTAGGATTTTTTTTTACATTTACTCAATTAAACTTAGTTTAATTTCTCAGGGTCATTTTTTTCTCCAACAATTAGTCCGGGATTTAAATTCCTACTAATATAAATATATCAGTTTAATCATAGAAGTATATATATATTTTTCAAATTTGTATACAAGAGTTAGTTCTGTTTGTTTTGAATTTAAAATTAATCTAATCATAATTTAAATTCCTATATTCTTTGATATTTGCATCATATAAGTAGATCCTGTTAATATTTGTTTGTACTGGATTTGATCATACAAACCATGATTTTTTTTTGCATAGTTCAAATGTTTGATATTTGACTAAGTATCAGAAAATGATATCTACATTTATCATTTTCAACTCATGTATTTTTCTTTAAACCTCTCCTGTTCTTGACTTATACCATATTACACAGCACAAGTAAATCATTTAATTACTTGTTTTTAAGTTTTCTACGATAAAAGTACTGGATTTTAAAAATGTTTTAAAAATTGAACAACCACTATGTTTTAAGTGAACCAGGCTTAGAATTTCAAAATGCTTCCTGGTTTGATAATACCAATCAGCTAAGAATGCATATTCATCATTAGTATTTGAAAGAGATCTTTGACAAAACACTTGCTAAAGTAACAAAGAATTTTAAAATGCATTTTTATTTTCAAGCTGCAGACCAACATGATCAACCAAGATCCCATCCTTTTGAAGCTGGTTGAACCATGTGGCTGCGTTAACCAGGCACCTTGTTCATGGCAATTGATATACCATTCATTTGCATGGTGTCTGCAACCTTTTCAACCATTTTTTCTTCCCAAAACAACATAGGAATGAACTTAAACCTTCACAAAATATTTCAGTAAAAACAACCAAACACTTAAAAATATATTTCAAAATTAAAACCAGATGTTTAGCTTCATAACTAACTGCTTTTGATTGAATAAAACATGCCTAGTTCATATAAGTTTTTGTAAGGCAATGCTCATTACACTTATATCATTATCTCAGATTTTACACATATAGTTTTCAAGTCTATTTTTTTTCTTTCTGATTCAACTCAGATAATACTTCAATTCTTTAAACCTTAATGCATAGCAAAATTCAACAGAAAAATATCCAGTTTAATCTAACTTAGCCAATACATTACATAACATCAAATTCAAACACAACTTTCTCATGAATACATGCAGATAAAATCATTTTAAGCTCTTATTAAAACTAGCAAGCATGCTCATCCATTTCTTTTCCTCACTAGCCATTAACCTTTTCTTCCTATTTAAGCTTTGCATTTCCTGAAAGAGCATTAGTGGCTGCCCCATTTTAAAATGAGACACCCACATATGCCATGAGCAAACAAGGGTCAGATCCGAGATCTGGTATGAGCAACATCAGAATATTCAAAGAATTAAGCAAAATGGGTGATGAGCATAAGTACTGATTTTGTATATATGTAATTTCTTTAATCAACTGTTTTACTATGTTTCACAGACTTTAGTTCAAGAATGATATCTTCATCTATCATCAATCTACACATATTTAATTATGTAATCATGAATATCAGTCTACATCATACATATATTCACTGGAACTACCATAGTTCCATTCCAACCAACCTAAGAAATACTCATATTCCTATTTCTTCATTTATAGGTGGTATACATTAATTTAAATTCCTAGCCTCATCTGCTATTAAGGAATCACAGGGACACATTGCAATGAACTAATTCACATCATTGCACAAAGATCTCAGGGCTTAAACAAACCATGTGTCAACTTGCATACATCAAATATAACAAGCATTCCAGCAGCCTTCTTGGCTCACATCCTTAGCTTATTTACTAGATGTCTTGGTTAAAATCCTATCATCAGATAGCTAGTTGAACCTGACATTGTAAACATGGAATTATCCATGCATTTTACTAGCATACAATTTTCTTTTAAAAATAAACAGGCAATCATTTTCAAGGATGTTGTCATTATGTCTTGATCTCAATAAAATGCAAGAATATTTTCAACTGAAAAATAGAGACATGGCATATAGAATTTATTTTTGGTCTGCAAGTAACTATGGTTGAACCAGATTCAAGACCTAGCTTAACCATAATTCTTAGCTTGTTGGTTTTTTTTCCTTTAATTAAAGGCTCGGCACATATAGAATTTCTATTGCACCCTTAATTTTTTTTCTTTTTAAGCCTCAGCACTTGTACATAGTATAATGCAGCTCATAATATTTTTCTTTATTAAAATTCCCATGCCATAGATCTATAACAGTTGAGAGTATTCTTCCCATAATTTTGAAAATCTGGGCCTTAACATTTCTGAGCAAGATAAACAGAAAGTTGCACATCTAAAGGCAAACGTTGCAACAGATCAAAGATCAACCAAAAACATCTATAATAAAATCATAACAGATCTAAAAACATCCAAAGAGCATGATAAAATTATATTCAATAAAACCAGAAATAAACCAATAGCAATATAAGAATTGGCTGCCTCATCTTAGGTCTTAATGCCATGAATTTTGTGAGGTTACTCACCTAAGTTCTTCCTTCTTTGATCAAAAATCCTTGTGTGTTTCTCCTGCCTTTTTTTAATTATATTTCTTTCTTACTTTTTTTAAGCAACTCGGGTAAAAATGATTTTCTGGTTATAATTGCCCATTTATATACATGTTTTTCTCTAGGGTTTTATCAAGATAAAATTCCACTTTTGTCCTAGCTATTATCATGTATTTTACATTTTATATTTTTTTCACATTTCCATCCTTAATCACCCCGGCTACATTAGCCGTTTATGGACAGTATTTTCCTCCTTTTGCTTTTCAGAAATGGTTATTTTTGAATATCTCTCACTTATTTAAATCATGTTGAAAGTGTGACCACTATATTTTATACTTTTACTTATTTCTGAAAATCCTCTTTGCTATTTTTTGCCTACACATACACATGCTTACTTGTTTAGTGTTTTATGCCAATTTAATGTTACTTCTTTTGCTTGGCTTTAACATTTTCTGCCCACAGAAAATATACATGTGTATAAGTATATAAATATTTGTTTTATTTAATTTCCCCTTGTTTCACAGAAAGTATATTTAAGCATATATTTCATTTTTAACTTAAGTTAGGCTTAAGTTACAATCCAATGCTTTTAAATAAAGAATTTACTCTCTCATTTTTTAAAATAAGATTTTTTCTGTTTTTTTTCCTCCAGTGTTTAGATATATTTCTAGTTTCAATGTGTATGCATATTTATTTTCACAGAAAGTCTTTAATTTCAATGTATACAAAAACATATTTAATTTGATTAATAACTCATATTTCAAAATCATATTTGAAATGCTTCCTTCCTTTTTTTATTTGTTTTATTTATATTACCATTTCATATTTTTTTTCAGAAATTTTAAATCCTTTCCTTGTGCCATTTTCAATGTGCATGTGCACACATATCTCTGCACATCATTCAATTCAAAAACTCCATCAATATTTGATCCAAATAATTTTAAACTGAATTTCTTTATTATAATAATTTTCCTAAAAAAATTTGGGGTATTACATTCACCCCTTTTAGGAATTGTGTCCTCACAATTCTCTAGTACTTCTAACAAGCATTCACTGATTTTAGGAAAATCTATCAAACATATGCATAAACAAACAAATTCAATCATAACAACCATGCATGTTAAATTTTCTAAAAATTAAAAATTACCTTAATTTGCAAAAAGTTTGGGATAATCCATCCTAATCTTGTCTTCTAACTCCCACGTACAATCATTAGGATCAAGGCTCCACTGGACCTTCACTAGTTTCAAAGTTTTGCTTCTCAATTTATTTTCTTCTTTGGCTAAAATTCCCACTGGTTCTTTCTTATAAACCAAATTAGGATTTATTCGAATTTGGGTAGGCTTTTCCAAAATTTCTTCTTTATCATGTACCCATCTTCTAAGTTGCGACACATGAAAAACATTATGCATTGCTTTCATTTCCTCTGGTAATTCCAATTTATATGCTAAAGAGCCTATTCTTTCCAGAATTTTATAGGGTCCAACATACCTTGGTGTGAGTTTTCCTTGCTTGCCAAATCTCAAGACCTTCTTCATAGGTGAAATCTTAATGAAAACAAAGTCTCCTACTTTACATTCCTCCCGCTTCCTTTTCATGTCTGCAAATTTCTTTTGCCTGTCTTGAGCTGCTGCAATTCTCCTCCTTACCAGCTCAATTTTCTTTGTAGTTTCTTGTATGTACTCAGGCCCTAAAATAACTCTTTCTCCTGTCTCCACCCAACATACAGGTGATAAACATGGCTTGCCATATAAGGCTTCAAATGGAGCCATCCCTATGGTGCTTTGATAGCTGTTATTGTATGTAAACTCAGCTAAGTGGAGATAGTCTTCCCAGTTACCTCCAAAATCCAATGCACATGCCCTTAACAAGTCTTTTAAAACTTTGTTCACCACCTCAGTCTGTCCATCTGATTGTGGATGGTAGGCAGTGCTCAAACATAATTCACTTCCCACGGCTTCTTGAAAACTCTTCCAAAATCTTGAGGTGAAGATAGTATCCCTATCACTCACAATAGTTTTGGGAATGCCATGCAATCTTACCACCTATTTCATGAATATTTGAGCCAATTTTGGGGCATTTCTTTATGATTTTACTGGGATAAAATGTGCTACTTTAGTTAGCCTATCCACTATTACCCATATACTAGTATTTCCTCTCTTAGATCTAGGTAGACCATCTATGAAATCCATAGATATATCCTCCCATTTCCACTGTGGTATACTAAGGGGTTGCAATAGTCCTGATGGCCTTTGTGTTTCTGCCTTGACTTGTTGGCAAGTCATACATTTTGCAACATGTTTGGCCATATCAGACTTCATTCCCTTCCCCTAAAGATTTCTCTTCAAATTTTGATACATCTTTGTACTTCCTGGGCGTATGGAGTACTTACTCCTATGGTATTCATTCAATATTTCCTCCTTCAACTCTATGTTTTCTGGGACACATATTCTGTTCTTGTTCCTTAAATAACCATTTTTATCAATTTGATAATTTATTACTTCTTCCCCTTTTGATAAGAGCATTTTCTTTTCCAATAGGTTCAAGTCTTGTTCCTGCATTTTTCCAACCTTCAGAAGTAAATCTGATTGTAGAGATACTATACTCAATTTTCCTTTACTTTCATCTTCTTCAATTGGTACCATATGTACCTCACTGTTTTCTTCAATTTCCAAATTAGTAAGTATAGACAAATCCTTAAACTCTTCCATCATCAACATGGCTACTTTAGCATGTTGTCTACTCAAGGCATCTGCAACTTTATTTGCCTTACCTAGTGTATAGAGTATATCTAGATCATAGGCAGCTAGGAACTCCACCCATCTATGTTGCCTCATGTTCAAATCTTTTTATGACAATAAATATTTCAGTGCCTTATGATCAGTGTACAAAATAAATTTGGCACCTAACAGATAATGTCTCTAGAGTTTCAAGGCATACACAACTGCTGCTAGTTCAAGATCATGGATTGCATATCTTGTTTCATGTGGCTTTAATTGCCTAGATGCATAGGCTATCACCTGGTCTTGCTGCATCAACATAGCCCCAAGCCCAGAGCCACTTGCATCAGTATACACAATTAAGTTCTCATTTTCTTCTGGTACTCTCAATGCTGGTGCATTAATTAAAGCTTCTTTTATTTTGATAAAAGCTTGTTCACATTTTTCTGTCCATACAAAGGCTTGGTTCTTTCTAGTTAAATTGGTAAGGGGTGATGATATTTTTGAAAAATCTTTTATAAATCTCCTATAATATCCTGCCATCCCCATAAATGATCTAACCTCACTTACTGTACCTGGTCTTTTCCATGTTTAAATAACTACTACCTTATTGGGGTTTACTGAAATTCCTTTGGCAGAGATAACATGTCCAAGAAAATGTACTTCTTCCTTCCAAAAAGCATTTTGAAAATTTTGCCTTTAAATCATTTTCCCTTAATCTTGACAAAACCAAATGCAAATGATTTTTATGCTCTTCCACTGTTTTGAAATAAATCAAAATGTCATCAATAAAAATTAGCACAAATTTGTCTAGATAATCTCTAAAGGTTCTATTCATTAAATCTACAAAATATGAGGGGGCATTTGTCAACCCAAATGGCATAACCATAAACTCATATAAACCATATCTAGTGTTAAATGCAGTGTACTTAACACTTGAGTCTTTAACCTTCATCTGATGAAACCCTGATGCTAAGTCTAATCTAGAAAATATTTTAGCTTCACTGAGTTGATCAAAAAGATCATCTATTCTAGGCAATGGGTATTTGTTCTTGATGGTTACTTTATTTAGTTCTCTGTAATCTATGCACATTCTCAAAGTACCATCATGTTTTCTTACAAACACTACTGGAGCACCCCAGCATGAATTACTTGGCCTTATAAATCCTTTGCCTTCTAGTTCTTCCAACTGATTTTTCAGTTCCTTCAATTCACTTCGCCCCATTCTGGTGGGTTTCTTGATTATTGGACTTGCTCCTGGAATGAGATTAATTTGAAACTCAACTGGTCTATGGTGTGGAACACCCTTAACTTCCCCAAACACATCCAAGTATTCATGGGCTATGGGAATTTCTTCAATGGTTAGTTCACTGAAGTCTTTTTCTGAGTCAACTAAATGATATAATTTTCTTTCCTTAGCTACTTCATATAAAACTGTGATCCTCTGGCCTCTAGAATTTTGCAATGATATGGTGGATGAGTCTAAATTAATTGTGGCGTTAAATTGCCTTAACCAGTCTACCCCCAATATAACACCTATATTTGGGTAATTCAAAACATATAAATTGGAAAGAAAAATATTTCCTCCTATGTTTATCTCCACATCCACACAAATCATATTTAAAACACTAGAACCCCCTAGTGGACTATGTATGAGCAGTGGGGTTTCAACTAATATGCAATTTAATTTTAGCATTTTAACTAATTCATAGGAAATCAAAGAGTGAGTTTCCCCAGTATCATATACTACTGCTATAGGTATGGTACAAATAAATAATGTACCTTCCACTTGACCATGATTTTCAGCTCCACTCTCCACTGTGGATTTGCCTTTGGCTTCCAAATTTGCTATTTTCCCTTGCTGTTTATTCTCAGGACAGTTCCTCTTCATATGCCCCTCTTTCCCACATAGGTAGCATTTGAAGGCTCCTCCTTTCAACTCTGGGCACCTTGGTTTGATGTGTCCTTCCTTTCCACATTGATGGCAGACCAATTTCTTCTTAATGTCATTAGCCTTGGCATCATTGGTCTTTTTGTTGTCTGTCTCTTCCTTCTTTTTATCATAAGGGTGATATCTTCCCTTGTTCTTCTTGTTGTTGCTTCTCTTAAAATTCCTATACTTCTCCCTTTCCTTGTCATGCTGCTCAAGTTTCAAAGCCAAGTCTATTACTTGATCAAAAGTTCTGTCAGCATATGGTAACATGGCCCTGCTAAGTCCTGGATTCAAACCTTTAATATACCTATCATTCTTGGATGCTTCATCTGCCACCAACATTGCTCCATATTTAGACAACCCCTCAAACTTTTGAGTGTACTCAGTGACATTCAAAGTTCCTTGCCTAAGTCTAATAAATTCTTCAAGAAAAGTGGTCTTAGCTGATGCTGGTACAAATCTTGCCTCCAACATTTCCTTGAATTAATTCCATGTAATTTCATTTTCAATTCTTCCAGCTATGATTACCTCCCACTAGCTTAAAGCCACTCCTTTCAACTGTCTTGAAGCCACTTGCCTCTTCCTTTGATCGTCAAGCTGCATGTCATTGAAAATCCTTTCTAATGTTCTCAACCATGCTTGAATTTCCATCACATTCTCAGTCCCTTCAAAACTTTTGCCACCCAAATTGGTATAAGCCTTTAATAGTTTTGAAAGTTCCTCATGTGGATTCTCACGCCTCTGCCCAATTCCATCCCTTAAAACCCTTACAAACTCCTGCATATTAAGCATCTGTGGCACACTGGGTCCTGCATGATGTGATCCCCTTCCTACCATGGTTTTCTAACTAAGTTATGGGCAAATGGTATTAGTATACTGTGAGTGTTTTCTGTAGTTAATATTTTCCTATCTAAATTATTTCATCCAAGCAAACAGACATAATATATTTCTATAGTACTTAGCAATCAATACAACCATTTGCTCTGATACCAAATGAAATGACCCTCCAATTTTACCTACATTTTTCTAGGATTTTTTTTACATTTACTCAATTAAACTTAGTTTAATTTCTCAGGGTCATTTTTTTCCCAACAATTAGTCCGGGATTTAAATTCCTACTAATATAAATATATCAGTTTAATCATAGAAATATATGCACATACGTATGATGATGTATGTGTTCCTCTTGTATAAATCAAAGTATATATATATTTTTCAAATTTGTATACAAGAGTCAGTTATGTTTGTTTTGAATTTAAAATTAATCTAATCATAATTTAAATTCCTATATTCTTTGATATTTGCATCATATAAGTAGATCCTGTTAATATTTGTTTGTACTGGATTTGATCATACAAACCATGATTTTTTTTTGCATAGTTCAAATGTTTGATATTTGACTAAGTATCAGAAAATGATATCTACATTTATCATTTTCAACTCATGTATTTTTCTTTAAACCTCTCCTGTTCTTGGCTTATACCATATTACACAGCACAAGTAAATCATTTAATTACTTGTTTTTAAGTTTTCTACGATAAAAGTACTGGATTTTAAAAATGTTTTAAAAATTGAACAACCACTATGTTTTAAGTGAACCAGGCTTAGAATTTCAAAATGCTTCCTGGTTTGATAATACCAATCAGCTAAGAATGCATATTCATCATTAGTATTTGAAAGAGATCTTTGACAAAACACTTGCTAAAGTAACAAAGAATTTTAAAATGCATTTTTATTTTCAAGCTGCAGACCAACATGATCAACCAAGATCCCATCCTTTTGAAGCTGGTTGAACCATGTGGCTGCGTTAACCAGGCACCTTGTTCATGGCAATTGATATACCATTCATTTGCATGGTGTCTGCAACCTTTTCAACCATTTTTTCTTCCCAAAACAACATAGGAATGAACTTAAACCTTCACAAAATATTTCAGTAAAAACAACCAAACACTTAAAAATATATTTCAAAATTAAAACCAGATGTTTAGCTTCATAACTAACTGCTTTTGATTGAATAAAACATGCCTAGTTCATATAAGTTTTTGTAAGGCAATGCTCATTACACTTATATCATTATCTCAGATTTTACACATATAGTTTTCAAGTCTATTTTTTTTCTTTCTGATTCAACTCAGATAATACTTCAATTCTTTAAACCTTAATGCATAGCAAAATTCAACAGAAAAATATCCAGTTTAATCTAACTTAGCCAATACATTACATAACATCAAATTCAAACACAACTTTCTCATGAATACATGCAGATAAAATCATTTTAAGCTCTTATTAAAACTAGCAAGCATGCTCATCCATTTCTTTTCCTCACTAGCCATTAACCTTTTCTTCCTATTTAAGCTTTGCATTTCCTGAAAGAGCATTAGTGGCTGCCCCATTTTAAAATGAGACACCCACATATGCCATGAGCAAACAAGGGTCAGATCCGAGATCTGGTATGAGCAACATCAGAATATTCAAAGCATTAAGCAAACTGGGTGATGAGCATAAGTACTGATTTTGTATATATGTAATTTCTTTAATCAACTGTTTTACTATGTTTCACAGACTTTAGTTCAAGAATGATATCTTCATCTATCATCAATCTACACATATTTAATTATGTAATCATGAATATCAGTCTACAGCATACATATATTCACTGGAACTACCATAGTTCCATTCCAACCAACCTAAGAAATACTCATATTCCTATTTCTTCATTTATAGGTGGTATATATTAATTTAAATTCCTAGCCTCATCTGCTATTAAGGAATCACAGGGACACATTGCAATGAACTAATTCACATCATTGCACAAAGATCTCAGGGCTTAAACAAACCATGTGTCAACTTGCATACATCAAATATAACAAGCATTCCAGCAGCCTTCTTGGCTCACATCCCTAGCTTATTTACTAGATGTCTTGGTTAAAATCCTATCATCGGATAGCTAGTTGAACCTGACATTGTAAACATGGAATTATCCATGCGTCTTACTAGCATACAATTTTCTTTTAAAAATAAACAGGAAATCATTTTCAAGGATGTTGTCATTATGTCTTGATCTCAATAAAATGCAAGAATATTTTCAACTGAAAAATAGAGACATGGCGTATAGAATTTATTTTTGGTCTGCAAGTAGCTATGGTTGAACCAGATTCAAGACCTAGCTTAACCATAATTCTTAGCTTGTGGGTTTTTTTTCCTTTAATTAAAGGCTCGGCACATATAGAATTTCTATTGCACCCTTAATTTTTTTTTTAAGCCTCGGCACTTATACATAGTATAATGCAGGTCATAATATTTTTCTTTATTAAAATTCCCATGCCATAGATCTATAACAGTTGAGAGTATTCTTCCCATAATTTTGAAAATCTGGGCCTTAACATTTCTGAGCAAGATAAACAGAAAGTTGCACATTTAAAGGTAAACATTGCAACAGATCAAAGATCATCCAAAAACATCCATAATAAAATCATAACAGATCTAAAAACATCCAAAGAGCATTGATAAAATTATATTCAATAAAACCAGAAATAGACCAATAGCAATATAAGAATTGGCTGCCTCATCTTAGGTCTTAATGCCATGAATTTTGTGAGGTAACTCACCTAAGTTCTTCCTTCTTTGATGAAAAATCCTTGTGTGTTTCTCGTGCCTTTTTTTTAATTATATTTCTTTCTTACTTTTTTTTAAGCAACTCGGGTAAAAATGATTTTCTGGTTATAACTGCCCATTTATATACATGTTTTTCTCTAGGGTTTTATCAAGATAAAATTTCACTTTTGTCCTAGCTATTATCATGTATTTTACATTTTATATATTTTTCACATTTCCATCCTTAATCACCCCGGCTGCATTAGCTGTTTATGGACAGTACTTTGCTCCTTTTGCTTTCCAGAAATGGTTATTTTTGAATATCTCTCACTTATTTAAATTATGTTGAAAGTGTGACCACTATATTTTATACTTTTACTTATTTCTGAAAATCCTCTTCGCTATTTTTTGCCTACACATACACATGCTTACTTGTTTAGTGTTTTATGCCAATTTAATGTTACTTCTTTTGCTTGGCTTTAACATTTTCTGCCCACAGAAAATATACGTGTGTATAAGTATATAAATATTTATTTTATTTAATTTCCCCCTGTTCCACAGAAAGTATATTTAAGCATATATTTCATTTTTAACTTAATTTAGGTTTAAGTTACAATCCAATGCTTTTAAATAAAGAATTTACTCTCTCATTTTTTAAATAAGATTTTTCTGTTTTTCTGTTTTTTTCCAGTATTTAGATATATTTCTAGTTTCAATGTGTATGCATATTTATTTTCACAGAAAGTCTTTAATTTCAATGTATACAAAAACATATTTAATTTGATTAATAACTCATATTTCAAAATCATATTTGAAATGCTTCCTTCCTTTGTTTATTTGTTTTATTTATCATTACCATTTCATTTTTTTTAGAAATTTTAAATCCTTTCCTTGTGCCATTTTCAATGTGCATGTGCACATATATCTCTGCACATCATTCAATTCAAAAACTCCATCAATATTTGATCCAAATATTTTTAAACTGAATTATTTTATTAAAATAATTTTCCTCAAAAATTTTGGGGTATTACATAGCCTAAAAGTGCCATCTACAAGCTTCTTTCATATCACATAGGGTCCATTCTAATTTGAATCAGATTCACCCGTACCCAGAAAGACCCATTTCAAAACGAGGTCCCTTATATTAAAGGTAAAATTTCAAATTTTAGTGTCAAACTACCTTGCTACTCTTAACTAGTGGCCAACTACCTTTAGATTAACCTCTTCTTAATTTTCCTCCACCAAGTCAAGGGATGATAGCAACAGCTCCTCGTTCACCTTGGGGTCATAATGTATCCATTGGTTAAAAGGGGATTTGCCTTCAATTGGTATCATCACTTCAGTTCCATAAGCCAATGCCAGTGGTAACTCATCTGCCCAAATACCTTTATCTGGTTTCAATCGCTTCTTTATGATAGATAGATGATTTTGTTCACTTCCTCTACCGGTTCATTCGCTTGTGAATGTTCTACCATTGAGAAACTCTTCTCAGTTCCATATTGATCATAGAATTCGTAGAACTCTGCACTTTTGAGCTAAGTTCCTTTATCTATTATAATCTTTAGTGGAACTTCAAACCTACTTCTTTATAACAAAATTAATCACTTTTTCTGAAGTGATTGAGGGGCTCGGATCCATTTTGTGAGGTAGTCTACTACTTCAATTTCGTATTTTTCTCTCCCGGGACATTGGGAATACTCCGATTATATCACTTCCCTAAACTAAAAATGGCCATCAGTTAACCATATGCGTAAGCCCATTGGAAGAGGCTCTGTGTATCTTCATAAATCTCTAGCACTTGGCGCATGTCTTTTAGTATTCAAATGTAGCTTGGTTGACAGTTGGCCTTGTATATCCGTAGTGAAGTACCTTCTTTTCTAAATTTTACCTCTGAAGTGATTTCCGTAGCTTCATTCATAAGTGTCCTTCAGAATTTTTTTAGCTTTGTCCTTGTCAACACACCTTAACAGAAGGGTTGAGAATCCTCTTCGAAATTAGGCTCTATCTTTCATAACATTGCACGGTACCTTACACAAGACCTTTCACTTTTCATTTTGACTTTTCGAAAGAGTTCCCATCATCAAATATTCCTTAAATTGAATAGTACATAACTCCTTCTCCTTGACCTCCAAGATAAATTCAGTATCCATTTCATAAATGCTTGGGGACTTCACACCTCTACCGGGATGATACCAAACAACTGCTCATCCTCAAAGCTTGCCAATTTGGCTAATGAATCAATATTCATATTTTCTTCGCTAGGGATGTGCATTATCATGTAGTGCTCAATAACATCGAATACTCCAGCATCTTCAATAGGTAGGGGAAGCCATGCACCCATAGCTTGAAACTCCTTTTTAACTTGGCAAGAAATCAACTAGGAGTCGCTAAATATACGCAGTGTTTGTACTCCCAACTCCTTAATGATCTTGAGTCCAACAAATAATGCCTCGTACTCTGCTTCATTATTTGTAACATGTGAGAGAGCTAGGGGTACACCTTAGGTACAATTCTATAATTTATTATAAATCATTAATTATGTCATATAATCCCATTCGAAATAAAAGGCGTTTGTTCTTTATTATATATTTGTTATATTGTGATATATTAATTAAATACTTTATTTAAATATATTTAATAGAAAAATCTTTAAATGGTATGTTATATGATGATAATTATAAGGAATTGTAATCGTGAGAAAATTATCACAATATTAAAATAACATATAATTTTAAATATTCCTTGTCCTGGTGTTTCGATAAATGATATTGATACATCCGCTAAGAACAGAGTATGTAACACTCTCCAATATCTACTTATGTATATACTTAACCATGTACATCCTATGCTATGTTGTGCATGCACATTATACACATATGGTGTATAATGATATACTCATATACTATACAAAATCCTTTTAATTAAGTTCATTGATTAATAAATCAGATTAAATAAAATATGATTTTGTTTAAATTAATTAAATTGAATCTAATACAATCTTAGGACTTCACAGGCCAATATGATCCAAAATAGAAATTCTTTTAAATCTACCTATTTCACCCGCTTTCAACCGACCCAGTTTCATCAATGGTATCGAAGCCTTAATAGTCTATGCCATCTAAATTAGCAACTTTATGGCCAACTAATAAAGCCTACTTGTCATTTTAGTGTTTAGAATAGTAGCATCTTGGCTTAGGGTTGAATAATCAAGTATCCTCCATTCCTTGACTAATGGCCTGGCTCAATGATAGAGTAAGTCCAAAAGGTTGGCCCAATAGTAAAGGCCTAAATTTATTTGGGCCTTGGGTTAGTTTCCAAAATTTAGCTCGAAATTTTAAAAGATATGTTTTCAATTTTAATGTTCAATTTGAAATATAAAATTAATTTTATAATGGTTATAAAATGTTGTTCAAAATTTTTATTTTGAAAATTAATTAATATTTTGAAAATTATTTAATTTTTTTATTAATTAGATTAATTAAATAATTAAATTAAAAGTTAATTATTAAAATAAATATATATTAATATATGCGTGATTGTATATATTTATAAATACAGTTGAATATATATATATATCCTAAAGTTTTTAAGGTAAATTATAAATAAATATTTTCAATTTTTCAAATTATTTAATTAAAAAATTATTTTTAATCAAATAAATTAATTGAATGTTAATCAATAATATGTATATATATAATGATAAATGTATAAAAAACTACCGGTGTTCAATTTTTTAGAATGGATAAAATTAAATTTTGAATTTCAAAAATAATTTAATTAATTTGATAATTAAATTAAATTAAAATTAATTGAATATTATTCAATGATAACATACATAATAATACCATATGAGTTAATTAAATTATAATAGTTATAAATGAATTAAACTTATATAATATGAATGTAAAAAAAATTAAGCGAAACTATAAGAAACCCAAATTAGATTTAAGGAATAACTACATACCTTTGTACGTATACTATGATTTCATATGTGTTGGACACTGAATCATAAGGATATTTCATAAAAATACATTGTTTCTTAAATCAATGTCATTTAATGTATATATATTAAATATTACAAATATTTAATATATAAATTGTTCTCTACCATTTATATATTAATAGATTATTACATACTCTTTAGTTGTTGATCTTCCTCAAGCTAGGGATGTTATGTGTAGTACTATTAATATATTGATTAGATGATGTAAGATGCATGCATGTATCTATTGATATTACTTATGGTCGTGCATTATACTTAGACCATCGCAAAATGGTAGGTATAAGCGAATAATCTCTTTCTATTTATTGATTATACTCAAGGTCTAGATAAGATTAGGCAGAAGACCACGGATTAGGAGTGATACAATCAATAAAGTGTTATCCATTACTTGCGGGCCTATGATTTGTTGATCATCCTCAAGGTTGGAATCCCAATGTAAGCAAGTCCTAACACTGACTAGAGAAATCAAAAGATTTCTATGTTTTCTCTTAGTGTTTTAAGAAACATAAAATGTACATGGGAGCTTATTAGATAAATGAAATGTAACATTTAACCTATAACAGTGTAAGAATGTCTAATGTGTTTAAACTGTTCCGGTCTGCTAAAACTAAATTTGCAACAAAATGACCAACCTAAGACTATTTTCTGAAAATGATAAGCTTACCGGACCAAACTATATTGAATGGCTAAGAGAAATTAAGATAGAACTCGCATACAAATATGGTCATCAACCAATGAATCCTTAAGAGAAAAACCCATCGAGGGAGGTGACCCTAAGGCTGTAAAAGCTTATAACACTTAAATAGCTAATTGTGAAATTGCTCAAGTTTTTGTGTTACCTACCTTAGACATGTTATTGTAAAGGCAACATAAAAACATGTATGTCCACAAAATCTTTGAAAGCCTCAAAGCTTTGTTTGGGTAGTAATCCCGTTCTACAAGCTATAAGATTAATAAGCAAATGTTTGATACGAAGATGAGTAAGGGAAATCCTTTGACCATGAAGGACTGTATTGATATACTTTCAGATCTACATGTGACTATAAGCAACAAACTACAAGCGGATTTGATCCTAGACTCCTTGACTCCATAGTTTTAGCCATTCCTATTGAATTACAATATGAACATATTGGGCAGCCTCTTCGAGCTACTCAACATGTTGGGGTCGGTTGAGGGACCATTCAAGGATCAAAACAAAGTGTTAGTTTTAAAAGGTAAGGCCATGTCTTCGAAAAGTTAGAAGAAATGAAACGGAGCTCTAAGAAAGGTAAGAAGGATGCTCGTACTGACAAAGGTGAATGTAACCACTGTCGTAAGAAGGGACATTGGAAACACAATTGTTTAGACAATTTAAAGATGGTCAAAGAAAAGAAGGAAACTGTTTCTTTGTCTCATCAAGGTATGTTTATAACTCAAAACTATTTTGCAATCTATAAGGTATCTTGGATTTTAGATACTATATTTGGAACTTATATCTACAATTTATACAGGGAACTAGGAGAAGACGACATGTGGTGAAGAGTGAAATTAGGCTTCAAGCTGCTGATGGATCTCTAGTAAATGCAACTACAGTTAGAAACCATCACTTGACTTTGCCAAATGGATTTGGTTTGATTTTGAATAATCGTTATTATATTAGAAACTTTATTTGCAGAATAATATACGTGTCTAGATTGTCTGAGACTGGATACAATTTTCATTATGATAAGCAAAGTAATTAGGTTGGGTCGCAGCAGATTAAACGGGTGAATTTTAAAAATAATCAATTTTTAGATCTATATTTGGCATATGACGTCTTATTGGTTTTAGATCCAATCTAAAATATTTAAATAAAATAATTATTTTATTTTGTTTGCTTATATATGGTTTTATTTAATTTCTAATATCAATAAAGAGAATTCAATGAATATGTCGTCTTTCTGAAATTATGAAAATATCTAACACCCCTCAATAGAATCTCGCCATCGGTTTGCAACTTCCACCACTCTCTCTTTCCTAACCACCTATCGATGGAATTCCACTATCAATTTGCAACCGACATCACCAACAAACCTGCTTTAAATAAAAGCGTTATGAGCACCAAAAAATTTATATTTATAGCACACATCCATCCATTAATTTTTTTTATTATATAAAAGTAAATATTTCTAGTTATTAGATGAACGTATGTGTGATTCGTACTAGTTTACGTAAGTTATATTTTAGAAGGGCATCAAATACACTCATATGTGTATAGTGCACATGGAACATATAAATAGTATACATGGTTAATGTGAACATATATAGGTGCCAGGATTACACCACAATAGCCATAATTGTCCCTTCATATATGCCTTGTCCACAGTTTTAATTTGATATTTCTGTGCGTGTGTGTATTATAGATTTCTATTTAAATGGTTTTAACCAACTCAAAATTATTTGAATTACTACCTTAAAATTTTTGTGTTAATTAAAATTTTAAAACAAGTCTAGATCTAAGAAAATATCTACTTCAAATTTTAAATTTCAAACTACAAATATATATATATATATGTAATCGTATAAAAATAAAATTTTAAATTTGAAAACTACGTATGTATATGTTTTATATTTTAGCTTAATAATATGTATGTATATATAAATTATAAATTGTAAATATAAATATATATGTATCAAAAATTAATTTTTTGATTCTCGAATAGAAGGGTTTTTAAATAATTTTTTTATCAAATCCGTACGAATTTGTTATAATTTTTTTTGTAAAATGTATATTAATGTATTTAAAGGAATTTAAAATATATATAATAATCATTATTTGGAAGTAATTTTTTTATTAAAATTCGACAGTATACATATTTTATAAATTATTTTGAAATAATAATATATATAATAAAACTATTTTTTACCTACATAATTATATATATATATCACATTATAAAATTATTAAAGCTATTAAAAATTAATTTTAATTTTAATTTTTTTCCATATATTTAGAATATAGCTAAAAATAATATGAGTGTTTAATGATGTTTACATGTGTTTTTTAAAAACAATTTGGATATGTGTGTGTGTGTATAAGATTGGATAACAAAAGTCATATACAAATTCATTATAATTATTAGGATCTAAGCAGCATGAACATAATGGTCAAATGTCAATAACATTGAAATTGAAATATTACAAAAACCAATAGCTTGTGATTTGCACCTTAAATGAAGTACTAACTCCTTGATCCAATTGAACCACTTCCAAAAACTACAACTGACTAGAGATGAACACCACTGTTTGGTTTAACTGATTTTATATTGAATATTTCTTTGGAAATAACGGCTCTTGGGAGTTGATATTTTTGACTATGATGGGGTAGGAGGAAGCTTCAAAATGAAAGAGAAAGAGAGGTGTAAATAGGAATCCAAGTGGAGGAAAAAGTGGAGATCTAATCTCATATCTTTACTTTGTCTTTTGTGCCAATTAATATCAATATATTTGAACATTTAAACCAAACCCCCTAGCTCCTATGGTTAGCCATCATATGAGGGTATATAGGCTTATAAAATTTTCCAAACCCACTTGGTGATTAATTAATTAAAATCAAATTAAATGCTCGTCGAGATTGTATATTGATATGCATACATATAACTTATGTATACGCACTTTATTAAATATTAATGGCATCCAAGTCAATCGAATAAAATTTTAATAATTAATGTATCATAAATATTAATTAATTTATAACACTTTATCACTTTTTGGATCATATCTGAAACTCACATATACACAATTTATACATATGTACATCGTAAAGTTATATACATATGTAGTTTTCAAATTTGAAAACTACATATATGTTGAAACAAAGTTGTAAATTATGTATATTAATAAATAAAATTTTAAGTTTGAAAACTACATATGTATATGTACATCGTAAATTTTAAATTTTAAGTTTCTGTTTCAACATATGTCCCAAAACTTAAAATCACGCGGAGCGATAATTTTGTGAGTAAAATCCAAATTAACTTAAGTGCGTTGAATGATTAATCTATCAATTTAATTTTCAACAATTAAAATTTATGATGTTATTCTTATTAATATTGCTTACCGTATTCAAACTGCACTAGTATTCTTCTTGACGACGCATTTGCGGTTGATGGATCATATCACTTCACACACAATTATCAAAATCATTGTAATATACTTGAAATCCATTCTGGATTTGCACATCATGTCATATGGAAGAGTGGATCTCTTTATGGCTTATTAACAACTAAGGAAGTTCTTTTCTTAACATCGATAAGAAAATCATGGTTTCTCTTAAATGTGCGAGAGTTCTTATTAGACATTGTAATTAGTTCTGTCCGTTTAAGCTTGGCTAAGTTTATTTTACCCTTTGTAATTAGTTTTATATTTAGATCATATCCAAATCTGTTTTATTTTCAATAAATTCTGAAAGAAATTCTTTTGTCATGAAGTTGGTACTTCTTGAAACAACAATTATTACTTATTGCAATGGAATAGGCATTCGTAAACATTTTATAAACTTCCTTTACACACATACATATACACACAGTTATATATATATATATATATGTGTGTGTGTGTGTGTGTGTGTGTGTGTAACTGATTTAATTTTAGTTTATGAAACTTATGTTCATAACATGAGTTGATTAATCAATATTGGTCAGCCTTAAACTTCTTAGGGGTGATCTAAGAAAGATCCTTTACACACAAGTAATATGTGCAGTCTCTTGACTCACACAACATGTCAACTCCCTGACCTAGGATATGTAGGGAAATCTTACAAACCTTTATTGTGCATGATCTTGTAAGCCGTGCTTTAGATGAAACTACTTTTAACCTTATGTAATTGCTCTTAAGTATATGACCCTATCAAAAAAGTTAAGGAGGAGAGTTTTGAGACTGAATCTTGTTCGTTTTTAGGTACTTTGGAACCCTTTTCCAATACACTCACTCATGAGATCAAATCAAATCGTTTTATTTTATTTTGCATATTTTTTTATTTACTTTTGTTTTATGTTCTATGCACTTATCATAGACGTACTACATGTTTATCAATTATGCATATTCATGTTAATGATAATTCTTTGATGAATTTAACGAAGTAAGGGAGCCATTTTGGTATCATTAATCTTATGATTGCATACATCTATACCGATTTAAAGAGTTCACCAACTCTTATGTCATTCCCACCAAATGAGTATTTTTCCCTTAATTGTTTGAGAGACAATTCGCCATTACCATATGATTACTAATCATACGACTAGGGAATTATTCCTTAAAACTTTGGCTAAGTCCATTATTCCCAAATAGTTGTAAAAAATTAGATACATTTGTATTTTCTAATGCATCACTTTTATTATGAAAACAAACACTATTATTTTACTTTTATCTTAAAACGAATATTCATTTTATTCATATTGAAATAAAACTATATCTATTTCCAGGCAATACCGAAAATGGTTATTAGTTCATAAATAATATTTGATTTTTTTACAATAATTTTTTTTCGTAACTTGATGCATCCACTAAGAAGTGCTATACGGTATGCTCTAACTATTTCCTCCATAATTATAATAGCGTATGAAATACAAAGCTCCATTAAACTACTTATATGCGCTATTTATTTCATTTACTATAACTAGTTTATAATCGAGAGTTTCAGATCAAATATCTTAAACATAAAGAAATAAATCTCATAGAACATAATTTTATATTTGGAAAAATATTTTGGAATAGAAATCATATTTCTCATTCCATGCTAAGTGTCTACTATTATTTTATACAGTTCTCGTTTCGAATGTCTCTTTATGAAGCAGAGGTGACCATGCACTCTCTTCATGTGCCAAAGTTATATCCATTCCCGTACGTTTGTTTTCCTTTTCAAATGGTCAAACAATTCAAAAGGAAAACCCTTACTATAGGGTTGTAACGTACTCTTTAACATAGTGCATTTGGTAATCCTTAACATACAAGGATGTCTAATAAGTTGCACTTCACGTAAACTGATCAGATTAACATTTCAATGATCAAATCTCTAGATCCATCTTGTAGCTCTTGGTCCAGTGCAACATCTAATACAGCAAGTTCCTTATTTCAATCAGTTATATTGAAGCATGATCTCACATACTTACTCATTTCGATTTGTATTAAATATACTATCTTGCATCATGCTTTACTTATTTCGATTGAACTAATTTCATTGAGGTTTCGTATGTTACAAACCGTGATTGTTCACTATATAGTATTTATATGTGATCTAATATGGATCAGACGTCTATGTTCATGTATTTTTTAGAGTTTAAAAACTCATAGAAGACAATACACAGTCTTGGACAAATAAACACCTAAGTAACCAGGGTATGAATATTTTTAGTATTTGTATAATTTAGCTCTTGCATGGGTCTTGAATTAACAACATGCCAAAAGATCTATTGGTAAGTATATTTATATTTCTTTATCAATCTTAATTTAGTTTATTTATATATTTTAACTAATAAACATTTTATCAATTATACTAATTGCACAAATTTATCGAAGTAAATTCTTTTAACTTGTATAACATATATTTTTACAAAATTAGAAAGGTTAAATATATTCATTTCATTTTCATAATATGCCCCATATTAGATTTTTATGTTTCACAAAATCCTAAGAAAAACTTTGAAATATTTTGATTTCTCTAGCGGACATTAGGACTCGCTTGCCTTGGAATTCTCACCTTGAGGAATATCAACAAATCATAGGCCCATAAGCGATGGATAACACTCTATCGGTTGTATCATATACCTCTCCTAGCATGTGTTCTTTGTCCTAGTCTTATCTCAACCTTTAGGAATATCAAGAAATCAAAAGTGATTATTCACTTATACCTCCCATTTCTGAATGATTTAGGTATATTGAGCGTACCTTGAAGAAAATCAACATATATGTGCATGTATCTTCCCTCATCTAATCAATGTACTAATAGAACTACACATGACATCTCTATCTTAAGGAATATCAACAACTAAAAGGTATGCAAGTAATTTGTTAATATATAAATGGTAGTGGACAAATTATATATTAAGGATTCATAATATAACATACATACACACATTAAGTGATATCGATTTAGGAAATAATGTATTTATAATGAAATATCCTCGTGATTCAAGTGTCAAACACATCTGAAATCACATTTTATGTAGTATATGTATGTATTTATTCCTTAAACAAATTTTGGTTTCTAATAGTTCCACTCAAATTAATTAAATTATATCTAATTAATTTAATTAATTTAATTTTAGTTTTGATTTCTTATAGTTCCAATCAACACTTTTATTAATTTTATTTTATTTATTTTAAACATTTTAGATTGAATACATACATACATATATACACACACTATAATACTTATAGAAACTATATACTTATATCATTATACATGTATAGTATTTATTGATTAACATTTAAATAATTTAATTAATTAAAATAATTTAATTGATATAAAATTAATTTTGAATTTTTTATTATTAATTACCTTAAACATTTTAAGATAAATGTATATATACCATTATATATTTTTTTAATTTAATTAATTAAGTTTTATTCAATTAATTAACTTAAAATTATTTTTTATTTATGTAATCCGATTAAAATAAAATTTCCAAAAATAATTAATCGATTTTCAGAACAATTTTTAGAAACTTCCGAAAATAATCAATCAGTTTTCAAAAAGGTATGATTTTATTGGAGTCCAGCCATTGCACCCTCCCTCTCTTCTCTCCCCTCCACTTCTCATTTTCTCGCCCTCCCCTTTTCAAAATCCTCCACTTGTAGTGACCTCTTCCAACACCACTTGCTCCTCTCTCGACCTATGTCCCTCCCTCGTCCACTCTGACCTCGACCATACTCTCTCCCTCTTCCGCCGTCATTCCCTCTTCTTCCTCCACCACCGCAATAGCCACGTCACTGCTTCCACCACCATCTCAACCTGCTCTCCTCCCTTTTGTACCGCCAATGCCACCTGACCCTCCTTCCTTACAAAACCCTACTGCTCCTCCCACACCTGATCCTGAATCTGGTAGCTCTGTTGCTGCTGTGCCTAGACCATGGTCGTCCCTGTTCAAATCTAAGCCTCATAACGTGGGTTCTTATATCCCTCGCCATTTTGACATCTTCAAAGATGGGATTCCTAAGGCTTCTCCTGTAGAAGTTAGAGAAGAAGGTATTGTCTATTGGTCTAATCACTTGGTATGTTTCTAGGAAATAGGCTATAATTTCCTACTGTTCCTTCTCATCTTCATAAAATCAAGAAACTTAAGGGAGAAGTAGACATTAAATATGATACCTTGAATTTCTACTTCTCCTGCTCCAAAGATGAAGATAGGCTGTCTATTCTTCGACCGGACCCTGTTTTCATAAAAGGGAAACTGTTTATTATTGCAACATGGAATCCTTTATTTGGTTGAGCTCAAGCTCAAATTCATCCTGTCCCTATTTGAGTGCACTTCTACAATATCCCACTTATTTTGTGGACTATGCTTGGTATTAACTGGCTAGCTTGCCTATTGGAAGACTAATCTATTTTGATGAAAATACGGAGAAATTGAAATTATTTGAATATGCTAAGGATCACATTGAAATTTCTCCAGATTGTGATCACCATGCGTGATTGAATTAAGTGATCTTGGTGATGGCTGCCCCAAAGTGATAGTTGAATATGACTGAACACCGAAGATTTGTAGCACTTATAAAATCTTTGGTCACGACATCATAGAATGTATCAATACTCATGGAGATCTCCTGGCTGAAATGGATATAAATATGCATGAAATACCTACCTTGCCTCACATCGAACAACGTCACATTAAAAGCACCATCCTTCCTCATCTGAAAAATCGTTCCATTGCCTCAAAACCCCCCCTCGAAAAATTTAGGCTAAGTAGAAGCATGTTACAACCAAAGACATGTTGAATAATCATATGCTATAGGACATGCAGTTCTTTCAAACTTCTGTCACTGTCTCTCACAATCTCAACACATCTCATCTCCACTCTAACAACATGTTGAATTCTCACTCTTCTATTACTCACAAAAATTCTCAGCCTTCTACTACTTCTACTTCTATAACACCTAATGTGATAAATTACCAATTTTCACTGACTCGGATCCATACTTCTCGTTACAACCATCATACTTCATCAACTTCTCAACTTATGCCATCTCCTCCCATCAGTTTTGCAAATGCCACTACATCACATCAAGGAATTATGAGTCCATCTCCCATCATAACTTCTAGTATCTCATCTATCTCGAGCCTTCCAATCCATCCCACTCACTGCGTCACTCAAACCATTACAGGTTCTAATCCTGACCCTTTGGTGCATGTACGTGCATCTTTCCTGTGCATATTTATTCCTCACCTCTTCAATCCGACTCTATAACCATTCATACACATCCTCTATAACAATTAAACTCCAATAATCCAGTAAATACTATCTCCTCTTCTGATCAGACTTTATCCTCATCTCCAAACATGAATCTCAAGACTTCTATCTTGACCTCTTCATGTCCATTGGTACCCACTACTAATCCCTTCTCCATATTGCAATCCATACATAATAACACTGAACAAGCCTTCACAACCCAAATGAGCCCTTATCTCCATATAAAACCTCCTTTATTGAACTTCCTCCTCGTAACCTCTCCAATAACCATCCATCAATCTTTGCTTCTTCTCCTGAATCAAAATCTACCAAGTCAAAAGGTAGAAAAAAGAAAAATACACTTTCTAATTATTCTTCAGATGATATGAATGTTGGCTTATCCTTCACCCTGGATCAAATCATGCCTCTTTCCAAATCTAAATCCTTTCCTAAATGTACTCCTACTAGAAGGCACATAAGGCTTCATGTCCTTCCTCTTACTCCTTCTCTTGTTCAATGACCCTACCTAAAATAGTAATATGGAATGTTAAAGTGGCTTATCTACCCTCGAACAAATTGAAATTAGAAATCTTATAATTGAGCACAAAATTCAAATGATGTTCTATGTGAAACCAAGTTGAACTTGCAAAATACAATCAAGGCAAAAAATTGTATCATGTCAAATTGGTCCTTTGATCATAATCTAAACCATGCTTCTTATGGAAGGATTGTGGTTTTATGGAATCCTAAGATCTTATACTCTTCAAAAAATTAAAGCATCTGATCAATATATTCACTTCTCATGCACTCATCTCTCCACTAATACTTCGTTTAATATCACATTTTTTTGCACACAACTAATTATTGAATGAATTATCCCTTCTTTCCAATCTCCACCATCTTTCCTCTACTCTCCCTTGGATTTGTATTGGTGACTTCAATGCAATGTTTCACTCCTCTCACAACTTGGGAGGTAATCCTCTAGGCTTAAGAGACCTTACCCCACTATGCAAAGCCATTACCTCTTCAAACCTGATCCCTATGAATACCTTTGGCCCTGTACACACATGGTCTAACAGATCTAGATCTGGCATCCCTACCCTATGTAAAATAGACCACTGATTCATCAACAATCATGCACTGAATCAATGGCCTCTTCTCCTCTGCATTATCCTTCCTCCCTTTATCTCTTATCACTGCCCTCATCCTCTTAGCGGGGGGATTGTGCCATCATTCATGCTCCATCTTTTAAATTTTATAATATACGGACTACTCACAGTAAATACAGAGATCTTGTTTTTCAGGTTTAAAACTCGTTTGCTTATTGAAACCCTCTATTTAGGCTCCAAAATAGGTTAAGGAATCTCAAATTTGATCTAAATAAATGGGTTGTTGAATCCTTTGGAAAAGGTGACAATCTCTCTTCCTAGCAAAGACAGGATCTCCTGCGTATTCAAAACCTTCTTGCCAATGATCCCCTGAACTCCTCATTAACATTCAAGAAACTCTTCTTGACGACCAACCTATCAAAGCCCTCAACAATGATGCAACAATACTTTAACCAAAGAAAAGAGATAAATATTTGTCACTACTAATGAGGAATACAAACGGTAAACAAATGTAGCGAAAACGGAAATAATAACCATATACAGAGGAAACTCTAGTTCCTACTACAAACTTCTCCAAAATGTTCCAGGCTAGACCTAAACTACTTAGCTGCCCGAAAAAATAGACCATCCGGAGTTTAAGGGAAATGAAATAAACTCTAGGTCAGTCATGGTACTGATGTAAGAAAACTCAAAACATAGATATTTATGAAAACAAAGAGTATCTCATAAGACCACGTCGTACATAATCACGGATGAGTTTTTATCTTATGATAACTAAAATATTGCTACGTAGAATCTAGTGATACTATAATGATGTCTAGATTATAAATACATATTAATCATAGCCGTAATTGTTACATTAATTGAATTCTAGCGTAATAGGTATACAACCAAGTCTTAAGGCACTTATTGGAGAATGCATTCCATACAATGGTAGGAAAGGGACTACCTTCCATATGGTTCATCTATAGAGGAATGCATCGAGGACTTGCAGATGATCCTCTGCATCTAGAAAAACCGGCCAACCCATTTTCGGTAACTAACAGAATGATCATTGATAATACCAAATATGACATCACCTCGATAGTTCCCAACCTATCTGTGGCTACAACATACACAACAAACCTGATATATAGAGCGTAATCTAGAAAGATAATGGTCATACTCTAATGGGTGCGACCTACATAGCCTTATGGCATATCCTGTTTTAGCAATTTCCAGGTGTGAGGCATGAGGTAACATATTACCTTTTACATAACAAATCCCACTTTAAATGCTACATTGTCATTTCTAATAACACACTATTGATTTCCAAAAAAGTACAACCATCGAGTTCATACGCCTATGGGAAGGGTGTTAAGTGTAAGCGGGGTTACATAGGAAAACATTTCCATCTTCTAATAGTGATATAATTTCTATCTCAATTGAGATTACTTATTTCCGAAACATATTTTTAACGGGTTAAAAAAATGTTATTTAAGACATCATTTACTGTAAACCCAAATCATTTAGTATCGAGTAAAAAGGATTCATAGATTTTAGATTAATTATACTTAAAACTAATTTTCATATTCAATATGTACTATTCGTCGAATAACAGTGAAATCGTCTTTTAAATTCATATGGATAGTACAAGTTCCCTTTTTGGAATTTAATATAAAATTTAACTAGATTTTTCTCTTTACCATAAAAATTCTACTATAAATCTTGTTTAACCTTTTTAGAAAACTCCAAATCTCATTTCTTTTATCTTAAAAAAATGTTATATGAGTAAATTAAATTAACTATCCCCTCCATCGGGCCAGTCTGGATAGCTAGGTTAAGCAGGAAACATGTTTTCCAAACCTAAGCTTAGAGACCATCTCTCTATCATCCATAAGGCGGTCAAGTTATTTGATAACCTCTAAACCATTCAAAATAATTGATTTATTATCTAAAAAACATTTATAAAGGGTTCGGAAGAAAACCCAAGTTTAATTCTTATTTCAGAGATTTCCAAATCCTTTGTTAAATTGCCGGTGAATAGTGCTTTTAAGGGCTTCGTATCACAATCTCATTTAAACATTTTATATGTCAAAATTTTCCATCTAAAACTCTTTTAAAATATTTTAACATATTTTGGAATTTATATCATATTTTTAAATGTTTAAAAATATCTATTTTAAGAGTTGAAATCCATATTTTACGAACTGCCAAAACGCTATGATTTGAAAAACTTGATTTGGACATATCTTAAATTTTATAAAAGGAAATCTTGATTTTTTTTTACTTCATTTGGAAAATATAGTTATAAGAGTCTGAAAAACTCTTATTTCGAATAATTCCGAGCTATATTCCACTCTACACATTGATTTAACTTTTATGGCGTGAAATAGCGAATTGTCGTTGTTGATATCATGAAATGCATCTGTTTTGACTCTAATTTTATATCTTTTAAAACTTGGCTGAAATGAGTTTTTAATGTTTATAAAACATTTATTAACCATTAAACCATTTTTATTCACATTTAAAGATGTTTAACTATTCTGTAACACTTTTATAACTCATAAGAGAAAGTATTTTCATTGTGTAAATTCGACATGTATTTACCGTGAATTATTTCCATAACCAAGAAAATATATTATTGCATCCAAAACATGATGATCAAACATAGAAAACAAGCATAAAGAATGTATCATATCATCACACGATTTATAGAATAAACCAGTAGAGTTTATCATAATCAATTTCCACTTCGTCAAACTTTTTCCGAAGCTTCCTAAATTGATTTTGGCAGTACTCCGACAGCACTACCTTCTCTTTTCTTTGCCCTGGAGCCTCTGGATCTCCTGCTTGCCTCTACGGGAGCTTAATCATGCCTTGGAAATGGGTGTAGCTCGGCCATTATGGTGGTGCTTAGGGGGTCGTGTACTTATAGAGAGGCGGGGAGTGATTTTGACTTGCTTTTGAAGTGGATTGACTTTGTTTACATATGGACTATTTTACTTTCTTTTTGCCACTATTTTCTTCATTACTTCTCCAAGACAAGGAAGCCATTAAAGAGCATTAAGATGCTCAAGAAGAAGGAAGAAGGGTTTTGGTGTGAGAATTATGAAGCCTTAGGGTGGGTATTTATAGGGAAATTGTGCAAAATATGTACTGACACATTATGAGCCATCCCTCATCCATGTGCACCCCCCTTCCATCACTTTGACCGAACCCACACCCCCTATATGGGCTTTATCCCCTTGTATCATGATGTGTAAGTTTGTTTTTATTTACTTAGGAAAATATCTAGATTTTTATTTATTTACCTTAAGTAAATTTGTAAATGTGAATGGTAATAATATATATAAATGCATGTGCATACATGTGCATGTACATGATGACATGCATGCACATGCACAAGACATAAAATATGGTTGCAACGACTTTAAACAACTTTTGTCCATTAAATTGTTGTGAATCTGGAATCCGATTTTCGGTCATACTTTTACTTCTTTGTACTATATATATTTGTAAATAAATCTTGCAAATATATTTCTTCTCGTCGTAGAATAACTAAAACATTCTCATTTGAATCATTAAACTATATAAGTCAATGCATATAAGTGTTGCAGAATCCTACCGTTAAACTACTAAAGTATGACGAAATTTATGTATCTTTATAAAACAAGTTTATACATTTATAAAACTACTATAAATCAACTATTATCATTATATAATAATTAAAATGAATCATTCATCATTTAAAATAATTATTTAAATATTTAAATACCCAAAATATCAAAACTTTCCATATATGCTCATTTACGAAAATGATGACATCATAATTATTTTTATTTTCAAAATGGAAAAATATTTGTATTCCTTATTTTTATTTAAATAGTTAAATAGATGTATGTACAAGAATCATGCGTGACTTTAAGGGTCAAAAGGTTGCTTATCGATAAAACGATTTTCGGTCATATTATCGATAATTTTCCAAAGAAAATATTTTTGTACACAATTTTCCATAACAAAATTACCATTATTATCTATCACATAAAATATGATTATTTATATTTAATAAAGCTATATTTGAATATTTAAAATTAATTAAATATTCCAAATTAAAGTGATAAAATTACGGGTCGTTACCGATAACCCCCTCTCTGTCAAGGATTTCAGACCAATTTCCTATGCTAATGTGACCTATAAATGCATTGCTAAAATCCTTGCTACTAGAATGCTTACCTCTTTGAACTCTCTTATCTCTCCAAATCAAGCTACATTCATCCCAGGAAAATCTATATCTGACAACATTTTATTAACTTAGGAGTTGCTCAAAGGGTATGGTAGAACAGGCATTTCTCCTTGCTATATGTTAAATCTTGATATCCAAAATGCTTTTGACATGTTAAATTGGGATTCAATTGTTGCAGTGCTTTCTCAAATGAATTTCCCTCCAGCATTTATTGTCTACATTCACTGCTGCATTTCAACTCCATACTTCTCGATCTTCGTGAATGGCATGCCTAAGGGCTACTTTAAAGGTAAGCAAGGGGGAGACAAGGTGATCCAATCTCCTCCCTCTTATTCATTCTTGTGATGGAAGTTCTTAACTCACTTCTTGTTGAAAAAGTTGACTTTAATATCCTTGAGCTCCATCCAAAATGCAAACAACCCTGGATTACTCATCTTATTTTTGCTGATGACCTAATGTGCTTTACCAAACCTGAATCCCATAATATTCATTATATTATGGACACTCTTAAAGAATTAAAATGCACCACTAGCCTATTCTATACATATGTCCAAATATGAGATCTTTTTAGTTGGTGTCTCTCCTGAACAAAAATCCGATATCATTAATCTATGTTCCTTCTGAAATGGCTAATAACTCTATATACCTTAGTTTACCTTTGATATCTGCTTTGCTTACTAAATCTGACCGTCTCCCTCTCTTTTGAAAAAATCACATCCAAACTTTCTATGTGGCCAAATAATATGTTATCCCAAGCCTGTAGGCTCACTGTAACTCAATCTATAGCCTCAGCAATAACAAACTACTGAATATGGCATTACATTTTACCTCAAAAGCTTATCAATATTATTAATAGTGCTATAAAAAACTTTCTTTAGCATGGTGATCCCTTCTCTTCTAAAATGACCCTTATTGCCTTCAGCAAGGTGCAATTATCTAAATCTAATGGTGGTCTTGGCATTATAAATCTAAGGGTATGGAATAAGGCTGCTATGGCAAAATACTTTCAGCTCCTTCTCTCCTCTAACAATGATTTATGGTCTAACTAGATCCATGCCAATATTCTAAAGAAGAAGAATTTCTAGTCTATTCTTATCTCTTATACTGCCAACTAGAGTTGGAGGAACTTAATGAAACTAAGATCATCCTTCCTCCCTCTTATAAAATATAATTCGCATGCCAGACCTAATACTCTTTTTAGCATGACCCTTGGGCCTCTTATGGACTTATTCGCAATGTTGTGATTCCCTCGAACCTCAAACACTTATCAGGAATTTCTGATAATGCTCTTGCAAGTGATTACATTAGGATGGAAGAATCCTTCTGGTAAAAACTCTAGCTCCTTGTTGGTCAAACAATATTGGAATGAAATCTCTCACCATCTTTTTGAGCCAAACTTCCATCACATTCTATGGTCTAACAGAAAACATGACATATCATCCTTGCAAATGTACAGGCTGCTTCTTAGGAATTAAGAAGCATTTGCGTGGCACTCTAGAATCTAGAATATGGGAAGAACAATAAAGAACAATTTCCTTCTTTGGAAAATAATGTCTAATGCAGTAATGACCAAGGACAAACTTCACAAGCTTCATCTCATTAATGAGGACTCTTACGGTCTCTAGGACCTCCACCGTGAATTAAACACCCATCTCTTCTTCAGCTGCCTTTATATTTCCACATTTGGTCTAGAATCCTCGCCTTTGGAAATCTTCACAGACCCACATCCGATAGCGTTTTAGAATGGCATAAGATTTTGAACTGTTCAAGTTGGAAAACTCCTTATGCAATGTCCCTATAAAAAGGTTGATCGTTGGTATGTGGGTAGCAATTGATGCTAGGATCTTCACCCCTAAGGCTAAGAATAAGGATGACTTGTTATATGTCATCATTAAGCAAGTCTGTAGGGATAAAACGAACTTGCGGCCTCCAACCGTACTGAAGTGCACATGGAATAGTTTAACTTCATATTCTTATTTGTATATTATAATTATATTTTATTTCCTTTCATTAGGCTTCTTGTCCTTAGCCCAATTTTTGGCTTGTAGTACAAATTTTCTTTCTTTTAATATATGGGTAGGGCATCTTAGCCTTTACTTAAAAAAAACAATTTTGAAAAATATTTTATAACATTTATAAATTCCATTTATATTTTAAACATAACTTTTACATTTAAAATATTATTTAAATTTTCAAAACAGATTTTGAAAATTAGCCCAAGGCCCAAAATTAATTCAGGCCTCTATATTGGGGATCATCTTTGGGCTTCATCCTTCGGACCGGTCGAGGCCAGTAGCCAGGTAGGGTGAGGTACTTGATTACTCAAACTGAATCTTAGACGCTACCTTTCTAGACACCTACTAATGGGTAGGGTTTAATAAGTTAGCTCAAATACTACTAATTTATACCGCATAGGCTAATTGGCTCTGAACCATTGAAGGAATTGGATTAGGTCATAGTGGGTTAAGTTGATGAATTTCAAAAATAAAATTCTATTTTTAGATCTATATTGGACCTATGAAGTCTAATTGGTTTTTGATCCAATCTAAATTATTTAAAATAAAAATTTTATTTTATTTTATTTGTTTAATTTATATAAGTTATATTTTATAAGTGTATCAAATACTCTCATATTTGAATAATGCACGTGTAATATATAAATATGTACATAGTTAATGTGAACATATATAGGTATTGGGATTTATACCATAAAAGACACATTTATCCCTTTATGTATGCCTTTGTTGTCTGGTTATGTATTCACCTTAAATGGTAAAGCGATTAGTTAGGGGAAAAAAAATCCAAACAAGAGATAGTAGGTGATTCGACGATGAAGGCCAAATACAATGCCCTTAATGAAGTAGTTGAGGAAGCGGTCTGGATTCATAAGTTAATGGTTGAGCTAGGAGTGTTTCCAAACATTACGAAACTCAAACGTTATTATGTGATGATGATGTCACAATGCAGATCACAAAAGAACTAAAAGCTTATAAGAATTCAAGATACATTCTTCAAAAGAACCACCTGATAAGCGAATTTATCAGTAACAAAGAAGTTGCAATTGAAAGAATGGACACTAAGGACAACATAACAGATTCATTCACGAAAGGAGTAACTTGATTGGTCCTAAGCAAATTGATTGAAGAGGTGAGATTGAGGTTCCATTATTAGCTCCAAGTGCAAGTGGAAGATTGAGAGAGTTAAGGGTATGCTCTAGTGGATATTCTGTAATATGTTGTAAATCATTAATTCTGTAATAAAATCTCGTTTGAAATAAAAGATGTTTGTTCTCTATTATATATTTGTTATTTTGTGATATATTAATTAAATAATTCATTTAAATAAACTTAATAGAAAAATAATTGATTGATATGTTATGTGATAGTAAGGATAAGGAGTTGTACTCGAGAGAAAATTATCACAATATGAAAATAGTATATTATTTTAAATATTCCTGGTCAAGATGTCTCGAGAAAGGATATAAATACATTTGTTGAGACCAGAGTACGTAATGCTTTTTAAAGATTGGGCAGTATTTTACTCACGGTTGTTGGAGGCGCTAAGAAGTTATGTACTGATAGTTTTTGAATAACAATGGAATGACTCATCCAAAGGTTTCATGTTGGTTAAGAATAACTAGGTCAAATGGGATATCCCGAAGTGATGACACTATATAATTCTTTCGACTTGAGAATACTACTGAATTTTAATTTGGAAACTCCACTTCGATTATAGTTAAATTGTGGCATAGCATCCATTGAATGACTATAGTTGGTTCTAAGTTGAAGCATTGAAAGTGAAATATTACTCAATGGAGAATTCGTCACCTTACTTGTATGAGGTTAGTATCACGATCAACTGTAGACAACGAAAAGTCAAAATCTCTGGCCAGAGTAGTATAATTAATACTAAATGTTATTATTGAACTGAATGTGTTAATGGACCAACCAAGTTGAATGTGGATAATATTGATATTTTGGCCAAAATCAAATTCCAAAATTCCTAAAGTGATATACTGTTGACAAAGAGAATTGGTATAAATAATCTTACTAAAAGGTACTACTTTAATTCGTAAAATTTGTAGGTGATGAATTAAGTTAAAACAGTTACACCTTTAGCTAAGGTAACGTGTGAATATTAGTATTTGAATTGTTCGAATATAAGTCGCTGGCTAAATTCACATATATTAATCCACAATCGAATCTATTAAGTTTACGGAACATCGTTGATTTAATTGATTTATAATGGCTATAAATTAATTAAATTAATTAATATTTTTGAAATATTAATTATTATTGTATTTATTATATGGGTATGTTTTGCAAAATTGAGTCGCCTCAAGAATTGTTCAGGGTGCTATTAGTAATTTATGAGGTACACATACAAAAGTTTTATATGTACATATCGATATATAATATCGAAGTATATTTAAATTGGAGTTAATTGTATAAATTACGAAGGGGTTAAATCATAATTTTGTCCATATTAGACTTGATGTTTGGCCGGCCTTGAAAAGGTGGAAACGAGGGATTTGACTTTGAATTGGTATGAGATAAATATGGATTTTTTTTTCAAACCACACTATACATTCAAAGTTGTTATCTCTACTTTTTCTGTCATTTCTAGCTTTCCCTCTACTTCTAGCTTAGGACGTAAATGCCATCCTCCATCCCACTCATTTCCTAACTCTAATCACATCCAAACAATTAAAAACTAGTAGATTCGGTGTTTGCACGCCGTTCTCTTGCAATGTGGGGTGTAGATATAAGAGAACAAAGGAAATTGTCTACATCAAAGTGTAAATTATAGTCCAAATCTCGTTAGGTACACCTTTTATTTATAATTAAACATATATTGTATATATTTTGCATCGTATTGATAATATACTTGTACTCAATTATCACCACTTGCATATGTAAATCTTTGCCACGTAAAATCGTATGCTGTTAATTTATTAATTATTAATTGACTATGATCATTGAATCTATTACAGAATTTATTTTAAAAAATTAATATATGTGTGTGTGTATGAAATATATTCGACCATAATTATATTTATATATAAATGAATTTTAAATTGCAAAATGTATTTTAAAATAATATTTATTAATTAAATATTATATATATATAATATTCGAATTAATTAATAGAAATGAAATTTATAATAACTTTATTTTCGGTAAATAAAATTTATAAACTTTATTATGGTCAAATTGTTTGTTAAACTTTTTAATAATGCTACAAAACTAATTTCTCATTTAAACATAATTATATATTTAATATTATGTGTGTGTATTAATAAACTATTTTTGAATTTTTATAAAAATAAAACAAAAATTTGGTCAAAATAATTTTATATACATATATATAAATGGGGCATTTCACTAGAAGGACAAACTTTGCAGTCCAATTAGTTTCTAGGACACACATCCATAGAAATTACTTTTAAGGACAAAGTCAGCAAAATAATTCCTTGAAGGACAAAGACAGTAGTCCAATTACTTTCAAGGACGTAATTTCATAAGTTTTTAGGCCTTAGAAACTAATTATTTTGCATTTTGTCCGTAAAGGTAATTATTTCAGTTGTGTGTCCTAGAAACTAATTGCACTTGCTAAAGAGGCCCTTGTGGCTAATTTCCACTATATAAATTTTATAATATTTGAAGACATATAATAAATTTTAAACAATGCATATATTAATTATATATTTTATCACAGTTATTTTTGGCATAAACATATGTAGTTTAAATAAATATATTTTACCATTATTAAAATATAAATAAAGTCAAACCTAAGATATTTAAAAAAAATTGGGCCACAGTTTAGATTTAAATCTGTATACCAATTCAAATAAGATATTAAATTTATAAGATATTTTTAAATGATATCTTATACATTATAAATTATATTTTAGAATTTTTTATGCATATTATATATTTATATATATAATTAAATAAATATTAATATTGAAAAATGATACACACGCATAAAGTGTATATATATAGTAAATATAAATTTTCAATATCTAGTTATATGTTACACGTGTACATTATACACATATGAGTATGTAATGTATACTCATATACTATATAAAATCCTATTAGTTAAAGTCGCCAATTAATTGAATCAAAAAATTAAAAAATATATGATTTTATTTAAACTAATTAGATTAGATCTAATATAACTTTTAGACTTCGTAGGCCAGATATGATCCAAAATAGGAAAAAAAATTGAAATCTCCCCATTTCACCTGCTTTCGACCGACCCATTTGCATCGACATGGAACTCAAATTTCAAAGCATAACTGATCTTTTTTCCTTTTGGAGTTACTAAGACTAGCCCATCTCCAAAATCATGCTTATTGGATGCTCCGTCCACATACCACTTCAATTCAGAAATTTCGATCATTCCCTCTTCCATTTCATCATCATGGATTGTAAATTCAACAATGAAATCCACCAATGCATGTCCTCAAATTGCCTTCCAAGGGTGGTATATAATTTCATACTGACTCATCTCGATGTTCCACTTCAATGGTCGTATTGAAGTCTCGAGGCAATGCAATACTTGCCTTCGAAACTGATCCGTCGATATTTTTGCTAGATGAGCCTAGAAATATGACCCCAACTTTCTTTATGTTATCAATAAGCTATAAGTTAACTTCTCCAAATTCAGATATCATTTTTTAACTCCAGTAAACTCCTTGCTGATGTAGCGTACTGGCCTTTGAATCTTACACCCCTTGCATACCAATGTCACACTACATGTATAAGTCGAAACCGCCAAATAAATATACAGATCGTTTCGTTCTAATCGCTTAGATAAGATCTGTGATTTTTAAATATCTTCCAGTATGTTCTGAAAGGAAGCTTCACAGTTGTCTGTCCATATATACTTACATTTTTCCTTCTTGAAGGCAACAAAGAATGGTATACGCTTATCGATTTCATTTGAGATGAACCAACTCAAGGCGACAACTTTACCATTCAAGCTCTACATCTCTCTCCTTGTCCATGGGGTCGTTCCTATTTTAACGCTTTAATTTTCTTGGGGTTTGCTTCAATTCCCCCAGATTTCACAATAAACCTAAAAACTTTCCCAATGCGACTCTGAAAGAGGACTTCAGTGGAGTTAACCTCATTCCAAACTTTTGGAGTACATCGAACATCTCTGACAGCTCGCATATATAGTACATTGATCTCCATGACTTTAATAGCATCATCCACATAAAATTCCATTGCCCGTCTGTTTTTCTCTACAAACATCTTATTAACTAAATGTTGGTGAGTAGCTCCACTGTTCTTTAAACCAAACACCATTACTTTATAGCAATACAGTCTAGAGTCTGTGATAAACTTGAAGTGCTCCTAATAGGGGACGTGCATTGAAATTTGATTATGGCCAGAATGTACATCCATAAACGATAAGAGTTTGCGTCTGGCCGTTCCATCCACGAGTTAATCAATCCGTGGAAACGAAAGCAATCCTTCGAACTTGTTTAATTCAAGTCTGTATAGTCAATGCATGTCCTTATTCAAGGTAGAGTGCATCTTGGATAAAGTTATTTGCCAATAGTTTATCCATTTCTTCCTTTAATGCAGCGGATCTCTTCGATTCCATACCACATCCTTTCTGCTTCACAGGGACAAAGGATGGGTTATCATTTAGTACATGACTTGCAATTTATGTGAAATCTAGCACAAGTCAAAATGAATCCATGCAAACTCATCCTTGTTTGAGTCTCGAGTACTCAGTCGGTTCCCTTTTCATCCACAAGATGAGTTGATATCCAAGTTTAATAATCTTTGATGGATCGTCTTCATCCACTTGAATTTCATCCACAGCTCCATCTGTCCTGCTCTAGCCTCTTTCTACTCTTTCTGTGGGTCTCTAGCTTTATTTTAGTTCTTACTTGATCCGCGGCAAAGCAGAAGTTGTCACGCCTCTTAACTTTGATGCAGAGATTTAAAATTAATCACAATAGTTGATAAATGTTGTTTTAGGGTAACACACCATCCGAACACACACCCCCTAGTGGTGACAATTAAAAGCAGCACTAGCAAACCCGAACTGAACCAACCTAAGAAGATCTGAACCTAATGATCACAGATCATGTTTGATTGACGAAAAATAGCATGAAGAGCCGTTCAAACACCATGTGGGTAAATTGCATCTTCAGCGAGACACTGAGCGTTGTATATGCTAGTATATGATTTTTGTTCGATGATAATAAACATATATATATATATATATATTCATTTAAATGTATTTTTTTATTGTACTACTTTATTTTTCACATAATTAAATAAATATTTGCTAAATAAAATAAATAACACAGAATTCATATTCAAACAAATATTTTGTTCAAACAAATATTTTATTATAATTTTGAATAGTACAAATTTGAACTTTCACTATATATACACAATTCCAATTACAATACAATTTCAAATTACAACATAATTTTTCAGTGTACAATTGTTACATACATTTTCACGTCGCTACATATCACTCATTCACTCGTATGTATCTTCAACTCTATTCCAGATTGAATCCAGCATCTGAATTATCTGCAAAATAAACACTGACGTAGTAAAATTGGAAAAGAAATATTTTTGGAGTGTAAAATAAAATGTGTGTTTTTGAAAATATTATTTCCCTCGGTAATTCGGGTTGTTCGTCATCATTTCTTTTGAATTCATCATACACGAACATCTTGTGACATGCACAGTGTATCGCTGTACATGCCACAAGGTCGTGCACATCGATATACACTTGATAAAACTGCAGGGACAAGTGAGCACAAGGTCAAACCCGAGCCATTAGCTGGATTCAACTCAAGTACATAGAGTCTCGACCAAATAAACCAAAACCAGATAAGGTCATCAATGAACCCAGACTCGTCAGAACATTCAAAACTAAACAACAAGTTCTCCGAAATAGTGTAGACTTGACTGCACAGACATGATTACTAGAACAAACTTAAATGTACACAATCAGGCATGGTGACAATAAGACTTTAAGTATATATAGCATATCAGGAGCAACAAAGACCATTCCATAATGAATGCAACAACAATGTGGACATTGCAACCAAGACTAGACCAGTTGAAGTCAACATGCAACAAGACTTCAACATAAGTAAAAATCCAGACAACATGAAGTACATGATGAACACAAAACAGTGAAGCAACACTGTATATACATATGCATAAGGTCAGATACAAGGTAATGTCAAAGTCTAAAAACAATGCAAGCTAACATACATATATACATGTATGAACACACATGTATACATATACACATGCAGTGACAACTAGACCAGTTCAACATGAAAGCAATCAAGCTACATTAAGGCTACAACTTCAAGATACTACAAGCAAACAATGAACTGGCTCGAAGTAACAGAGGCTACAACCCAGTACACATACAAATGTACACATGAAGTTACGAACTGACCAGGTCTCATGGAGACCACAATCACTAGAACTAGCCAATATCAATTTAACTCAAAACAAGTTCAAGTGTTCGAGCTGGTGGCATGACACCAAGGCAACCCAGATCAATGAAGAAATGAAACCATACACATGCATGAATGCATATATTTGACAGCCAGTGTACATGCATTCGACATACATACAGTTCAAGTCTAGACCCACATATACAACATACATATATACATGTATGTTCACACGTGCATATACACAAGTACATAAGAATCCAAGCATGGAACAAGTTCACACTAAATCAGTTGTAAAGCAAGGTCCAAAGTAGACTCCAAAATGAAAAACAGCCACTAACACTAACCACATATAAACCATGGACAATATAACCAAGGTGACACACATGAATCATTTCAGGCATAAACAAGAGCATGGAACAGAGGCCATCACATTCAATACACATTGACTTCAACATCAAACCAGATAAGTGCAATCAGTTCAAAACTCTACAACAAAGCCTCAACATCAAAATAGCAAACTCAAGTGCAGACCTACAAATGAACTCAATTATACAATGACAAGACTCATGCAACCAAATCACACATAAACATGTACACAAGTGTGTCAACACAACCAGACCCAACAAACTATCACAACAGCTCAAATGTACAAAGACATGAGACCATAATTCAGTGCATATGTACAAGAGTGCAAAGCATAATGGAATCACACCCAACAAGCCAGTGAAACCAAACTAGACTCCACACAAATGAACACAACAACAAGACTACTAACACTGCAACCAGACACACTTGAATATCAATATAAATCAAGCAGAACAAGGCATCACAACATACATATATACATGCATGAACACACATGTAGATATATATTTATGTAGTGGAAACCAATGCAAGCTACTGGACAGAGAACTCCAAGCAAGTAGTGACAGTGATCAAGCGACAATTGAACAAGTGCAACAAAGCATTCAATCATGTACAATCAATGAAACCAAGTGGATAAGCAACAAACGTTCATATATATATATATATATATATATATATATATAGACACACACACACACACACACACACATGTCTATATGTTTACAGTAAACACAGTTGCAAGTCACAGTTTAAAGAAAAGAAGCAGTTTTGTTTCTTAAATTGATCAAGCCGAAAAGGTTAGAGAGTAACACAAAAATTGGAACAAAGTCACGAGTGTGAACAAGTCAAGTTTATATCAAATAATCAAATGGCCAAAGTCATAGGTGAAAAGCACGAAACCGACTCAAAGGAAACCAAAGAAATTCACGGAGCAAATGCAAATGCATTAGAAAAAATAATGCAACCGAATCATATATTATTCAAGCAAATTCAACTATGAATAAGTCAGAGATCACAGTGCTCATTCGATCAAAAATCAATGCAAGTACCAAAATCATGAATTATTCAAACCAGAAGTATACGAACGAAAATTAAGGGGTTCGAACCCTATAAATACCCAAAAATCATCATCGGAAAATTCATGAGTTTGAGCCCAAGAAAATCAATAGAGCAATCAAGTCAACTTAAGTAAAATTGAAAAAGGGCAAAAATCAATTACCAATTTTTATCCATTCGAACTCATCACTTAAAGCAGCCAAGAAAGAATTAAACCGATCAAAGAAGCTTCAAAATGAATTGAGAGTATACCATCAGAAGATTCGAGTTTCTAAAACCAATCGTCGACTTCAATTTCGAGCAAAGCCCTAGTTTTCCAGAGCAGAGTGATAAAGAGAACTAGGCGGCCACAATATAAGAGAAGAAAACATCCAATATTTATCTTTTAATTTATGGGCCGATTGTTTTTTATTTGTTATTTGAGTTAAATATATATAAAAGGCTTTGTCTTGTTTTATTTGTAATTTTTCTTTTAAAATTTTGTAACTTTCTAGTCGTGTAACTAGAGACAAACTACGGGGTATAGTTTGAGAATTCGCAACTCAGTGGCTGAGTTATGGAAGAGTTTTGAGTATAGAGTTAGGTTAGTCGATAGCGGGTGTCGCAATTTTACATGTGTAAGCGTTTGACTACCTAATTTCTAGTAGAAACATTGAAGGCAGCACGTAGACAGGCTTTTGCCAAAGCTGGGTAAATCTGCGTTGTTCTATTTCTGTTTTTATTATTCTGCTATTATCTGTGCTGCAATTATTTTATATATTTCCGCATTAATTTTTATTATTATTAGTATCACCATATTCACTCCCCCTCTAGGTGGAATCGATCCTACACTGAGTATCCCATCTAAATCTCTCACACCTCAGTTAGTCATAGAGCTGCATCGTCCTCACAAATCATGGAACTATACTGTGTTAGATTTTGGTGATACAAAGTCATAACTAGAAGGAAACAAATATGCAAAAAGGAAGAAAAAGAAAATTTTGTTTCATTGATTAATAGGATATTTGCTTATATTTATTTCTCTCTCTAATTAGCTAATCAATTTATTTTTTACCATCTAATATTAACTTGGGCATTAAGTAATTGATGCTATAAATAGAGCCTAGAAGAGGGAGTGTAAAATGTGTGAAAATCTATTTGCTAATTCTCTCTTCTTTCACCTTTGCTCTTCTCCTCCAACAACTTTAGCCATAGAGATCAAGACTCCCTTTCTCAATTTGGTTATTTGTTCAATTTGTATTTTGTTTACTTTTATTTTGTTTGATTAATTGTAAATAAATTTTTGTGAATCAATAAAGAGGGCGCTTGGGTGGAATCTCTTGTGTTTTGTTTTTTGGTTTCATGTCCGTTTATTTTCTATCCAAATTTATCTCTTTGTGATTTGGATAATAAAAGATCTATTGGGAAAAGCTACCGCAAAGCAAAGTTTTCACTACAAATTGGTATCGGTGCAAGGACATCGCAAAGCTTAGAGTAATTTTCGATTTGAAAAGCTATTGAGATGCCGGATATGATTTCCTTTTCAAAGATGGCTATTTTGGATGGAAAAAATTAGGGTACATTGAAGCCTAGGATGGAAGATGTTTTATACCTCATTGATCTTCATGATCCGATTGATGGAGATGGGAAGAAGCCCTTTGATGTAGAGGAGGAAAAATGAAAGAAGATGGATAAGAAGGCAATTGCATTGGTTCATCGGTATCTTGATGATTCAGTCTTCCATCATGTGGCTAGTTGTGAATCTGCGAAGGCTTTGTCAGACAAGTTGGTATCTTTGTATGAATCGAAGAGTGCTACAAATAAGGCTTTTCTTGTTCGAAAGTTGGTTCACTGAGAATAGATGGAGAGAAGTTTGTTGCAAAACATTTGAATGAATTTCAAGATGTAATAAATCAATTAGAAAATATGAATGTCAAATTTGATGATGAGTTACAGACTCTTTTATTGATGAGTTCGTATTCAAAAAGTTGGAAAACTTTGGTTGTTCATTGAGTAATTCCAATGTTAATGGAACTATCTAACTGAAAAATGTTCGAGGTAGTTTTTTGAATGAGGAGCTTAAAAGAAAAGGGTCAGGTGTGAAATTAGTGCAAGATGAGGCTATAGAAGCAAGGACCTCAAAAAAGGATACAAGTCCGAAGAAGAAAGTCCCAATTGTAAAGGTGTGTCAAAAAGTATCATTTGTTATTATTGTCATAAAAAGGGTCATCTGTGCAATAGGTGTGAAGTGTATAAAATGGATCAAAAGAAGGCTATACATAGTGACAATGATAGTGATACATGGATGGGCATAGTTGAAGGTAGCGACAGTGATACTTATTATGATGTCTTCATTAGTGAAGAGAAGCCTTGGAAGATGAATTTAGGAGGCAGTTTTTACATTTTTAGAGATGTGAATTGTTTCTCTTCTTATGAGAAGAGTGTCGGCATGATTAGAACCGCCAATGGAGTAGAACTATCGATTTGTGCTATTGGATCTATCCGGTTTAGTAGGCATGATGGTGTGGTTAGAGAAGTCTCTATAGTGAGACATGTACTACTTGTTCGTATAATCTTATTTCTCTCGCTTAGTTAGATCAGCGTGGTTGCACTTATGAGACCCGGGGTGGAGTTTGGAGGGTGAAGAAGGGTGGTCTTGCAGGGATGAGAGAAATAGTGGAAGAAGGAAACCTTTATAGTTTGGTCGGTCATGTTGTCAACTATGGAAAGCGAGTGACAGTTGGAGAGTCTAGTCCACAATCAGGTGGAGAGGTTAATGTGTTCGTTGCTTATGATGATCGTGTTGAGGATCATATTATAAAATAGGGGTCTTCATGTTGATGATGCTCGAGGGATCGATAATGATCATGTTATGAGCTCAGGTTGAGTGACAGACGGGTGTCGAGTTGGAAAGTCCACAAAGACTGTATATAGGTCTTTGTGGTATTACAAATACTTTTGAGATAGATTGGTGTGATGCACCTCAAGACAGGAGATGCATCATTTGTAGCTGTGGTAGAGGTTTATAATTTGGTATGATTGAAATATAGGGGCTTGTGATAGATCTAGAAATGACATGCTTGATGTGTTGAAGATATGTGATTTTGCATCAAGATGAATTTAAATTTTGGTGATACAAAATCACAACTAGAAGGAAACAAATATATAAAAAAAGGAATAAAGAGAAAATTTTGTTTCCCCTATTTAATAGACATATTTGATTATATTCATTTCTCTCTCTAATTAGCTAATCAAATTATTTTTGTCATATAATATTAATTTGGGCATTAAGTAATTGATGTTATAAATAAAACCTAGAAAAGAGAGTGTAAAATGTGTGAAAATCTATTTGCTAATTCTCTCTTCTTCAATCTTTGTTCTTCTCCTCCAACAATTTTAACCATAGAGATTAAGACTCTTTTTCTCAATTTGGTTATTGGTTCAATTTGTATTTTTGTTACTTTTATTTTGTTCGATTAATTATAAACAAATTTTGATGAATTAATAAAGAGGATGGTTGGTTGGAATCTTTTGTGTATTTTTTTTTGATTTCATGTCAGTGCTATTTACAAAATAAAATGAATTACATGAAGAAAAAATATGGATTTTCATCTTAGAAATGTAAGACTTCCGTAATAAAAAATATGTTATGTCCCTGGATCAAGTGTCCTTTTTGGCAATTTCTAATAGTTAGTCAATATGCACTTTTCAATCAGAAGCAGTTAGAATCACATTGCGTCTGGACTTTTATTCAGCGAGTACACTCTTAACGTTGTTTTTAGTTCTGAGACAACTCATTTGTTCAGAATAGATTCGGCTACGTACCACAAAAGCTACTTAAAAGCCATTAACAATAAATAACAAAAGAATTAAAAATCACAGGTTAGTTGAGCTATCATTGCTTGTTGAAATATATAACATTGTATTGAGTCCATTGTTGTTTCTTGTCTTATTCAGATTACAAGAATTCACTTCGGCCTCTGTATTTATTTTGTAATCAAGATAGAAAAGGAGTAAATTTGAAGATTCACGAGTGAGATACAAAGAACATTATTGTTGTATCTTTATATATAGAACGATCCAAAGGAAGGAAAAAAGCAGAAAGAATGAAACTTTGAGCCTCAAATTTAGTTAGACAATTTTTGTCTTCTTCAGATTAGGTGATGCTTTTACTGGCAAACCAACTCTATTTAACAAAACTTATTTCATGTGCTTATACATATATGGAAGTTTCATTGAAGGTTCACCACTTTTTGAACTACAGTAATGTGACAAAATATCGTGAAACAAGCCTAGAAGAAGAAGGTTTGAGAAAGAGGAAAGTAAAGGCGTAATATAATATTTTATTCATTTTCTTACGTTCTAATGAATTCTTCATAAAAGACTGTATATTATAATTTATTATAAACAAAATATCTTGTAATATTCTGTATGAAAATTTCTAAAAAGAGTTGTTGAACTTTTTTCTAAATTTAACAAATGGGAAGGAAAAGTTTAACCAAACACGTTGAATAACATAATGCCACTTTCACAACTCACCATATTAAACAAATATAAGCATCAATATTCTTGCACATATATGCTTGATGCAAAGATTCAAGAAGGCTCAACTCCTACTTGATCTCCACATCTTCCTCCTCCTCCGAGAAAATATTCATGAAATAATAATTCTCAATCTATAGAAATAAAAATATGGGTCTAAAGCCAAAGACTTCTAAAAGCTTTATCCCGATCGATCACTGGAAGATTGTATTATGTATTCTTGCTGGATCTATCATCACCATTACATTCCTTTCTCAGTCGATGTTCTACAATTCGTCATTTCTAAATTGTATGTGTTTATTACACACTGGTACCATTTCATGTATTCTATGTTTTTTTTCCTGTTAAGTAATCATATTCATATGCTATTGCAGCAAATGCTACATCAATGCATACATGTGAAAAACCACGAGCTACCAAGATCTTATGCGACTTTTCAAATAGAAGATCAAACACATGCAACATGCAAGGTGATATCAGAATACATGGCAAGTCCTCTTCAGTGATTTCAGTAGCTTCTACTAATACAAATAAAGAATCATACAGAATCAAACCATATGCTCGTAAAACAGATTCAGTTGCCATGAACGCTGTAACAGAACTAACCATAAAATCATCGAATTTTCAAAAATCCCCTCAATGTGATTCGAATTACGCCACACCAGCAATAGTATTTTCAGTAGCGGGCTACACTGGGAACTACTTCCATGACTTCACCGACGTTTTAGTCCCTCTCTTCCTCACTTCTCATCACTTCAATGGAGAAGTTCGCTTCCTAGTCTCGAACTTTCGTGCATGGTGGTTGATGAAATACAAAGAAATCTTCAGAAATCTATCGAAGTACGAAATCATCGACCTCGACAAAGACGATAGAGTTCGCTGCTTCAAGCACGTCGTTATAGGTCTTAATGCCCATAATGACATGGTAATCAATGCATCGATGTCGCATAATGGTATTTCAATGGTTGATTTCACTAAGTTTTTAAGGCATGCGTATGCATTGCCAAGGGATAGTCCTATATCAATGGATAGGAAGAAGCCTAGGATGTTTATAGTGGCGAGGAGTAGGACTAGGAGGTTCATGAATCTAGAGCAAGTGATACAAATGGCTAAGGAGGTAGGGTATGAAGTGGTAGTAGGTGAAGCGGAGGCTAACGTAGGGCACTTTGCCAGAATAGTGAACGGTTGTGATGTGATGATGGGTTTGCACGGGGCGGGTCTTACGAACTCGGTGTTTTTGCCGAGCAATGGGGTTTTAGTGCAAATTGTGCCGAGAGGTTTGGAGTGGATATCGAAGAGGTACTTCGATGAGCCTAGTAGAGGGATGGGGTTGAGGTACTTGGAGTATAAGATAGGGGTGAATGAGAGTACCCTTGTGGAGTTGTACCCTAGGGAGCACGTTGTGAATAGGAGTCCCATGGAGACTTTTGTTAAGTTTGGGGTTGGGTTTGCTAACGAGGTGTATTTGTTCAAGCAGAATGTGAGGGTTGATGTTGTGAGGCTTAGGCCTGTTTTGATGAAGGCACTTGAGCTTCTCCATGAGTAGAGAATCCGTAGTTGTTAGTAGAAATAAAAAAAAAAAACTATATTTATTTCATTGTTTAAATTGTTCGATGTTCAAGTAAAAGTCGGAGGTGGTTAGTTTGCTTTTGGTTAAAGCACATGCATGATGCATACTATCATGTTAAGTTTGCAATAGCTTCCCATTAGGGAGTGTGACTTCGTATTATTGGTTTTAGATTCTAAACAATAATAATAATATATGATAGGGGTACACACATTAAAATAATAAAGGAAAAAGTTTAGAAGAAAATTTCATTCATTTATATTTCTGTATTTCATACATAACAACATAGCTCTATTTATACACATTGGATGCATAAAATTACATATTGAATGAAGATATGAAGCCGCAGCTATCAACATAAAAGGACTCAAAGTAATTGAAGCGGGTTATGTTGTATTGGGCCACTATGAAGCCCATTTATCTTTTATAAATACGAAAATGTAACTTGTACAAATATTATCATTCTGTTGCACAAATACATTCAGTAATATCAAGAACTTATTCTCATACTTTCTGTTTCTCAAATATATCAACAAAATCAAGATTCAAATTCTTTCTTGGTATCAGAGCCCTGACATTGCTTAACAGCAAAACAGAAGATCATCAGAAAAATCATTGGAGGAGAAAAGGACAGAAAATTGACCACTAGAAAATCAAAACAGAGATGGGGAAAACATAAATCGTGTCATGCCATTAATCTCTTAGAGAAGATCTCATCAAAGAGATTAGGTTGCACTTAAAATCATCAGAAAATCAGCATTTTCATCATCTGATTCTTTGAATCATCGGAGAATTAAACATTCTCATCATCTGACTATGTATGTTTTAATCTAACCTGGTTGTGTCAAGCCATCTCCCCTTCATTTAAAATTTCTGATTACATCACCTTAGTGCCTCGTCAAGAAAGCAGTTGTCAAAATCATCTTCATCATCCAATTGATTTCTGGCTGCACCTTTTCTTGAAGAATACTCTCTTTCGACACAGTTTCAGTAAAATTTTCTTGATCTCACAAAGTTCTTGCATATGGATGAAGGGGATATTGACAACTCGGCATCTTATGAAACAAGAACAACCAACACAGCATCTCAAACTGCCACTACCCAAGATCTCATCAAAGCCTTTATAAAGCCACAAAGTCAACTAGTCAGTGTTCAACTAGATGAAAGCAATTATTTGCTCTGGAAATTCCAGATAGAGACCGCAGTGAGAGGCTATGGCCTTGAAGATCATGTTCTTGGAACATTAATTACACCATCAAAGGATACTGCAGATAAAGATGGAAAACTGGTGAGCAATCAAGATTATGTTACACATCAAAGGCAAGATAGTCCAATTAGTGCATGGTTGCTGTCTTCTATAAGTGCAAACATTCTACCACAACTAATTGGGTGTAAGAGTGCACATGAAATATGGTCAACAGTGGAACAAATCTTCAACATACAATCTGCTGCAAAGATCATGTATTACAAAAGATAACTGCAAAGCATAAGGAAAGAAAACATGCCAATGAGAGAGTACCTGACCAAGATCAAGACACTCTGTGATCAACTTGCATCAGTGGGTCATAAAATCTCAGACACTGAGCAAGTTTTATGCATTCTAGGTGGTTTAAGTGAAGAATATGAGGCAGTGGTAGTAGTCATTTCTTCAAAAGAAACAACACCCAATATACAGTATGTGCACTCTACATTACTAGCACATGAATGGAGAATAGAAAAAAGAAGATCAACAATTTCAGATATTTCTGTAAACTTCACCAGTAACAACAGGTTCAAGAATCAAGAAAGAAGTAACAACAATAAAAATCAGATTAACTTCCAAAGAGGTGGTCAATCCTCTAGATCCAGAGGAAGAAATGGAAGATACAGCAACAGCAATAATAGACTAAGGTGCCAAATTTGTAAAAAGTTTGGTCATGCAGCTAACAAATGCTATTTCAGATTTGATGCCAACTACATCCCATCTCAACAAAGCAACAACAATTCAAGAAATTATAATCTCAGTGCAAACATGGTGAATACTCATCCAGATCCTAAAGAACAAGCAGATATCAAAAGTACAAAGACTGCAAAAATTGATGATATTCAGGATGAAAGTTGGTATCCAGATTCTAGAGCTACCGATCATGTAACAAATAATCTCAACAAACTAAACTTGGGAAGCAGTGAGTACAGAGGTAAGCAATTAATTCATATGGGTAATGGTGAATCAGTGAAAATTACACACATTGCAAATGCAAGTTTCACTGGCAGAAAAGAACTCTTTCTAAAAAAATTACTAAGAGTTCCATCTATTAGAAAAAACTTATTAAGTGTCTCACAGCTTTCCCAAGACAACAATGTGTATTTTGAATTTTATCCCAAATACTGTTTAATTAGAGACATTCTAACTAAGGAAATAATTTTGCAGGGTAAGGAATTTAAGGGATTGTACAAATTTGATGTTGCAAAATCAAAAAACTCTGAATTCCATGGAAAATGGTGTAATGTTACTGAAATTGAACATGAAGATAACTGTAAAGATTTTGATATTTGGCATTCCGAACTTGGACATCCAAGTGTAAGCATTGTAAAAAAGGTGTTATGTAATGATAATATTACTGTTAAAGATATTGCAATGCCTTATGTATGTACATATTGTCAAATGGGCAAAAGCCATAAACTTGCATTTCCAGTCTCAAAAACAAACTACACAAAACCCTTAGAATTAGTTGCTTGTGATTTATGGGGTCCATCTCCTGTTAATACAGATTATGGTTACAGATACTACATATCATTCGTTGATGCATATTCTAGATATTCATGGATTTATTTTTTGAAAACAAAATCTGAAACTTATGATGCAGTATTACAGTTTATAACTCAAGCTGAAAGGCAAACAAATTGCCAGTTAAAAGTCTTGCAGACTGATGGTGGAACCGAGTTCCCACCACTTAAGGAATACCTTCAAAAGAAAGGTATAATACATAGAACAACCTGTCCATATACATCAGAACAAAATGGACTGGTTGAAAGAAAACACAGACATATTGTTGAGACTGGGCTTACTTTGTTAGCCCAAGCATCTCTTCCCTTAAAATTTTGGCCAGATGACTTTGCTACTACTGTGTTTTTAATAAATAGATTACCCACTAAAGTCTTACAGTTTAAATGTCCAGTGGAAATTTTATATAAAATTAAGCCAGAATATCATAGTTTGAAAGTATTTGGATGTTTATGCTTTCCCTATTTAAGACCATATAATACACACAAGCTAAGTTTCAGGTCATCACCTTGTGCCTTTTAGGCTATGCAGCCAATAAGTAGGGATACAAATGTTTGGATAGCAATGGAATTTTTTTATTATTTCTAGACATGTGGTGTTCAATGAAAAAATATTTCCTTTTAGTCAATCAAATATAAAAACATCACAGAAAGTGTATAATTCAAAATTTTCCATACCACCAATACCTGAGCAACTTGATGTCATAACTCAAGTTGAATAATGAAGAATGCAGGGTAACATAGATTCAGAATCCTCTGTCAAGTCCACTTCACAACACACAGTGCTCAGACCTGAGCCAGGTTATGAAGAAGATGAACAAGCTCGAAGCACAAGTCAGACATCACATATGTGTAACGACCCAGAATTTCAGTCATTTGAAATTCGTATATTTAATTGATTGTAAATATGCACAAGCAAAATTTATAAGCTGAATAAATAATATTTCGAATATCTAGATTTAATTGGATAATTAAATTGTTAATTTAATATTTGAAATTGCGTAAATAATTAGAATTTGCATTTAAAATGAATAAAAATGATTTGTAAAGTGATATTAAATCATATTTGAATTGGAATGATGTTAGAGAACTTTTAAAATCGAATTAAAAGTTAATTTGTAGAAATTGAATATTTTAATATTTAATTGACGAGTAAAAATAGCCATTTTTCAAACAGTCTCGGATTTCGACGAAACCAGTTTCATTGGATCCGTAATGTTAAATTATTGTAAGATTTCAAATTTCGTATCAATCGGACTTACGGTTTGTCCGGGGCAAGCTAAAACGCGTAGAAATCGGTTTAAGTGAATTTTAAATTTAAATAATTCGATCCGGAAACCTATCTTCCAAATACTTTCGAATTGGCTCCCGATATATATTCCATTGCGTTCGGAATGAGGGTAAAACATTATAAACGCCAGGTGGCACGCTTCGTTTTGAGTTCGGAAAATTTTCGAATGAATAGTGCGCGTAAATTTTATATAAAAGCCCCTAACTTTCTCCATTCTTCACAAAACCTAACAAGCGAGGGTTAGCCGCCACCTTCTATTTCAATGGCCAGAAATTTCGAATTTTCTTCCTCCATTATCTCTCAATCCGTAAACATTTAGCCAAAACCTTCAATTACAAAGTTGTAGAGCTTCTCGAGATCTATAAATCCATACGGTGATGATCAAGTTTAGTGAAGCGGATTGGAGGCTAGTGGCTCACGTTGTAGCTGCGTTCAAGGGGCTGGATCTCATGTAGGGGGTGGCCGAGCTTCACTAGATGGTGGCCGAAGGTGGCTCTCGTGATGGCCTTCGACGTGGTGGAGCTCGATCGTCTTCAACTTCAACGTGGTGGCCGCGATAATTCGTTGAAGAGCGGCGGCTTATGGGTTAATTTTGCACGACTTGGAACGATGGGAAGAAGAAAGCACCATCGGCCAGATCTGTAGCCAAGCAAAATCAAAGGCTGAGATGAATTCTAGGGTTAGAAAATAAAAATAGAAATTGAATTGATTATATACATTAATTCGTACGATCTTTAAAATAGCATAACTTTTTCATACGAGGTCCGTTTCGTACGAAACAAATTGCGTTGGGTTCGTACGGATGAGCACTACATTATGCAGCTGGATTGAGATTAATTTGAGCTAGTGAAAATTTTGGTTGAAATTAAACGTTCGTTTAATTTTAATCGGAATAAATCGCTAACGCGACGACTACAAGCAATGTGAGTACAACTCACTTTTTCTGACTCACTGATATTTTTATATAAGTGAGAAATAATTTATTATATGACGATTGATGATTGTTTGGATGATATATGATATATTGATTGGTATTTGGATATATATACCTGCCTATTGGAGCAGATGAGACCCTATACGTTCCCGTATATGAGCGGATGACCCTTTGTACGCACGTCTGCCTTGTAGCGGACATTGTACACATATTCTAATATGTATATTTGTTGCAGGCGATAGGTTGGAGGGATCCAACTGGATTCCTCAACAGTATTGATTTTATTTACATATATTTGTGATATATGCTGTTATCATATGATATATGACGTTTGGATGTCGTGATTGATGTATTTGGTGTCGTTGCATCATTTGGCCTATTTTGAAATAATAAAAATATTAAAGTGATGATTTCCAAATTTAATGGATTTTTATAAGTGAATAAGATTTAAAATTTGTGAATTTATTAAACGAATGAATTTTATAAGTAAATGATTTATAAGTAATCAACTTATAATTTGGGTTTTTGGGTATAAAATTGAGTTATAAATGGAATTGGTTAATAAGGGATTTTATATATAGTAGTTATTATAAAAAGAAAATGGAATTTATAAACATGGTTTCATAAATCCGAAATCAAATAAATTTGACAAGTATAGAAATTATTAAAGGAGATATATCCACGATTTTGGACAGTGGATAATCCTTTAATTAATTATGTAGAAGTGTTGAATGTGGTTAGAGATTTATATCCACGATTTTGGACAGTGGATTATCTTTAATAAAATATGTAGAAATATTGGATTTGGTAGATGGACTATATTCACGATTTTGGATAGTGAATAATATTTTAAAATTATATAAATGTTTTGGGAAGTGATATATTAAATAGAATTAAAACGGTTTGAAGTTGTTTTAAAATGTGTTAAGGATCGAAACCATAGATTTCAACATTCATTGTTGAAATAGACGTTTTCAAGAAATAAGGAAATGATGGACTATAACACTGTTGTTATAGTAAATGATTTCCGAAAGGAAATGTTTTTGTATAGTATTGGGATTTATATATCTATCTTAATTTCGAATCCATATACTATTGATTTTGGGTTGTCGTAACGATGTTTTACGCAACATTCGTTTGACCCGAATCAAGATGTTTAAGAGAATGATTTCCTTAAAGAATAAAATATATACTTAATCGTATTTTAAGTATATGTAATATTTTCTAAGTGTTGAAAATAAATTGAATTGTGAATTACTTATTATTAAATAAGTATTTGGAAAAGTTTTCCAATGATTGAAATGTTTTGAGAATTATATCTTTTTAAAGATAATTTGAAGTGAATGTTTGGCAAGTAACTTAATTAATAAAAGATTAATTGAAGGGCCCAGTGATTGTTATAGTGCTGAATATTTGTTTGTTTGCTTTGATAGTTAAATAACCGACTATTAAATTGCCCAAAATTTTAGTTCCTCGACTTGATGTGGGAACCATTTAGTCGTACACTTAGTACGTAGCCTTCTGTGTAGGCTTGATTATCGTTTGTATTGAGGATGTTGATTCGTATAGTGCGGAGTATTACTCCAATCTATTGAGCTTTCTTCTTGGCCCGAAGGATAGCAAGTTGAAAGTTGAAAACGTGATAGGTCTACGAGACTTAGTTGCTGTGTGAGGTTGAGAAACGCTTTTGCGTTGTTGGTGCGAAGAGACCGGGATCAGATCTATCTGAAAACCACTTCGGACCAACGTATATGCGACGATTATGCAGGTTGCTTGTGATGATATTGATTTTCGGAGTTTCATAGTGGGGGACTGCTTGTTGATCGTTTGGGGATTAAAATCCCAATATACATCCAGTAGCAGTGGTCTCTTCATTATGAAATATCCAATGCGAGGACAATTCGCTACTAATCCTATGGATTTTCCGACAGGATGTGGTAGGAAAGTACCTTCGGTTTGTCCTGTTCCTGGACAACTTGTATGGATGTTTGTCTGACATTGCATTTCTAATGATTATGAACATTGGTTTTTACAAACGTACATCAGTGGTGGCGAAGAAGGCAGCTTCTCTTAGCTTAACAATCTCCTTGAGACGTATGTGCTTAAGGGTTGTATTTTTGTGGAAGGCAATTAGTAGTCAACGGAAATGGCCGTGTGGCATTCTAAGTGATGTGATATGTGATTGTAAAAGGTAATCGTTACCTCTAGCCTCATCAACTGGAAATGACCAAAACAGGGTTAGATGCAGCAGGGCTAAGTGAGTCATTCCCATCAGGATATGATCATCCTCTTATAGATATATCTTTGCACGCTATGACGTCGTGTATCTGATTATTGTGGTTTGTATGCTAGAGGGTCGTCGGAAAGGTCGGTAACGACCGGAAGATGAAATATTTGGTACCATCTAGTAAGAGGTGGGCCGGTCTTGTGTTGGTAGAGGGCAGATGTTCTGTGCCTCGGGACATCCATCTAGAGGTGTACCCCTTCGGAAGGTAGTCCCTTCACCTGGTCATTTGTATGGAAATTCAAACTCCACTACGTACCCGCCATTTTTATTGTATTACCCAATTAGGCTATATGCTGGAATTTAATCAATGTAAGTATTTCGTCTATGATTAATATTATTTGTATATAGTAGACACTACTATAATACAAGAGGATTTGATATGATATGTTTTAGTTATCGTAAGGTAAAAACATGTCCGTGTTTATGTGTGGACTTGTCTTACGAGATACTTTTGTTTTGAAAACTAAGGAAAAGTTTGGTAATTTAATAAATTCAGTTGAGTGTGTTTCTCACGCTGGTTTACCAGACTGATCCGGGCGTTCTTCCTTTTCAATGCTCGGGTCAGACCGAGTATATCTACAGGTTATGCTTTGGTGCTTTTGGAGCTTCAGCAGGCGAGTTGAAGATCTTCATTTCGTACGTCCGTATTTGCTTGATTATCCACTGTGCTTAGTTGTTATTTATTATCGGCTGCTGTGAGGACAGGTTATTATAACTGTTCAAGCCGATAACTCTGATTGATTGTTGAACTCTGATTGATGTATGTATATACAGTTTCTATTTTGTAAAGATCATTGATATGTTATTATATATTTTCCGCTGGGATGTGAGATTCTGTATTGTTCTGTTTGGCTCTTTCTTCTCTTCTCTTCTTCTCTCTTCTTTTCTTTCTCTTGACTTTCCGTCATTTTTTGCTTTTTGGGTCAGACATATGTGGATTATTGTCGATTCAAAGGGTACGGATTTTCGGTTCGTTACAATATGTGTCCTATTAATCAGTCAGACTGCAGTCAACCATTAGATGATTTGCAATCATCTAATGATCAACAAGAAATCACAGCTGAAGTACCACACCAACCACCTGCACAAACTAGACATCACGTGATAACAAGAACCAAGAGTGGTATATTCAAGCCAAAAATATTCAGTGCTGCTATGAATACTGAAGAACTAGATACCTATTACCAAGCCATACAGAATGAAAATTGGAAGACTACCATGGAAGAAGAATACAATGCATTGATAAAAAATAAAACCTGGGAATTAACTCCATTGCCAAACAATAAAAATGTTATAGGCTGCAAATGGACATATAAAATAAAGAGAAATGCTGATGGTTTAGTTTCTAAATATAAGGCAAGGCTAGTAGCAAAAGGGTATTCACAGTAAAGTGGCTTTGATTTTACTGAAACTTTTTCACCAGTTGTGAAACCCTCAACTATTAGAATTGTTCTTACCATTGCCTTACATAGAAACTGGAACATCAAGCAATTAGATGTAAATAATACCTTTTTGAATGGTATTTTACAGGAGGAAGTCTATATGGAGCAGCCTCCAGGTTTTGAGCAAAAGAAGGCAGACAAACTTGTATGCAAATTGAACAAAGCAATCTATGGACTCAAACAAGCACCAAGAGTATGGTTTGAGAAGCTGAAGTCAACACTAATCAGACTTGGCCACAGCTCAACAAAATCAGACAACTCTCTATTTACAAAATTTAATAATAATGTAATCATGTATGTACTAATATACGTTGATGATTTTATTATTATAGGCAGTAGTGAATCAGAGACGAACAAACTCACAGAGCTCTTAAATAAATAATTTTCATTCAAAGACTTGGGGAACTTGAATTATTTTCTTGGCATTGAAGTTAAAAGATTGTCTCATACAGAAATATTTTTAAGTCAAAGAAAATACATCTCTGAAATCTTATAGAGAGCAAAAATGGATCAAGCAAATGCAATATCTACACCTATGGCAAGCAATTCACATCTGTCCAAGTACAAAGGAGAATCCATATCAAATGACAGGCAATACAGAAGCATCGTAGGAGCTCTACAATATGTGACAATATCATTTAGTGTCAATAAAGTGAGTCAATATATGCAAAATCCACTGGATGAACATTGGAAAGCAGTTAAGAGAATACTAAGATATCTTAAAGGAACTATAAATCATGGATTAAAACTGCAATCAAGCAAATCTATCAATATAAAAGGGTATGCAGATGCAGACTGGGCAACAGACATGGATGACAGAAGATCTACCACTGGCTACTGCATATTTCTAGGCAACAATCCAGTTTCATGGTGCTCAAAAAAACAGCCCACTGTATCTCGGTCAAGCACTGAAGCCGAGTACAGAAGCGTTGCCAATGCAACAGCTGAAGTAATATGGATAATTTCCCTGCTCAACGAACTTCATATCAAGATTACTGACAAATAAACAATCTGGTGTGACAATCTAAGCACTATTATGCTCTCGGCAAACCCAGTGCTACATGCTAGAACCAAGCACATAGAACTAGATCTGTATTTTGTCAGAGAACAAGTAACAGAGGGAACGATCAATATAAATCACCTACCATCACCTTACCAAATCGCCGACGTTATGACAAAGCCCCTATCAAAAAAGAACTTTGTTTGCTTTAAGCATGATTTGAAAGTCACTGAGCTCGACAATAACATTCGAAGCTTCACAGCATCATCTACTCCAATCAAAGAGAAATTCCAGGTGGCAATCAACTGAAATTCCCTCTTGATGGAAAAGCATGGCTCAATCTTTTGTAATTTAACCAAAATCGGACTCCACAGCTTATTCTCATTTTCTTCAGCTTCCGCAACAAAAAGTAGAGCTTTTTCATCACCAGAAGGTGGCGAGTGATAGATCTACACACTCATCAAATCAAAGCCCTCATCTTTCTTTGTAGGGCCGAAGAAAATTGCAAACCCTAACTCGAAGTTAGGTTTGAGGGGAGGTATTGAATGAAGATATGAAGCCGCAACTATCAACATAAAAGGACTCAAAGTAATTGAAGCGGGTTATGTTGTATTGGGCCATTATGAAGCCATTTATCTTTTATAAATACGAAAACGTAACCAGTACAAGTATTATCATTCTGTTGCACAAATACATTCAGTAATATCAAAAACTTATTCTCATACTTTCTGTTTCTCAAATATTATCAATAAAATCAAGATTCAAATTCTTTCCAATAATAACTCTGTAATTTTTAACATATTCACACACCAGAATATTCATAATATAACACTCCTCCTTAAATATATCTATATAAATTATTTTCTCATTAAAAGTTTTATTTATAAGAAAACCAATGAGAAAATCTTAATCAACGAAAAGTGTGAAATTTGATTCGTTTGAAATAATAATTATGTAATGTCATCATAAGGGTTGATACTTCTGAATCAAGATAATACATTATAAAAACTGTACTAATTAAAAAATCAGAGTGAGACAAGCATCATTGTCCAGTGGTTAAGTGATTCGACTTTGATACGAGATGTCACAAGTTCGAAACTTGCGTTGCGTAATTCGAACATTTATTGGCATGTGATATATTGTCACAGTGACATGTTATATATAAAGTTAAAAATAAAATCAACAACCAGAGTGAAGGGAAAAGATATATTTATGCACAATTATGCATGCTTCCCAAATTTACAACAAATTATTCAATTGGTTCCTTGACAAATTCAACGCTACCAATTATATAAATTATTTCTTGAAATGTTGATCTTAGAGTTGCTTTTGCTAAGAGATTTCGGAATTTTCTTCAGACTGATTTGTTTCACCTTGATCTTAGTTTCTTTGTCACGTTCATGGAGAAAAACTTGGGAGATATATGTATGGCCTGTCAACAGATACTTTCGGATGAGGATAGTACCATATCCACATCCGTATTCGAAACCATTTTCGGATATCCGCATCCGCGGATATGAACGAATATCGGATAATTATCATATCCGCTAACTATCGATAAATCAAGGATTACAAAAAAAATAGTTTAACATAAATATTTTTCAATCTCATCGATTATAAAAGTGTTAAAAATTAAGAAATATGATGATGATAAATAATTTCGAGCAGTTAATAAGCATTAAGTGCATACTATATATACTACTAACTTAATAAAATAATAAACAAATATCATTTACTGCATTAAAATACACATAATTTAAACTATAATCTTGATATAAACTGGACGGAAAATTTTCGGATGAGGATGTCTTCGTATCAACGTCCATTTTTTCGAATATCGGATATTTAATTATCCGCTTTTTGGATGCAAATGCGAATGGATTTTGGATTTTTCAGGTATCTATTGCCAGCCCTATCTTTGTGGTCCCATCACCTTTGAATGATATAATCTAGTTGAATTTGAGCTAAATAAGGTACATTGTCTTCATGAATGACAATTGATCATTTTATAGTTGAAGGAAGCTCACATGCATTTTGTGATGCTCCATTATTTTAATGTCTAAAATTGATGTTAAAACTATCGTTAACGCATGTGCAATCATCTCAGGTATAAAAAACAATGCATCTTTGGGTGAATAATTCAAAACAACCATTTTAGACACACACACACACACACACACACACATATATATGTATGTATGTATGTATGTATGTATGTATGTATTGGAATTAAGAAATAACATATTACATCAACGTATCTATTAAATAATAGTAAAACGGAAGAATTTGAAGTTCTCTTATTAAGTCCAGGAGTTATCTCCATTCACCTTAATTCTCTATAAGTCCAGATATTTTATTTTTAAAATCCTATACTTATCACTTTACAATTATTCTGCCAAACATCTCACGCTATTTTACATTCACATACCTTATTTTTTTTAATCTACAATTATTTACAAATCTTTCACGGATCGCTCTCAAAATTTTACATTAAAGTCCACATATTTAAATAATTACATAATCCAAACTTTAAACTAATTAATAAACTTAGTCAACTAATATTTATTAATAAATCCTAAAAGATGGAAGTTCTAGTATGTAAAATACAAGCATATCAATAAATTGATAAGAAAAATTCATTTAATGTAAATATTACATACACACACACACACATATATCACATAACATAAACTATATGCATTAATAACAATAACAAATTTATTTACTAAATGGAGTTATCGTAGACTGTACTCTATTAACTTCAAGTACCAAGATTTTAATTTTTTTACAATTACTTAGAAATCCTTTTCGATTATTTTCTAATATTACATTCAAGTTCACATATTTAACTAATTATGTAATCTTAATTTAAATTAGGTAAATGAATTGATTAAATAATATTCATTAATCCATCTAAAAATCCTAAAATATGATAATTTCAAGTTATACAACATTCATATATATGAGAAAAAATAACAAAATTATTTTTTATTCGGATATAAAGGTATTTAAATTATGTAATATAAATGTATACGTTAACAACAGTAACTATTTTAATTTCTAATTCATTTATTTCAAAAATATTATTGTACGTTACATAACGTAATTTTAGTATTAACAACATTTAAAAGATAAATTTATATTTTACAGCATTACGACGTTAACGTACAAATTACACCGATAAAATTAGATATGATATAAACATTCTCACTTTCAACATGTTATCAAACCATGCCCAACTCATAATTCAATTAAATAGTACATAACATTATTTTACAACAAAGTTTTAAGCATGACCTTTTTGCGACAACATGAATTCTATGGTTAACTACAAGGATAAGATTTCGCATGTAGATAAGTTAATCATAAGATGCTCTTCTCAATTACAATTATGTACAAAGTTCTTCTCAATTTTCTGCAACATTTTTATATTCAACTTTTTACTATTTTTACTAAATAATCGATAAAAGTTCACATGTAGATAAGCTGATCATAAGATGCTCTTCTCAATTACAATTATGTACAAAGCTTTTCTCAATTTTCTGCAACTTTTTTATATTCAACTTTTATATTTAATTAGTTGTGTTAATCACTAATTCAAATTATTTAAATAAATTCAATTATTTAATGTTCATTAATCCAATTATAAATCCTTTAAAAAAACTAACAATTCATATATATGCAACAATCATATTAATAAAAATGGTAAAGTTATTTATTCACTCATACATATAAAAATATATATCACATAACATAAATTATTTACCTATACAGTATTAACAATTTTAATTTATGTTTTATTTTGAGTTAGAATATTAATTTTTATAGAGATATGTAGTTAACGATGATTAAACAATCAACCATATATTTGAGGGTCACATGTCATTTTAATTTATGATTAATATATTAAAACAAATTTATCATATCATATATTGCATAATAAATATATTTTTATCAATAATTAAAATATAAATATTATTTTTCAGTAACATTACCATGTGCAATGCATGAGTTGCAAACTAGTATCATATACAAGGGTCAATACTACAAACATATTACAATGATGGGTTCTTTAATATAAAACAGAAGAACAAGTACTCAATCAAAATATACAAAATGTACAATCTGAAAGCATGAGTCATGGACTCGTCTCATTCCATTCACATTGCCTTTACCTATAAACCTGAGATATCTCTCTCTCCCTCCATATATATATATATATATATATATATATATATATATATATATATATAGTACAAACGAAAATGAGAATGAAAGGATTTCAATTAGTTTGAGCTGCGCCATAATGCCATGCACCCCAATTCAGCTCAAGGGATTTGATGGTCTTACTAGAGAAAGACAGTCCATGCATCCTTTCGAGATCAATCCCATGTAATTTTACATCATAACTAGACCTACTCTTCTAATACAGTCACAAATAATAGCATAAGAAAACATTTATTGTTAGTGCGCCAAAACGATAATATAGGCACCCTTATTACATCATGCACAATATGACAGTACAAAATAGAGAATAATACTTCAACATACATGTACAACAAATAGTCATTCAATCCCTATTTTCAATGATGCCAACCAAAAGTTTCAAAAAAAAAAAACTAATGCTCAACATAGAAGTAAATACACTAATCCACGAATAGTAATAACACTAGCTACACACCAAACCTTGATAAAAACTTTTAGTAAAAACTAACAATCACACATGCTAATAGATGATAAATACTAACAACTATATATACTAATATCGAGTAATCGCCAATAAATAACAATTACCTACTCCAAAATGTAATTTCCTCTCCGCATTATAAGTACAAAAAGGTATACCTTCACAAATAGTACCTACTCGCCTAAAGGGTATATCCCGTAATGATAAATACTGAATCACACAACAAATGAAAAATAATAGACAATAATATTATTGTTAGAGAACAACGTATTATCACAAAACCAATATGTAGTGTAAAGGATGATATCTTAGTATTGAAATAATATTTATTTTATATAAATTTTCCGATGGAGGACTAATCTCAACACACCCACATATTATCACAAAACTAATTGATAATGTGAGGGATGGTTAGTATTTGTATAGGATTTATTTTATAAACTGTCCGATATGGGATTAATTTCAACAAATACTTCATTCCCAATGTAGTACAATCATTGCATTATTATTTATTTAAACATCATTAATTTGCTGTAGATAATATAAATTATTTAATTATAGTTTGTTGACTAAAATAAAAATATTTTACTTCACAAACAGTCTTGAAAGACAATAAACTGTATGCCTAAATGTCTAGAATCTCACCAGGAACCCAATGCAACAAAGTAGATGTAAATTAGGGTCATATGCAAAAGTTATCACAAGATCTGGACATGTCAATGGATATCCAAAATATCTGAAATCTATAAGCATCCGTATTTGAAAAGCGGATAAATATCCAATATCCGAAAAAAGGGATATGAATGCGGATACGAAGGTATCTGCATCCTAAAATTATCTTTTCGTTTTTTTTAAGATTATAATTAATATTCTGTGTATTTTCGTACAACGATGGACATGTGTTTATCATAATTAAAATTTTATGTACTTTCGTACAATGATGGACATGTGTTTTTTTTATTAAGCTGGCAATTTGTGTTATATGAATTGTATATTAATTGCTCAAAACTATTTATTATCATTTTATTTGTTTAGTTTTCACACTTTTATAATCAATGGGATGGAAAAAAGTTTATGCTAAATTAAAAAAAGTTATTTATATTTTTCGATTTGTCGATCGCTAGCGGATAGGATAATCATCTGATATTTGTTCATATTTACGGATGTAGATATTCGATAGTCGAAAAGGATTTTGGATGTAGATATGATAGTATCTGTATTCGAAAGTATCTGTTTATTTAAATTGTGTGCTAAAAGCACATGAAAAAAAATGCTAGGTGCTACCATGGAAGAAAAAAAATTCTTGTGCTCTACGGTCGACCGAATAACATTTGATGGGCAAGTAACCGCCGACCATGGTAGCCCCTAGCATTTCTTGTTGCTTTTAGCAGTACACTTTATATTTACAGGCCAAAGAAAATCCAGGGTTTAACAACCATTATTTAAATTATGTAGATTTTACCGTATAATTGCCATCTCCTTCAACTGTGCTGAACCCATCCATTGTCGTTGACCATAACCTTTAACTGCTAATTGGTCCTTCCTCCGACCACTTTTCATCTATCGGCCACCGACCCTTAGCTCCCGACGTTGCCGCCTACCCAACCGCCATAGTCCAGTACCTCATCTCACCGCCAACCGCCTACGCAAATCCCCTAGCAGTCGTGTTTAGCCACTAATTATGGTCGATCTACCATCTCTGAGTTGATCAGGTCGCATATATCGACTCCCATCATCTTCCTTAACGACCCGGTACCACCAATCACCTCATGGTCGTCGTTTCATCGGTGTTTGTGGAACCATAAAATCAACGGTCAAGGTTTGTTCATGAATTCTTGACCAAAGGATGCAACCCACCAGAAAATGAATTGTTTGCCATCTCTTTATATGGTCGAGATAAACAATTTTATATATAATTGGATGAGGTTTGGAGATGGTTGATTTCTATAATAATTTGTAATTAGAGAAAATCGTTGGTCAATAAATTGTAATTAAGAATGAGAATTTTGAGATTAGCGAGGAGAAGCAATCTGAATCGTAGAGTTAAGAATGATACATATTTAGAGTGAACATTCAGATTTTGAATGATCGAACTCATTACCTTTAATTGTGTAGTCTAAATTGCTAACCAACTGAGTCGAACCCATTGACAATTATATATCAAAATTTTATTTCTCAAAGGTATTGTATGCAATTAAAACATCAAAATTTGCAGAAAGACGACTCTACTCTAAATTTCCTTTTTACACATTTTCATAAAACAACTCGAATGTTAATAATTAATTAATATTAAACATATCAATTCTGCATGTCATTACACATCACTAATATGTTTAGTTAATGATCTTCTTCAAATACATTCTCGATTTGCTTCATATAATGCTAATATTTCTGGATGATTGGATGATGATACTGTTTTGTAGATCGCCATGTAATGAGTGCATTAATAAATGCATAACCAATTTGAGATCTAGCTTTATATGACTCGAAAAGGTAAACTAAGTGAGCATAACCAACTAAATTTGAACGACCGCCAATGTTAGAATAAAATAAGTGTAATTAGTTATTTCGAGAAGGTACTGTATAATATGCATTATACCATTCAAGATCATGTACAAAAATATATCTATATAATTTCAATACTTCTAACTTCGTCAAAACTATGCAGTTAAAGCACGTGGTAGATTCAATTTGGTGGAGATGCAAAAAGTTATAGTAGGTATACAACGAGGATGTATCGAATGATTCTAAAATAGCATATAAAACTCGTACTTGATATTTTTACAAATATATAAATGATAATTAAATGAAAAATTAACATTCAATTAAATTATAATTAATACATTAATAATTTTTAAAAAAACCATATGTGAATATACAGTAAATAAACGTAAAACTGTTATATAACATAACTGAATTTAGTAGAATATTAGAGTATTTTCATTTATGAAAATATATTAAAAATTCAATTAAATAAATTAATTTCATAACTTTTATAATGTATAAACTTCATTTTTTACTTCATTTCTTTTAAACAAGATATAGGAGAAATAATAAAATATAGCAGGAATAACGAGATATAGCGAAAATTGCAGGGCTTAAAGCGGAAAGACTATATTTGAGGCTATATGGAAAAATCGTAGTGGTAGAAATCCACTATGAGATATAGTAGGGATATAGCGAGGTAATAGCGGAGCGGTAACTACACAGCGTCAAAATTATATTTCCAATCAACTTTAAAGGATATATATTAAATAGTATTAAATTGTGATTTTGATCGAATTAGAAGTTTCCAAACAAATTCAAAATTTTGTGTTGATTTCGATAGCTAGTAAAATATACCTACAAAAATTTTGTTTCGTTTGAAGAGGTTTTAACGAAAGATATACAACCCCGTGTGCTAGAATAAAGGACTTTTTTATGAAAGGTATCTACGATTATGTATGTTAATAATGTTCAACGTGATTACAAGTGATATGTTAAAAATATAGGAAAATGGACTGGAGGAAATCTTTACATTTTTTTAGACCTACGGACGTGGGTTTGTTTTTTTCGTTTCAACGACACGAGCTTTATTTTTTTGTTCAAAAGACATACTTTAGCAAATTTAAACTTGCGCTTCATTATCATTCTTTCTTCCTAATTTCTTCTTGATTTTCATTCTGATATTGCTGATCTTAGTGCAATCTTCTCGATTCAATGACACGTGTTTCTTTATTTTTATATTCGATCTTCTCAATTCTCTATCGATCTTCATCGTGCTCTCCATCTTCATCAAACAATTTCCAGTTCTAGGTATATCATACTTATTTGTTTCGATCTTCTTCTTATATTCCTCTGATATAATATCTTTCGATTCTTAATTATATTTTTGTTTTTCTAGGTTGCACACTTTGTCTTCTTTCAGATTTCGGCACTAGTTTTAGATTTGTTTCAATGGAAAAGTAAGATTTACTATATACTGTTATGTTTCTTTAGCATTGTTTATTGTTGTATAATTTTACTGTTCATCTATTATTCTTGTGAATTTCATATGTAGTTTGTTGCGTTATGCTATATTTATATAGCATTCTTTGCTGTTGTATTCATAATTTTAAATTGATAATGCTATGTCATTCATCATTTTCTTTTTAATTATTTTATTTTGCTTTCATTTAGCACTTAATATTTATCATTTTTTTTAATTTTGTTATTCTATGTTAATTTAGCATTTGTTGTATTGATAATTAACTTATTTCGCTTTACATTTATTATGCTATGTTAATTTAGCATTTTATGTTGTTGTTGTATTCATAAGATTAAGTAAGTTTGCCAATTTATTTTTTTAATTTCTTCTGCAGTACCGATATTTACAATGATGAAGCAAATAGTTTGCTAGTTATTTTTGAACATAATGAGAATTGTTATTTTACTCAACTTACCACAGACTCTTCTTTATTTGGTGTTAAGACTGTAATCTATGAAGTTTGGCCACATCTTAGTCTCTTTTCTATTGAGATATCTTATGTTATTGAGAATAAGAACATAATCATTGACACTGATTTAGCTTTGATTAGTATTATGTGTTTTCTACTTTTCAAGAAAAGTGTATATTTTAAGTTTACTGTTAAGAAAAATGTTTGTGCTATGGAAGCTGATATTGGTGGTTGTGGTTTAGGCCATGCAAGTGTTCAAAGCACTTCAATTGGTAGTAATTCTGCTACAAATAGTGATTCACATGCTGATTTTTCTTATTATTTGAAAGACATGTTGAAGAAAGGTTCTCAAAAAACTATTGTGGATTTTCTTGGTTTCTGTTTTAATGGAGATGGGGATTTTAGGGAGTTTTTGATGACATATCAAATAAAAAATGGTTATGATTTGATTTTTGTAAGAAATTCTCCTGATAGAATGTTGGTTAATTGCTCAAGGTTGAAGGATGGTTGTAAGTTTTATCTTAATGCTTCTTAGGATCCTGGTCTACTCTCTCGATTTTTTATTAGAACCTACAATTTTGACCATTCATGTGGAGGCTGTCTTAAAGATGTTAGTAGAGTTAATATTTCAAGTAGACTTTTCAAATCATTGATTATTGATTAAATTCGAGATGCTCCTATGAAGAAGCCAAAAGATATTATCAAGAAATTCAGAAGAGAGTACAATTTTAATCTTTCGTATTATTATGCATATAGCGGAAAAAATTGGCTTTGAAAGAAATATATGGGGATGATGCTATGTCATAAAACAATTTAAATTGGTATTTGAAGGCGTTGCAAAAGTATAATCCAGGTAGTTATGTGGCCATGGAAGTTAATCCTTCAACCAATCAATTTGAAAGAGTTTGTATTGGTTTTGGTGCTTGCCTACTTTGATTTAAGCACTGTCGGCCTGTAATATTTTTAGATGTGGCTGCTTTAAAGGGAAGACCGGGTACTTCTAAAAATGGTAACCAAGGTATGAGTTTCATTTTAATTTTGTTTTATTTACTTATTTATTTTTCTGGTAATGATATATTCAACTATCATTGTTTAAAGCAGTACTTAATTTTTAATGCGGACATGTTTACACTATAACTGTTTGCTCTATTTTATTCAACGGTTGAGCTGTTTACACTAGAAATGTTTATAGTATAAATGTTTATAAAACAAGAACTAAAATTTTATGCTGCAGTAACTAAAAGACTTTAAAATAACATATGCTAGATTCATATATCATTTTGAACCTGATTCAATTGTGTGTAGTAGAAAATATTAACATTTAATACAGGTTCTAATGTTTAATATAATTTGTGTTTCTTACTGCTGAGCAGTCATTAATTATTTATTTTGTAGGTTTCTTTCCTCTTGCAATGGGTATTGTTTCATACGAAAACGAAGCTAATTGGTCTTGGTTTTTGTTCCGTTTGAAAGAAATGTTCATGAAGATCGGTCTTTAGTTTTTATGTTTGGTCATCGGTAGGGTCTTATTTTAGATGTTCCGAAAATATTTCCTTCTTCATATCATAGCTATTGTTTACTTTACATGGAACAAAATATTGGTACTGTTGTCAAGGTGGCTAAAGGTGATTCATCTATTGTTGAGTTGTTTAAACTTTGTGTTAGAGCTTTTAATAAGTATGATTTTGAGCGATATCTTTCTAAATTTAAGGATATTGGGGTACATCCGTAGAAAATTTTCTAAGAGATAAACCTTTTCACCATTGGGAGGATTTTTTTTAAGGAAAGCGTTATGGTGAATATTCTTCAAATGTTGCAGAAAGTTTCAACTCATGAATTTTGGAAGATAGAGTTATGCCTTTAACTTCTTGTTTGAATGGTATTCGAGTGAAAGTTATGGAAAAAGTGGCCAGATGAAGAGAGGAATGTCGTTTGTGGGCAACAAATCTTTTTCTTGTTATGGAGGAATTTTTGTCTAAGTTAGTCAATGATGGCTTTGGTTGGGAAGTTTGTAAGTCTTTAGAATTTGTGTTTGAAGTTAAATCTCCTAAGTCACAGGTTGTTGATCTTCAAAATCGTTTATGTAGTTGTAATCAATGGAGAGTTACTAGTTTTTCATATGCCTATGCAATTAATTGCATTAACAAGTATAGGTTATCAGTTTATGATTATGTGAAAGACTATTTTACTGTTAATGCTTTCAGATCTTTGTATGCTAATGCTGTCAATCCAATTCCAGATTTTGATAAGCCAGTTATTGCTGAAAATGATGTTTTGATTAGGCCGTCTAAAGAGGTTCGTGGTGCAGGAAGACCATCTATAAACAGGCGTGGTGGATTTGGATATTCTCAAAGTAAAAGAAACAGATGCAGTCAGTATAATGAAGTTGGGCACAACAAAAGGACTTGTGTTTCTTCTTCAAAAAGTTAATTTTTTTATGTATTTTGTTACTGTAATGGAGTAGTTTTTTAAATGTAAAGCTTCCAAAGCTTATAGAAGAATGAAGTCAGACTATGTGAAATCATTAAAAAATAAAATGTGAAATGTTTTGGTTATTTTATTTTACTAATATCAGTTGTTCCTATATTTTCTATTATTGGTGAATTTCTGTTTTTAGGAATCTACTATTTATTCATATTGCAAAAATATTTAATATGAATTAAAGAATGCATGAGCTGCACTTGGTAATAGCATTTCAATTCAATGCTTGTTATATTTAGCATTTCAGTTGAATGCTAGTTGTATTCAGCATTTCAATTGAATGCTAGTTGTAACTAGCATTTCACTATAAACAGTATGTATCATGTAACGACCCGTTAAATTTATGGTATAGTAGTTGCAATTTAGTGTAACTATAAAATTTATTTTATGTAAACAAAGCATAGTTGAACAAACTTATCAAAATTGAGAGAAATAGTGTTGTAATCAGTTTTGTTATTTAATCTTTGGAAGATAGAGATGGGTAAATCCATTTATGAATTTATAATGGGAAAGAATGAAAAATTATATAATAATAAGCATTTGATTCAATTAAGGGAATTAAATTTTAATTAATGGTCATTAAATAAATTCAACGTTTTGTGAGAAATCATAATAGTTGTGTAAAATATGTACAAACTTCGATTTGGAATTTATTGGATTTATAACGGTTCTGTTATTAAGTGTATGAGTTTAAAAGTTATTCTTTTTGTAAGGTAATAGAAGAATGCATAAAAATAAACAGGGCTTAGTAGAATCGGATACTTAATAAATTGAATAAATTGCCCATTAATGTAGATATGTATAGTGGACTATAAATGGCCTAAGAAAATTAAAATAGGATAATTATTGGGATTTGTAATACAAGAATAAATAGTAACATTTATTTGCAAGGAATCCTATTTAGGACTAGAATTTGGAGTAATGACTATAGTTTGTTTATCTACCCTTGTTTCTTGTTAATTTAAATTTTGGGAATTTATTCAATCTATCCGCCAATTTACTGCAATTAAAGTGAAATGGATTAGTGATTGAGTAATGTAAATATAAATAAGATGAAAAACAAAGGAAATCCCATTTGTAATAAATTATGTAGAATAGAGTAAAGAAACTAGGAAATGAAAATGTAGAAATGTGGATGCAAGGAGATCTTAAGTAATAATAACCTTGTTAGGTAAGTGATAACGGAAATTTTGTGCATAACCAAATAAAAATCCAAATTTATTTGGAAATCAATTGCAATCAATTGAATTTATTGCAATTTAATGGAATTAATATTTAATAGTTTATGTAATTATTATTTGGAAGAAATTGGAATTATTTGTAAGAAGGTATGAACATAATGTTAATTTTTCCTTATGGAATAGTGAAATAAATTGGATGTAAAGGTTTCAATTATACATTGAAATCCATATTCACCATAAAATGTTAATTGAAACCAAAGAAGTTAATATAGGAGTCAAGCCTCATTTATTAATTTGGATTTATTGCAATAGTTAATACCATAGAATAAAGTTAAAGCTAATTTAAATTTTTATTTGACCATTGTTGATATAACTTTAGAAAACAAGATTTTAGTTATAATTTGAGTGTTGATTCAACAAATGGTATTTACTACATATAAAAATGGAATTAAACGTAAAATATTACGTTATTAAAGTTAAAATGAAAGTTGTAAACATTTGACTTAGAGAACAATTGAGTGAAATCTTATCTAGTGTAAATTTCATCATATTGACATCCATAACTGTGAATAATAGGAAGAAGGTAAATTAAATAAACTTAACCAAACTATTAATGTTGAATATTAAAAATTTGAATTAATAAATATTAAAAATAGCCATTTTTGTCACGGACTCGGATTTCGACGAAACCAGTTTCATCGGATCCGTATCGGTGAATTATTATAGGGTTTCAATTTTCGTATCGATCGGACTTGTCGTTTGATCGTACGGACGCGAAACGCCTTGAAATCAATTTTATAAAAAAATCAATTTGAAATCAATTTGGAAATCTTGTTTTCAGCATAACTTCTTCATACGATCGAATTTGGTCGTGAAACTTTTTCCATCGCGTTCAGAATATTTTGAAACACCTATTTGGATATATAGTTTTAACAAATTCGGTTCCGGAGACATAGCGGGCTTTTTGGGCTATAGTTTATTCCGTACGTTCATCCTATAGTCTATCTACCCTACCTCTAGCCCATCTATAAGTATACCGTGATAAACCCTAGCCTTCTTTCTTCTGTCAATTGGTTATACGTACATTTTCCTCATCCCTTTTCTCCTCTCCAATGTTGAAAAACCTAGATCTATCCACAGTTCAAAAATCAAAAGCCAAAACTCAAAAAAATTCAGAAAATTCCCAAAAAATTATATGTTAATGTTCTCGAGACGCGTAATCTACTGGTGCAATTCGTTTTTCAAATGGAGTTAGCGTTTGCCCAGAATTAATTCAAACAGTCCGTGACCTTTCATCATCGTCGTCGTCGCAAACTTCATCGGATCGAGAAACTGTTTCTGGGTATTGTAGTATGGACGATGGGGATCACATCAATATGGTTTTTGGGTCGATTCAACGGCTGGATCTCGTGCAAATTTCGAACTAGGGTTCGAATTTCAAAACTGCAGCTGAGATTGGGGACGTTCTCGTGGTCGCCTGAGGTGGGGGCTGGCCTGGAGGAGGGGCAACGACGAGGTTTGGGTTGCCAGGGGTCGGCATCGTTCAGCATAGCGCGGCGTTCGTGGGGGATAGCGATGAGGATTGGGTCTCGTGTTCCATCAGCACTGGGACGCGTTCTTGTCTGTGAGCAGATTGCGCGTGAAAGCATATTCTGACGTGTGCTTTTGAGTGGCAAGTTTTGTTTTGTTGATAATTTAATTTTATTTCCAAGTCGATTTACGATGATATTTTTTGCATACGAACTCCGATTCACACGATTTTTCTTTTGTTAGGATCGTAATTAAATTCCAGATCTGATGACACTGGTTTGGACAGATTTGGAAACCGTCAAATTTTTGAGCTTAATTTGAATTTAAATTCGATTTAAATTCCAAAGGTGAGTGTTTTAACCCACTCACAATTACTAGAAGCTTTTATGTTTGTTAAATAAATTTTAGAAATGAATAGAAATTTATTTATGAGTTTTTGGCATGTTATTTCATCCATAACTGTTGAATTGCATTTTATTGAATTTAGCTGTTAATTAAACTGATTGATTGCGTATAAATTGGCTGTTAGAAATTATTGTTGCATATGAACTGCTAGATTAACAGTTATATAAATTATTGGGGAATATAAACTGTTAGGTTAATAGTTGATAAATATAATTTGAAATAAACTGCCAATTATTACCTGTTGTATATTACCAAACATATATTGTTATTGATTGATATTGATGGATGTTTGTGATTGGATTATGGATGTGTTGTTGAATGGATGTTTATTTGGATATCATTAAACTGCAAGTTAGCATACATTTCACATTTCATTCGGGATTGTGGTTTGAAATGATAAAACCGCAAAGTTTTATTTTAATTTGCGGATTGAAATGATAAATATCCGTATCACTTGACCATAGGATAGAAAATTATATACAGGCACCGCGGTATATATATATATAATTATTTTAAAATGTGATTTCTATGGTTTGGATGGAATACGGTTTATAATAATCTTAAATTTTATACTGTATAAATATTTTTCTTCCATATTTATATACATATGAAGTTGAAAATTTTGAAATTAAAAGGCATATAAATTCCTTTATTTAAATGGAAGAAAATTTGGAAAATGGAGTTTGATAAATTTATATCATATGTTTAAATGTTAAGTTTGGAAATTTAAGATATGATATTTATAATTGGATTTTTTTCAAGATAAATTGAAATGAATATTCTAGTATAATTGAAATTGAAAAAAATTATATATATTAAATTACTAGAAATTGGAGTTTTATTTATTTATGGGTTTATGTGAATATTCAAAACTAAATAATAAAACATTTAATTTGTTGAAAGAATGAATTCCAGCTTTAGTTTTGAATATTAATACTCCAATGGATTCGTATATATAGAAATTGAAATGGTTTTGGGACTTGAAGTAATATTTTGGATTTTGGTTTAACTTTAAAAGAAGAAATATTTGGAAAGCCATGTAATTTATTTCTTTATAAAGCAACAGTAAAGTTAAACCTTTTTAATTCGCATACCGTTGAATATCCAAACCATTTGAGTTTAAAAGTTATGGTTTGAAATTATGGATTTCCAAAAATATTAAGCTTTGAAAATATTCGATTTTCAGATATTATGAAGCTAAAGCCTTTTAATTTTTGGAAAGGAATTATATTTGGAATAAGTGGTAAAATATGGTTTTGGGTTTTGGAATGATATCGTAATATTATGGTTTTGAAATGGATTATATTCTGGTTTTAAAGTATAAACAATTTTTAAATGACCGCGGTGTTATAATAACGATTGGTTGGCAAAGAGACCGGGATCGGATATGGACATACTCTCTGTCGATACCGAAAACCACTTTGACTAACCGTGTACGCGGTGGAGATTCCAGAATGAAGTAGGTGGTGGCGACGTTTCCTGTAAGGTAAATACGTGGACCCAACTCCCGTGAGTTGGCATAAGGTGGCTAAAACAGGAGCGATTCTCAGGCCAATGAGGTCATTCCTCTGATCGGACGCTCCTCTTCGATATTATACTTTGACTTGGATTGATTCAGTGGCCACTTCTATATTTTTGATTTTTGGGGGAGTTAGTTCGAGGTGGGCGGCAGCTGCGCGCTGCGCGTTACCATCAGCCTGGATAGCAATTGGTATATCTACCCTGGCATTGCCTAGTTGTGCCGTGTCACCTACCCTATCGCGCCTTGTACGAGTTTGGTTTTCTCCTGTAGCCCGTGTGGTATCCTCTGGTGGCTTCCCGATCAGGAGGGACTATGATATTGGACGGACTACTGGGACTATTACGTGTTAAGGGCTATATGGGTAACCCCTTAACGCTATTAAAAAGTAAGTTTATTTTATAAATAGACACTATTATAATAGCGCAATATACTACATAGTAAATAGTTTAACGGATCCTTAGGAGATGTAAATCCCGAGCATCTCTTGAGTTACTGCACTCATATTTATTTCTGTTTATTTAACTCACATAAGATTTTCTAGTCTGACTCGAGTGTTTTTGTCTTTTCAAATTCGCTCGGGTCAGTCCGAGCGTTTCAAGATAGCAGGTTTTAGCTTTGGAGGACGAAGACGAAGATTCAGTATTATTTTATATATATAGTATTGCACTACACACTCTTTCTATTCCGCTGCATTGTTGTATTGGTATGTGTAACTCTGATGTTCATTGTATAAGTGAAATAACTGTTTTGTAAACTGTTTTGAACTGTATATTTATTATTATATTTTATCCTTCCGCTGTGAGATTCTATTTTGTTTTATTCCTTCTCTGTTTTTCTTATTTACCCCATAACAATCCGCCCTTGCGTATGCTTTGAATCGGCATGTGTGTCGTTTAAAGTGTGCGAAAAGGCGGGATGTTACAGTTGGTATCAGAGCGAGGTTTAGCGATAAACCTTGGCTTTGTGGGGTTTGACTCTTTGTTAATAGGGTAGAAATATCCTATGGGAGTCGCTGAGTGTATATATATGAGAGAGAGCGTATTTGTTAGTATTAATAAAAGATTTTGATATTGTGTTAATCTGTTCCGTTTTGTATTTATAAATTCTGGTTGATGCATGGGACGCTATGCCATCAATAGGGATTTCTAAACACTTAATAGGACAGACCGACATAATATCCGTTTTTAATATAGGTGAATGAAATAATTTTGCCTATTATATTTTCTATATATAAAAATGTTTTATAAAGATATATATATATATATATATATATATATATATATATTTGGTTGCTATAGATTGGATGTTGGGCAATAAAAATATTTATAATAACTGAAGCTAAGTGAAATTATAATAAACCAAATTTGGAGATTTAGAACTTAAGTCCGGGGTTTTGAAAATTTGCTTCCAAAGAATTTGTGAAATTTATTTATTTGGTTTATAAGTAATTTCTTATATAAATATAGTATAATTTGGAAAAATTTGTTTTAAAAAGAAGATTTTGAGAAAATAAATTCTGTACTTTCCTCTCTGTCGCTGGAAAATAATTTCGGTGATGGCGGCCGCATCATCGATTTTCATTTTCGAGTCTCAAAAGGGAAAGGCCACTGTAGTAAATTCTACTGCAGATTTGTTTTGGATTTATTTGAAATTTTAATTGTTTAAAGATTATTAGAGATATAAAGGTTGTAAGAAATTAATTATCTATTATTTAAAGTAATTTTGAAATTTGACCCGGTGTTTAATTCTTAAATTTCCATTAATTAATTGATAAAAAATTTTGTTAATGAAATGAGTTAAGTAATAAATGAATTGAAACCTCTAATTTAATAAGAGAATTATTGCAAAGCTATAAAGAGGAATTTGCATACATATGAGATAAAGAGTAATATGGATAAGCATTTAATTAATTAAATAATGGAGATTAAACTTGTATAAGTTCAATTGCTTTTTCTTTAACATAAATAACTTACCAATATATAAAAGTTGAAATGTTAAAGGAGAAACTAGAATTGAATATTTTACAAGTAGGAATTTTAGAAATAATGAAGTATTCAATAAATTACTGTTATAATAAGAATTTAATGGTATAAACTTAGGTTATAATTGAAATGTTACTGAAAAGGGTTAAGAATTATTAATAGATGATATGAACCTAAGTATATAAAATGAAATTCAAAAATAAGAATTGATTGGATGATTATTAACCTAAGTATGTTTTAATCTCCCCTATTTTAATATAATGGAAAGTAGGAAAATTTGAAATGACTGCAATTCATAGTTGATGAATAAATAAAAACTTCCACTTGTAAGAATGAATGTTAGCAGATTTAGAATTTAAGGGAAATCTTACAAGTGAAGAGTAAGGAAATGAAGATATTCAAAATATTTGTTGTTATTAATGAGAATTTATTTTATAAACTTAAGTGATAAAAAGGAAACTTAAGTAATAAAAAGGAAATACAAATATAATGAATTTGGTGATAATTGGAAAATAAAACTTGTAAGAAATAAAGGAATTCCTCCATAAATAAAGGGAAGAAAATCAAAACACTGAATTATGAAATGAATGTATAATCAGCTATTTTGGTGTTGGTTTGAATTGTTTGGTTGATGTATGTTTGTTGGGTAAGGAATGGTGGAGTTGTTGGATGAACAAATAATCTATCTTTGTTCCATCTAAGGCTGTTGAGCAACGGATGCACTTGATAGTTATTCTTCATTCGTACAACTTCAGAATTTGAGCCGAACAACAAATTGTTTGTTTGATTTAATGATTGTTTGTTGTGGTGTGTGCTGTTTGCTAAAATCTATGGTTGTTGCATTTGATTGGATATGAATGATTGAATCCACTTAAACATTCACTGTAAAATAAATATTTAACCTTTTAGGTTTTATAAGTGAATACAGGTGTTGGAAGCAACTGCTACTGCTTTTGGTTCCAAAATAATAAGCGTATATTGCCCGACAAATAGGTACGTTTTCGGATTACGTTTAAAGCGCTATTTTATATATTTTTCCCGTGTGGATATTTTATTTTGGATATATATGTAAAATATTTGTATAATTGGATATTATATTTTCTCCAGAGTCCCTCCGTACAAAGGAGACTCTGCCAAAATTTTCCGTAAATTTTGGACTTAGAATTTTGTGAAAATATTTTCCAACTTTAATAATTAAAGTATTAAAGGATATAATGATTATATAAAACAAATGTATTTCATTAAAGGAAATTAATCCAGTAAAATATTGTTTATGAGTTAATATTTGAAATAAGATGCCCGGTTTTATTCTCCCTTCTCCCTTCTTTCCTTTTCGGGGACGAAAAGTTTTGAGTGGGGGAGATTGTAACGACCCGTTAAATTTATGGTATAGTAGTTGCAATTTAGTGTAACTATAAAATTTATTTTATGTAAACAAAGCATAGTTGAACAAACTTATCAAAATTGAGAGAAATAGTGTTGTAATCAGTTTTGTTATTTAATCTTTGGAAGATAGAGATGGGTAAATCCATTTATGAATTTATAATGGGAAAGAATGAAAAATTATATAATAATAAGCATTTGATTCAATTAAGGGAATTAAATTTTAATTAATGGTCATTAAATAAATTCAACGTTTTGTGAGAAATCATAATAGTTGTGTAAAATATGTACAAACTTCGATTTGGAATTTATTGGATTTATAACGGTTCTGTTATTAAGTGTATGAGTTTAAAAGTTATTCTTTTTGTAAGGTAATAGAAGAATGCATAAAAATAAACAGGGCTTAGTAGAATCAGATACTTAATAAATTGAATAAATTGCCCATTAATGTAGATATGTATAGTGGACTATAAATGGCCTAAGAAAATTAAAATAGGATAATTATTGGGATTTGTAATACAAGAATAAATAGTAACATTTATTTGCAAGGAATCCTATTTAGGACTAGAATTTGGAGTAATGACTATAGTTTGTTTATCTACCCTTGTTTCTTGTTAATTTAAATTTTGGGAATTTATTCAATCTGTCCGCCAATTTACTGCAATTAAAGTGAAATGGATTAGTGATTGAGTAATGTAAATATAAATAAGATGAAAAACAAAGGAAATCCCATTTGTAATAAATTATGTAGAATAGAGTAAAGAAACTAGGAAATGAAAATGTAGAAATGTGGATGCAAGGAGATCTTAAGTAATAATAACCTTGTTAGGTAAGTGATAACGGAAATTTTGTGCATAACCAAATAAAAATCCAAATTTATTTGGAAATCAATTGCAATCAATTGAATTTATTGCAATTTAATGGAATTAATATTTAATAGTTTATGTAATTATTATTTGGAAGAAATTGGAATTATTTGTAAGAAGGTATGAACATAATGTTAATTTTTCCTTATGGAATAGTGAAATAAATTGGATGTAAAGGTTTCAATTATACATTGAAATCCATATTCACCATAAAATGTTAATTGAAACCAAAGAAGTTAATATAGGAGTCAAGCCTCATTTATTAATTTGGATTTATTGCAATAGTTAATACCATAGAATAAAGTTAAAGCTAATTTAAATTTTTATTTGACCATTGTTGATATAACTTTAGAAAACAAGATTTTAGTTATAATTTGAGTGTTGATTCAACAAATGGTATTTACTACATATAAAAATGGAATTAAACGTAAAATATTACGTTATTAAAGTTAAAATGAAAGTTGTAAACATTTGACTTAGAGAACAATTGAGTGAAATCTTATCTAGTGTAAATTTCATCATATTGACATCCATAACTGTGAATAATAGGAAGAAGGTAAATTAAATAAACTTAACCAAACTATTAATGTTGAATATTAAAAATTTGAATTAATAAATATTAAAAATAGCCATTTTTGTCACGGACTCGGATTTCGACGAAACCAGTTTCATCGGATCCGTATCGGTGAATTATTATAGGGTTTCAATTTTCGTATCGATCGGACTTGTCGTTTGATCGTACGGACGCGAAACGCCTTGAAATCAATTTTATAAAAAAATCAATTTGAAATCAATTTGGAAATCTTGTTTTCAGCATAACTTCTTCATACGATCGAATTTGGTCGTGAAACTTTTTCCATCGCGTTCAGAATATTTTGAAACACCTATTTGGATATATAGTTTTAACAAATTCGGTTCCGGAGACATAGCGGGCTTTTTGGGCTATAGTTTATTCCGTACGTTCATCCTATAGTCTATCTACCCTACCTCTAGCCCATCTATAAGTATACCGTGATAAACCCTAGCCTTCTTTCTTCTGTCAATTGGTTATACGTACATTTTCCTCATCCCTTTTCTCCTCTCCAATGTTGAAAAACCTAGATCTATCCACAGTTCAAAAATCAAAAGCCAAAACTCAAAAAAATTCAGAAAATTCCCAAAAAATTATATGTTAATGTTCTCGAGACGCGTAATCTACTGGTGCAATTCGTTTTTCAAATGGAGTTAGCGTTTGCCCAGAATTAATTCAAACAGTCCGTGACCTTTCATCATCGTCGTCGCAAACTTCATCGGATCGAGAAACTGTTTCTGGGTATTGTAGTATGGACGATGGGGATCACATCAATATGGTTTTTGGGTCGATTCAACGGCTGGATCTCGTGCAAATTTCGAACTAGGGTTCGAATTTCAAAACTGCAGCTGAGATTGGGGACGTTCTCGTGGTCGCCTGAGGTGGGGGCTGGCCTGGAGGAGGGGCAACGACGAGGTTTGGGTTGCCAGGGGTCGGCATCGTTCAGCATAGCGCGGCGTTCGTGGGGGATAGCGATGAGGATTGGGTCTCGTGTTCCATCAGCACTGGGACGCGTTCTTGTCTGTGAGCAGATTGCGCGTGAAAGCATATTCTGACGTGTGCTTTTGAGTGGCAAGTTTTGTTTTGTTGATAATTTAATTTTATTTCCAAGTCGATTTACGATGATATTTTTTGCATACGAACTCCGATTCACACGATTTTTCTTTTGTTAGGATCGTAATTAAATTCCAGATCTGATGACACTGGTTTGGACAGATTTGGAAACCGTCAAATTTTTGAGCTTAATTTGAATTTAAATTCGATTTAAATTCCAAAGGTGAGTGTTTTAACCCACTCACAATTACTAGAAGCTTTTATGTTTGTTAAATAAATTTTAGAAATGAATAGAAATTTATTTATGAGTTTTTGGCATGTTATTTCATCCATAACTGTTGAATTGCATTTTATTGAATTTAGCTGTTAATTAAACTGATTGATTGCGTATAAATTGGCTGTTAGAAATTATTGTTGCATATGAACTGCTAGATTAACAGTTATATAAATTATTGGGGAATATAAACTGTTAGGTTAATAGTTGATAAATATAATTTGAAATAAACTGCCAATTATTACCTGTTGTATATTACCAAACATATATTGTTATTGATTGATATTGATGGATGTTTGTGATTGGATTATGGATGTGTTGTTGAATGGATGTTTATTTGGATATCATTAAACTGCAAGTTAGCATACATTTCACATTTCATTCGGGATTGTGGTTTGAAATGATAAAACCGCAAAGTTTTATTTTAATTTGCGGATTGAAATGATAAATATCCGTATCACTTGACCATAGGATAGAAAATTATATACAGGCACCGCAGTATATATATATAATTATTTTAAAATGTGATTTCTATGGTTTGGATGGAATACGGTTTATAATAATCTTAAATTTTATACTGTATAAATATTTTTCTTCCATATTTATATACATATGAAGTTGAAAATTTTGAAATTAAAAGGCATATAAATTCCTTTATTTAAATGGAAGAAAATTTGGAAAATGGAGTTTGATAAATTTATATCATATGTTTAAATGTTAAGTTTGGAAATTTAAGATATGATATTTATAATTGGATTTTTTCCAAGATAAATTGAAATGAATATTCTAGTATAATTGAAATTGAAAAAAATTATATATATTAAATTACTAGAAATTGGAGTTTTATTTATTTATGGGTTTATGTGAATATTCAAAACTAAATAATAAAACATTTAATTTGTTGAAAGAATGAATTCCAGCTTTAGTTTTGAATATTAATACTCCAATGGATTCATATATATAGAAATTGAAATGGTTTTGGGACTTGAAGTAATATTTTGGATTTTGGTTTAACTTTAAAAGAAGAAATATTTGGAAAGCCATGTAATTTATTTCTTTATAAAGCAACAGTAAAGTTAAACCTTTTTAATTCGCATACCGTTGAATATCCAAACCATTTGAGTTTAAAAGTTATGGTTTGAAATTATGGATTTCCAAAAATATTAAGCTTTGAAAATATTCGATTTTCAGATATTATGAAGCTAAAGCCTTTTAATTTTTGGAAAGGAATTATATTTGGAATAAGTGGTAAAATATGGTTTTGGGTTTTGGAATGATATCGTAATATTATGGTTTTGAAATGGATTATATTCTGGTTTTAAAGTATAAACAATTTTTAAATGACCGCGGTGTTATAATAACGATTGGTTGGCAAAGAGACCGGGATCGGATATGGACATACTCTCTGTCGATACCGAAAACCACTTTGACTAACCGTGTACGCGGTGGAGATTCCAGAATGAAGTAGGTGGTGGCGACGTTTCCTGTAAGGTAAATACGTGGACCCAACTCCCGTGAGTTGGCATAAGGTGGCTAAAACAGGAGCGATTCTCAGGCCAATGAGGTCATTCCTCTGATCGGACGCTCCTCTTCGATATTATACTTTGACTTGGATTGATTCAGTGGCCACTTCTATATTTTTGATTTTTGGGGGAGTTAGTTCGAGGTGGGCGGCAGCTGCGCGCTGTGCGTTACCATCAGCCTGGATAGCAATTGGTATATCTACCCTGGCATTGCCTAGTTGTGCCGTGTCACCTACCCTATCGCGCCTTGTACGAGTTTGGTTTTCTCCCGTAGCCCGTGTGGTATCCTCTGGTGGCTTCCCGATCAGGAGGGACTATGATATTGGACGGACTACTGGGACTATTACGTGTTAAGGGCTATATGGGTAACCCCTTAACGCTATTAAAAAGTAAGTTTATTTTATAAATAGACACTATTATAATAGCGCAATATACTACATAGTAAATAGTTTAACGGATCCTTAGGAGATGTAAATCCCGAGCATCTCTTGAGTTACTGCACTCATATTTATTTCTGTTTATTTAACTCACATAAGATTTTCTAGTCTGACTCGAGTGTTTTTGTCTTTTCAAATTCGCTCGGGTCAGTCCGAGCATTTCAAGATAGCAGGTTTTAGCTTTGGAGGACGAAGACGAAGATTCAGTATTATTTTATATATATAGTATTGCACTACACACTCTTTCTATTCCGCTGCATTGTTGTATTGGTATGTGTAACTCTGATGTTCATTGTATAAGTGAAATAACTGTTTTGTAAACTGTTTTGAACTGTATATTTATTATTATATTTTATCCTTCCGCTGTGAGATTCTATTTTGTTTTATTCCTTCTCTGTTTTTCTTATTTACCCCATAACAATCCGCCCTTGCGTATGCTTTGAATCGGCATGTGTGTCGTTTAAAGTGTGCGAAAAGGCGGGATGTTACATATCAAACCTGAAATACAATTTGAACGTTGGAAACCACAACCTATCATTGTATAGAACTGAATAAGCTTTTGTGCAAGAACAAAGGATCTGATGATTATGACGATCTACTGTTTATATGATGAGCTGTTGATATTACATAAGTGGTTCTGTGATGAGCTACCGAACTGATAATGAGGTGATGAAAGGGTGAAGCGAGTATCAGTTAAAAATTCAAGTACCAATCAACATCTAGAAAACTCTGGCAGTGGATGTAGAGATTGCAATAGAAAAACTAAAAAAATTAAAAAGATATAGTAGGTGTATATTAGTTGAATAATCATAATAGAATGTTGGTGAAGAGCAGTTGTTGAAGTAATATTCAATCATACCGAGGAATCATTATAATTTGGTAGTAGAGTAATATAACCCAAATAGAATATGGGAAAGTGCAAAAAATGCACTGCAAAGCTGATGTTCCATGAATGTACAATGTAGATGTTAGCTTATAGTATGCATACCAAATGTCTAAGTGGGTACGATGGGTAAGCATATAAACATTTCAATTGAACGATAATTGTATTTAGAATTTTTGTTAAATGATAATTGTAACTAGCATTACAGTTAAACGGTATTCATCACACTTGAAACAAAGTACAAACATTAAAAATCATATAAAAATGCTATATAGATAAATTCAAACTTTATTCATCACAGTTCAATCACTGAGAAATGTATTTCGCAAAATGCTAGTTCTATCTAGCATTACAGTATAAACATTATTCGCCAGTTCAAAAACACGATAAAAGCATCAGAAAGCGCATAAAAATGACACTTGAATATATCCACCGTTTATCTATTGTAGTTCATGCACTGAAACAGACAACTATACTCGAATCAAAGTCAAATTGAGAAGTACAAATCCATCGCAGCAATTTATACACGGAAAACAAAATACAAGCATTGGAAAACATATAAGACTCTATTTCAGTTTTATTATAAGAAGTGGTTCAGTTCAAATAAAATTCAAAGTTCTAAGAAATTTAAATGCAACAGCTAGTCCTACGTAGAGTTTTTGTAGGACTACTCCACCGACCAACTATATTGTAGATCACTGAGTACATGATACACCACTTTAGCTCTTAGTTTTCTAATTATTTCCTTTGTATATTTTGCTGGCTTCTCATCCTCGTCAAGTTTTTTCAAGTTTGCCATCACAAAGAATGCACAATCAAGTATGTTTTAGATATAGAAATATTAGTTAATATTACGGTATAATCTAATTCTCAAATAATATAGCATTCTTTACTCTAGAATTCTAAAATATAGCATTATATTTTGATCACAATATTAATCAATACATTCATAGAGACACCATTGTTGCATCTGGAATGTGCACCTTATACATAATCTTTTTGTTCAGTAGATGCAGTCCAATGAACTGTCAATTATCAATACTAGCTTTTACTATCATTTTGCATATTTAATGCATTCCACTGCAATTTAAAAATACAAATGATATTTTGGCTGTCAGTTTGCTTCTTTAGTTTAGTGCAATAGACTTTAAATATACGTATGCTAGTCTAAATAATCATTTTGGATATTCGATAAATTTATATGCGCTATAAAAATATAAATGATAGTTTGATATGTCTTTTTTTCATTTCCCCAATTTTATGCACTTTAAAATTTTCAGTGCTAGGTTTAACTACCATTTTTATAATTAGATGTATTCCACTATATTTTAAAAAATAACAACAAAAGTTGAATCAATATACAAACTTAAATGACAAGAGAAGAAATGAAATTAGTTACTTACGAATAAGAATCCTGTTGTGGACTTTTTGGTTATAACACTTTAGGTTTGTAAAATTCTTTGTTCAGTATTCCTGTTTCTGTCCATTTCTTCCTGAACATCAATTCAATTTTGTCTTTCTGGAAGAAGAAACGAAATTAGTGCTATATACTAATGTTAGAGTGATTTAAAAATTATATTTTTCTTACAAGAATCAGGGCTTGATTATAGTTGGGATTTGATGTCATTGTTGATTTGGTCTTTGGTTTGGTTGAGTCATAATGACTCCTCTGCATTGTCTCATAGTTTAGCATTAGTAAGATTTGGTGGTTTATATAATGTAGAGGAAAGAAAATCTTCTATGTAAATTCATCATTCACAGTGACATCGATTGCTGGTATGACTATGTCATTAATCATGGTTTCCTGATCATGTACTAAAGCGTTCTACATATTCATATTGTATTAAAATACTTTATATTATTTTTTAACATTTATAATGAAAAGCTTATACTTACCATCATTATTGTAGTGAAGCAGTAATTGTGTTCATACATCTCTTGATTGTAATAAAACCAATCAATAAGCTGTTTAACTAAATAAAGAAGGTTGTAAGTTTTATAAAATAATTATTTTTTTCTATATTTTTAAATCAGAAATATTAATGCTAGTTTTCACTATCATTTACATGTTTACTGCATTGAATGCACTGAAAAATGCAAGTGATAGTTTAAACAATCATTTTGGACATTCAGTACATTTATATGCACTTTACAAATACCAATGTATTTTTTGCAGTCATTCTCTTATTCAATACATTTATATGCACTTTGAAACTTTGAATGCTAGTTTTAACTATCATTCTCTCGTTCTATGCATTTATATGCGCTTCAAAAAATATGAATGCTAGTTTTAACCATCATTCTTCCATTCTATACATTTATCTACACTTTACAAATACTAATGCTATTTTTAGTTGTCAATTCTCTCATTCAATTCATGTATATGCACTTTGAAAAGTTGATTGATTGGTTTAACTATCTTCTACCATTCTATACATTTATACACATTTTTTAACTGTCATATTTCTCATTTTATGCATCCTGTCCACCCGTGACCTCCTCAAATAGAACAGCTTCCAGCATAGATTTTACTATTGTAATTCCTCCTTTGTTTCCTCCATCTTTTTCACAAGCTATAGTGCTGTAATTGAAAAATAATAATTGACAAGTTAGTTTTTTTTCGATTTTATTTAATTACAAATATAATGAAAGAAAAAAGGTCAAAAATCTTACTTCTCAATTTCGTTTAATTTGAACAAAGTTGGAATTTTGTTTTGTTGTTCTTCATTCAATAATAGTAGAATACTACTTTTTGTGATATCTTTACTCTTGTAAGCTTTGCTTGATGGAGGGTACCCATCAACATCAATAATTTCTTCGTTGTCAACTGTATTGACTTGTTTATCTGCTTCGGTTTCATCTTCGTAATCAGTTCCTTCACTTTGTTCATCTTGTTCTTGTTCACTTGTATTTTCCTTTTGACCTTTTTCTCTTTCGGTTTGCTCCTTTTGTTCCGCATTGTCAATATTTTTCTTCTCTGTTTTTCTGTGAACAATTTCATATTGCCAATGAACAATTTTAATCTTTCGATGACGTTTTTTAACCCTTAAAACTAAAGAGCTTGGTCTCTTCGGTGCTTTTTCATGCAATTTTGGGGATTTTTGTGTTGCCTCAGAAGATTTATTTTGATCATGTTGTTCTTTTTCTTGATGCATCATCTTAATTTCCTGAGTTACATTAAGATCAAATAATCTTGGTTTTATTTCTTCTCTTGCTTTTAATTCCACATCTTGATTTCTTTTTTTAGTTGTATTATAATGACTTCTGCTTCTATTTTTTTGTCTCTCCTTTTCTAATTCCTCTTCGCTCTTCTTCATTTTTTTCCACATCTACAATGTACTGCTGTAGTGAGTTGACCTGCTCTTTTGATGTTGCTTCCAAGTTTTTTTCCTATCCCTACATTATTATTGGTATCCTGCTGAACAAATTTTTGTTGGCTTGTTTGTTGAAGAAGTGTTTTTTCATTTTCAATCAGGTTTCTTATTTCAATGAAAATCTATATGATAACATAAAATAGCAATGAATGAGCAATATACAATAAATGATCTAATGCGATATATAACAGTCATTTTTCATATAATGCTATATCAAACTATCATTCTTTAGCAACAACAATAAAAAATTGTATTTCTGCAGAAATGGTATATGTAACTATCATTCAACTTATGGCCATATGATAACAACATAAAAACTAGTAATTTACACTATGTTATGATATATTTATCAATCATTATATATTTCTTGTACTTTTATGAGAAATGATACCTTTCTACTGTCCATGTTCATGAGAGCTCTTGAAATCACCCTTTTCAAGCTTTCGATATTGCACCTCCCAAATCTAGGTAAGGTAGCACAGTATGTTGCAAATGGAGATATCAAAGTTACGTGCTCACATAGGTAAATCTACAAATAAAATATTACTTGTTAAAACGTATAATGTATATAATATAAATTATAGAGATAGATGCACTAACATAAAGTTAGAATGTTGTACTTACAATTGAGAGCATGAAACAACACGGCATGTTTCTCGGCTTTGTTTTGAAAGCCGTTAAAGCTCTAATCAACAAATGATGACTTGAAATCGACCAAGATACCGAGTTCATTTTTTTATCAAGGATATAAGGAATATATCCCCATAGAAAGTATCTTTGATTGTCCGGAAAGAAGAAGGTTACCATTGCAAGAATAATAACCAATTTTGGAAAATCGTTTTCATGATGAAATTGTTGTGTTTGCAGTACATTGTTAATCTTTGAAATTGTAAGACCATTTGTGATATGATCTACTGTACCAAAATTTCTAATTGCAAAGTCTTTACAATTTTTTGTTATGCTTTGCAAATTCATTTTATGTAATGGAAAAATACTAGTTCCAAACAAAGGTAAGCTAAAGAGAATTGAAATGTCTTCAGGTTTGATTTTTTTAAAAAAATATTCCCCACCTTAAAAGCTTCTTCATCGATAGAAAATGTATCTATTATATCATCTAATGTAGTTGATGATTTTGTAAAAGCCGATATGGATAAAATTTCTTTGAAAAATACAATCATGAATTTTTCGAAGGGGGTTTGTTTTAGATAATTCAGTTGATCTATAAGATAACCTCATCTTTCCTTTATTTTCTTGAAAATATTTATCATTGGAATCAAACTACATCTATAGTGAATTTTCTTTTGAAATCCTTTCCTTGATTTTTTTTCTCCTTTTTTTGGCAAGGCCAGCCGGTTTTATAGTGGACCGTCCACTTTTTATTACGAACGTAATAAAAATTTGAAGTATAAGAGAAAGGTAAAAGCACCTTAACTACTATAAAAATGAAAAAATACAACACAGGAATGTGAAAGGCATTTCACAACCACTATAAGAATTTCGAAAACAACTACTCCTGAGGTAGCGTCACCAACATCCGCTAAATCCTGAAAAGACTCCAAAGGAACATTCCCCAACAGACCAGCATAGGGGCGGAAATGGGAAGCAAGACAAGGATCATAAGCCAGAGAATCTGTAGAGTACACAAAAGAACGATCCCAGGATGAATCAGCAAGCAAGATAGAATTCGATCTCGAAAAATAACCATCCAAAACAAGAGCTAATGAGTCACCAGACGGTCTATAATAAAGGCATCGTAGGTCTAAATGATCATCAGAAACAAATCTAAAGAAAGAATCATCCAAGGGTTAAATCTCATGTCAGAAATGTGATCAACCCAACACCTCTCATCATCATCCCAAACAATAGCGGGGCAAGACAGTCCAGTAACAGGAGCAGCACCAGGAGGCTGATCTGGAACAAGAGTCGGAACAGCAGAAACAACACAAGGGACCACAGAAACGGCAGGGGATGAAGGCCGAGCAGGCGATAAAGAAGGCCGTACTACAGAACAAGATGGTGGAACTGGGACAGAAATAGGAGCCACAGGAGGAGGAGCAACATGAGAAGTAACCTTAGGAACCCATTTCCTAAGCGGAGGCCTAGAAAGAGGGATCTTAGGAGCAGCCGCGGAAACAGCAGAGTGCGTACATGAGATAGCAAGGTGGCCAAAGGATTGACAGGTGGTACAAATATCAGGAACCCAAGCATATCGAACACGGACTTCGACTACATGCCCAACAGCAAGCTGAACAGGAATAGTGGGGGGAAGTGGCTTAAATGGGGATATCTCAAACTATAATGACTTTGCATTTTTTTCCTCCTTTTGTTTGTGCTCTCTTTGATTTTATTAGTTTTGGATTCCTATACAAAAATCCATTAATGACTAATTTTATATTTAGCAAACTATAATGCTATTTTCATCTATCATTTTTTTTAAATGCTATATTTATTTATCGTTACTCTTTTTCAATGCATGCTTTAACAGTTTAAAGGTTGAAATACTATATTTATCAATCATTCTTCATTTTAAATATATGAAATAAATCAAGTGATATGTTAAACTATCATTCTATAACTATTCATCTTATTATTATTTACCATCTGTCAAAAATTGAATGCTATGTTCTTCTATCATCTAATACTTCAATATAATGCTTGCAACAAATCAAATCATATATTCAACTATCATTGTATAACTATATATCTAATTATCATCTAATGTCTATCAAATATTGAAATGCTATTTTCATTTATTATTTATCATTTTAACAAAATGCATGTAATAAATCAAGAGATATATTAAACTATCATTCTATAACTATTCATCTATTTATCATCTAATTATCATCTGTCAAAAATTGAAATGCTATATTCATTTTTAACATAATGCATGCAACAAATCAAATGATATATTCACCTATCATTCTATAACTATACATCTAATTATCATCTAACATCTATCAAATATTGAAATGCTATTTGCGTTTATCATTTATCATTCGATCATAACACACACTAAATAAATAACGTGATATATTCAACTATCATTTTGTAATTATCAATCTAATTATCATCTAACATTTACCAAAAACTGGAATGCTATTTTCATTTATCATTTCAACATAATGCATGTAACGAATAAAGTGATATATTCAACTGTCATTCTGTAATTATCAATCTAATTATCATTTAACATTTATCAAAAAATGGAATACTGTTTTCATTTATCATTTCAACATAATGCATGTAACGAATAAAGTAATATATTCAACTATCATTCTAAAACTGTCTACATGACTATCAATTCAACATAAACTTTCATTGTAAAACTATTTACGATTAAAATGATATATTCAACTATCATTCTAACTATCTTTTATTTTGAAATAAAATATAGATATTATACCGTTTTCTTTCTTTTCCTGCCGACGATTTCATCACAAAGCTTCTGTTTCTTCATTTCGCCTTCGTTCACAGTGTTTGTTGCCCTAGATTTTCTCGTGATCGTTGTTTCTGTAGGAATAGCATTCGAATCAACAGTGGTCGATGCCCTTGTTTTTTGTCTTGTCTTTTTATCTTTAGGCATAGCATTCGAAACCCTAGTTTTGGAATCCCTAGGTTCGTTAATTACTGGTTTAGAATTTGTTGAAATCTGTGGATTTAAATCCATCGACTTAGCTTTCGAAGTCGATTGTGTTTGTAAATTAGTTTGGGGAAGAAAAGTGATTTTGGTTCTGGTTGACATTGTTTGATAAAGGAGGACAGACTGATAAAATTTTGTTTTCAAATGAAATTTTATGAAAAAGCAAAAATGATTGTGAAAATTTGAATTATATGTGCGCTTGTCCTTGAGATGGAAGTTAATTTTTACCGTCCGTGAAAATTGAAATTTATTTAACTTCTTCCTTTAAACTAATTTACTTTTAAAAATATGTACTCAGTTTATAAATTGTTAAAAATGGGATTTAAATCCTATTTGTCAAAATTTTAGGGACTAGGCATAAGATTCCAGTAAACAATTGTTCACAAATAATAAAGACGACTACAAATTTTGGGGACTTTTCTATAGTCATCCTTATTAAAACGTCAATATCAGATTTCCAAATACGCATTTCAACATTGGTGATGCACATCCTCTATCGAATTAAATTTTTCATTACAAATTCAATAGTATTTTGTACATGACATAAACATGACTATCATTGAGCCACAATTCACGAAGTAACTCATCCATTGGCTACTTAAATTCAACAACTAAACATACCATTCTCGACATTAATCTCAACCTTCCAAATATATGTTTTAAAAAAATTATCAAAGAAAATCTATAAACAAATAAAATCTAAACTACTCTACTGCTCATGGAGAAGCTTAAGTGCCTTCATCAAAACAGGCCTAAACCTCCTCACATTAAGCTTCACGTTCTGCTTAACCAAATACATCTCCTTAACAGAGTCCCACCCATACTTATGAACTGAAGATATAGGATCCTTCAACACAGGGTCATTTCTAGGGTACATATCAATAAGTGTACTCTCATCCACTTCAATTCTATACTCTAAATACCTCAAATTCATCCCTTTAGAAGGTTCATCGAAATAAGTTCGAGCTATCCAATCCAAGTTTCCCCATGGCACTACTTGTATCAAAATCGCATTCGTAGGCAAAAACATAAAGTTTGTAAGTCCCGCACCATGAACTCCCATCATAACATCACATCTATTCACTATATGCGCAAAATGTGTTATGTTTGCCTCTGCTTCTCCTACTATCACTTCATATCCTACCTTCTGAGCCATTTTCACTATGCTATTTAGATTCATGAACTTTCTAGTGCGACCTCTTGCTACTATGAGAAGCCTTGGCTTCTTATGAGAACTTTTCTTGATTATAAGTGGGCTTTCTCGAGGAAGTGAGTATGCTTTTCTTAGAAATTTAGTGAAATCAACCATTGATATTCCATCTGGCGATTTTGCCTTGTCTATTTTCAAGTCATTGTCGCTTTTTAAGCCCACGATTACTTGTTTGAAGCAATGCACTTGATCACTTTTGTCCAGATCAATTAGTTCGTAGTTCGTGAGACTTTGTATAATGGGTAGATATTTGTGAATCCACCATAAGCGAAAGTTTGTGACTAGGAATTGTACTTCTCCATTGAATTGATATGAAGTAAGGAACAATGGAACTAGAATGTCAGTGAAGTCATGGAAGAAGTTTCCTGTGTAGCCTGAAACTGAAAATATAACTGCAGGCACGCTGTGGTTTGAAGAGCACTGAACGGCGTTTTCGTAACTTGACGATTTGACAGTTAATTTGGTTACAGTCGACATTGCTGCTAAGTCAGTTTTACGAGCATAGGGTCTGATTTCATAAGACTCGTTTTTCTTAAAGGATGTGAAGGACATTACAAAAGATGACTTTCCATGAATTCTGATATCTCCGTGCATATCGCATATATTTGACCGTCGATTCGAAAAATCACAGAGTGGTTTTGTGTACATAGGCTTGTCAATGTTTTTCTTTCTAACTGTAATTAAAAGGCAAGATTCAGAGATAAGTTATATGGATAAAATGTTGTTTGTTAGGTGAATCAACAATGAATCTTTTTACCTGATTCTACAGTTGAATTGATTGTGATATCTTTTTTCGCTAATGAAACTGTAGTATTTTTCATTGTGGTAGACGATGAGTTCTTTGAAGTTGATCCATTAACCTCATTATATGATAGATCAAGTTTCAGAATATCTATAATTAAACCTTTCTCCAAAGATTCTGTAGTATTTCCTACAATAATAAGATATGACTTAATATAGCAAAAGTGGCTGTCTCCTAAAAAAGAGTCGGTTTAGCCTCAAGTCAATACCTGATAAACTGTTCGAAGTATTTGCATATGGTATTTGGGTTGAATTTATGTCTATAATTGCCATAGAAGAATTCATTGCCCCTGTGACATCTTTCCGTTGATCAGGTTCCTCAAAAGTCAAATTTTCGCTCTTTGAAACAAGCTTGGCTGAAAGGGGGAAAAAAAAATTTGAATTGAACATTAGCGAAACATGTCAAATTGTTATTAGTAAATTCTACTTGAGTCTACAGTTGTCCAACTTCAAGCATCAATAATGACCTTTCTTTGTTTTTGTGTGTGTGTGTTTGGGTTTGGGTGGGTTGTTGGGGGGGGGGGGGCGGGGGGGGGTGGGGGGGAGGGGCGGGGGTGTGGTGGAGTTGTGGCAGAAAAAGAGCTTTACTTATAGGCATACCACCACGTACGTTATGCTTACCTAGATATGTATGAGTTTCATTATCATCCTTTTTCCCCAACTCCAATGTATTTACCGATGAACTCTCAAGAGTTGCATTCTGAATTTCTGATAGCACTGTGAGTAAATAGAAACATTAGCATGTCAGCGATAAATTGATGCTTATTTCAAATTAACATACCTACCTGAATTTGGAGAACTTTCCGGTGTACCATTTTCCATTGAAGGCATACGTAAGCTATCTGCAATAATGAAAAACTATCATTATGTTAACTTAAATATATGAATAATATGAAGAAAAATGGAATGCAAGCAGATTACCTTTAGTGAAAGGAAATGAATAGAACATCATGCTAGAAAAATAAGTCAATGAGAGAACAAGTCCTGCAACAACAGTTAAACCAAGTGTTCGATGCTCGATCGGACCAAAACTTTTCGTGAATTTCGGGTCGAAACTCATTATCATATGAACTAAAGGAGAAAATGAGATGGAACTTAAGAGTCGAAGTGGAGGTTGTTTCTAATGTGTATAAATAAGAGGCATATATACACAAGAAAGTTAACATAACCAAGTTGTGGAGCACAAATAGGTTCAACACATCTTTTATTTAAATGCCATGCATGATGAGAAGTGTATGCCATATTTTCTCCAATTGGCGTATGTATGTACAGCTCCCTTTAGTTGACTGGTTGAATTATGGTAGCCTGTTACTTTCTTATTATACTGATTACATTGATTTTATTATGAATAAGATCCTATGCAATTTTTAAGTCACAAATTGAACAAAGTAGCTTATACATTGTATTGAAGTTTTACCTACTCTACTAAAATGACTGGAAAAAAATTCAACAACCCTTAAATCTTTTATCTGAAATAAATAAATAAATAAGAGGAATCAAGCTGACCTAATGTCCAAACTTAGCATATGTCACCACATGGTATAAAGGATTTTTTAGGGCCAAAGCTAATTTGTGGGTTGGTCACGATGAACCCTAATTTTAGGAGATCTGTGTGTTAAACTTGGTTGTCATGTCTTGTTGATTATTTATCGTGAGCTGATTGATACCCTAAAGTTTGGATTGCACATTGCTAATTCATTTTGTCCCTTATAAAATATTTTTAGTTAGGAATCCTTCACCTACTTTCATGTAATCTATTAGATATTGATCTTGCACACTGATGGCTAAAAATGATTCTTATAAATACGATTATTGATATATCAACACGAGCATTATACATGTCCATATAGATGTCTGAACAATATCATTGAGCAAAGAGTAGGGGAAATATCACTTTCACTTTTTCCCAATCAAAAAGAAAATTAGATTTAATATATAATAGTTTGTCCACTATCAAACTTCAGGCAATTAAATAACAAGTGAACAATTAGTTTGTTGAAACTAGTTCTTTGGTTGAAAAGGAAGAGTATACATAGAAGAAAGCATATACCAAATGCACATGTGCACGTACACGGACATGCACACACAGGGTATCTCAGAAATATAGAAGGGGTACAAGTGTGTGTAAACTGGATTGTTTTACAAACATCTTATTCACACAACAGATTGTATCAAGTCGAACAAATGTATAATTAAAACACACTAAAACTTCGAGCTAGTGGTAAATGGATTATATAAGATTGCTATAAGTGAATAAAGATAAATAGACTAGCGTTAACTTGATAAAGACTATACTGGGGAAAAAAAACTGTTTGGAAGTCTTATGTTAAAAGCTTACAGTGAATTTATAAAAAAAATGTTATAGTATACAGCCTATATGGTCTTATATAAATTACAAAGAAAACAAACCTTTTCGTAACCACGTTCATAGTTCTACACTTATTTTCGTAACTTACCAGTTGCCAGGTGTTATGGTTCTCTATAAATAACTTAGTTTAAGCTTGGTATTAAAAGTAGTCAGTACATCAAGTCTCCTCTTACTGGAAGCAAACTACGAGTTGTCTTATTCTAAGGAAAAAGAAGAAGCTTATTAACTAAAGTCCAATGCCTACTAATGATTCTAACTGCTCTGCTTTTATTCCATATATGTCAGCTGCAGACCACTTAAATATTAAGAAATTTGCAAGATTCAACACGACTGAACATGTATTTTAAACTATACGTATTATTGCTCATAAACATGTATACATGTCCTAAATTAATAGTGCAACCCAAATATTCTTCAAATAATTTAAATTGGAATAATCGGTGATCATTCTCAGTTATGCATGTTCCTGCATGTAAATTCTTACTTTATTCATGAACTTGACATAATTGACCATGCCTGTTTAAAATCCTGGTTTACTATTATTATTTGTTATTTTAGGGTAGAATGAAAAAGATCCAGACAAGTTAAAATAAATGAAGACATTCCATCTTCGATCATTTCATGTCATTATATCCATAACATTATCAATGGCACAAGATTCATTATGATAATTAGTTCGATTGTTACTGGCACAAGATGCATTATGATAATCAGTTCGATTTACTTTAAAATGTAACCCTTTGTAGGGTTCTGCACAGGGTTCCCCTCAATTTTTTCATTAATCTTTTATAGAGTATTATTCATCAATATCACTAACTAGCACTTCAGCATTAGTTGCTGGAAGTCTACTAGTGTTGATATGGGTAAGATGTCAATGACTAGAAACAGTAAGGGTTGTGCTATTGTAGACACAAAACTTGACAGATCAATTATCAACGAAATATTATATACCCCATGAGAATTTCGATATTTTTTAGCATTAGATCCCTTTGATTTAAGTCAGTAGATATAACATATTAACATGGATTTTCTAAACAAGCCACATATGGCATTCATGGTTTATAGTTAAAGTGAAATTTTGGAAGAATAGCTCTGAATTTACATGTTCATAGAATATATTTAATTACCAAACCATTTGGTTTGTTGTATAACGAATGAATAATACTTAAAAGTCTACTTTACAAACTACAGGTATTACAGCTACTTCTTAGCTGTTTCTTGCATGGAAAAACGATATTTTCTTTCAAACTTCTTGTGTATGAAAATAACAGATCTTCAGAAGCCAATAAACATTTGAGGACATTTATGGCTCAAATTGCAACATAGTTTCTTCAGCTGTCATGACAATAGTGCAAGATTTGGTAGGATGGTTTTACTTTTTTTGAGTTGAATATTTATGAATTATTAAGTTGATGTATATAAGTTTAAGTTTATCAGACTTTTTAATTGTCAAATATTTTGTTTCTAGAACACACCCCCAGTGGTTAACTAACCTAACCCTTTATACTTAATGATTTCAAATTAACATAATTCGTTTCTTTGAATCATTTCAACCACATCAAATTTGTACATTTTATTGTAACAGCACATTCAATTATGCCAATAAAGCATTTACCAACTTTTTATGGCACATGTCCATCTAGCATAAATTAAATTTAAAGACTAGAATCGTCTTTTTGAGGGAAAAAAATATACAATATAACTAGCTGCTTTAAAAAAAAGTAATTGCGGTCAATATCAGAAAGTGACAGTAAATATATAGCCTACGACATACTTTGCAGGAAAAAAAAAAGGAAGGAAACTTTTAAGCAGATAAACATTAAAAAGAAATTTTCAATGTTCACATTCCAAGTCTCGAACTGATATGCCAAACTTATGTGCTTATGTAGTCAGATATCGTACAAATTTAATAAGATTTTTTATCAATTTAGACCACTTTGGTTACGACGATAAGAACTAAGGAGGAGAAAATATTGAATTTCACTATTGTTTATGATCTCATAATAGCTAATACCTTCTTTAGAAAGACACAATCGCATTTAGTTACTTTCAGTAGTGCCAACACTTTAGCGAGATTGATTTTGTCCTTGCTAGAAGAGATGACAAATGAACTTGTGTAGATTGCAAAGTCATACCTGAAGAATGTGTCGTCTCACAACGTCAGCTTTTGATATTTGAGTTTCACATTCGGATACGTGCTTGACAGGATAAAAGTGTAAGTGTGTAGGACCATGCAATATGGATATACAATAATGCATAGTATAGATATAATAGCAACGTAGTAAATAGTGCGGAATATAAAAGCAGTAATATAACAAAAATAACACCAGAGATTTTTATACTGGTTCGGAACACCGTCCTACGTCCAGTCCCAGACTCTTTCTGGTATTTCACTAAAACAATAATCCTCACTTAATCCGGAGGAACATGTATACACAGTCTGAGCAGCAGAACAGACATCTGAGCAGTAGAACAGGATTTTCGCCTCAGCAGCAGAAGAGGACTTTACACGCCTGAGCAGCAGAACAGGACTTCAACAAATACAAAAGAATATCTGACACTGTGTGTTCTTGATAACACTGATTTGTCTCTGATAGTATAAACCTCCTATAATCAAATCCTCAAGTGTATGAAGTGTATGCGAAGACATGAAAAGAAGGTGATGCTAAGAATCGAAGATTATAAAAGTTTATTTTGAGATTCAAAGCAATAATATGCTTGTTTGCTGTTTGAATGCAAGTATAAGAGCATAAGAAGAATATAAGATAGTTAGAAAGATTTTCGGTGAGTGTGAAGTGTTTGGGAACATGTATATATAATAGTCGGAGAGTTACTGCCATTGGTGAAGGGTTCTGACCAAAAGAAGCATCCATTTTCGTTCACAGAAGGATTGCTTCCTTTCGCAAAAGAAGATGTCTATTTAAAAAATGACAGTTGAGCTTAGCTCAATCGACTGGTTGTTCTTGGTCAGTCGACTGACTATGCAACAAGTTTAAAAAATACATTAAAATGCATAGATTCAGTCGACTGACTGGCTGTATTAAGTCGACTGAATTCTATTGTTAAGTAAAAATTGTAGTTGCTTATTTGGTTAGAGTACTTGCCTTCCAAACTAGTGACCCGGGTTTGAGCCTCGCTCCATGCATTTTTTGAAAACTTGATTTTGATTAAAATATGCATGCAAGTTCATTTGAATGTGAATGATGCTTCTTGAGAAAAGATTTTAACAAAGCACTAAATTAGACTCTATATACATATTTGATGACTCTTGTAAAAATATATAACTATATGAACCATACTTTGAGTCGTTGAGTTCAGATGTTGTCGTAGTCGTACATTCGTGAATTATAGTGTCTTGTCAGCAATCAAATCCTATGATTCAACATTCTCCCCCTTTTTGATGATGACAACTTCATTTGCTATGAACGAATTTTTGACAAGATTTGTTGATCTTATCTCTCTCACTGAATATATTTCTATAATTGTGCTATTGATTTCTCCCCATGAATCTGTGTTATATATTCCCGTGAATAATTAATCTTTTCTCCCTCTTAATATGTGATTGCATGGTTTATTCCTGCAAATAGTGTTAGAACAATATATTTCTGCCCCTTTGTCATCGACAAAAAGGAGAGTTTAAATGATGATATAACTAATATTTCATATAAGTGTTATACATAGAACAATATAAAACAAAATAACCACAACTTATAATGTAAGGTATCACAAAACAAATTAACTTTTAAAGCATGCGATACCCAAGGTTCTTATAATTTTCTAATTTTTAGGAAACCATACCCATTTGGGTGTGGTTGAACCTTTATAAATACAATTTTCATTATTAACTACCATATCAAAATAATCATCAATGTATTTTTCTCTATTTTTTCAATTAACAAGAAGCCAAGTATTTAGATAATTTTTATTCATATTTCCCGTCAATGATTTTGTACTTCTAAATAAATTATAAACATTATTAGTCATAGCAGCATTTGAATTTCCATAAAAATTGGATTTAGACTTTTCTTGTAATCTAGTACCAGCACTAACATATTTACCATACATGAAAGCGTGTCTAGTGCTATTTCTACAATCTGTTTTATTACATCCTAAACCACTTTTATCATTTAAAGGTCTAGAACTAGATAAAATCATGCTTAAATCGTTTTGACCTTTATTAAATTTTGTGACTTCAATGTTAAGTTTATCAAATTTAGACTTAAAGTCACAATTATTATTTTCAAAAGAAATATTATTATTATTCAAACTATCAATTTTCTCATTTAATTCAAAATTCTCGTTTTTTAACGTACGGTTCTCATTTTTGAGAAGGGAATTTTGAGATTCTGAATTATCTAAAGAGGATTGTAATAAATCATTTTGTCTTTTCAAATCAAATATTTCTTTTGAAAATTTTTCTCGCACTTTTTCAAATATGGTGTTTTGTTCATCTAAAAAATCTTTAACAGTTATAAAATTATTCTTTAAAACACCAAGTTGATTTTCTAAATTTGACTTTTTATTTTTCAATTTCTCATTTTCAAGTTCAACAGATTTCATTTTTTCTAAAATAATAAAATTAAGCTTTGAAATCTTGTTGCTTATACTAACTAATTCATTATTATCTTTTGCTGAAATTTGTAAATCAGAAAGTACCTTTTTATAGTCCTCACTGGTGGCTTTGACAGAGATTTTGCCTGTTGTATTTCGACTGGATCGTTTTCTGGCCATTATTCTATGATGTTGTGACATCGATAGAATTCCAAGTTCTGATACCAATTGAAAGTGTGCTAGGCTCTGATACCAAATGTAAGTGTGTAGGACCGTGCAATATGGATATACAATAATGCAGAGTATAGAGATAATAGCAATGTCGTAAATAGTGCGGAATATAAAAGCAGTAATATAATAAAAATAACACCGGAGATTTTTATACTGGTTCGGAGCACCGTCCTACGTCCAGTCGCAGACTCCTTTTGGAATTTCATTAAAACAATAATCCTCACTTAACCCGAAAGAATAGATATACACAGTCTGAGCAGCAGAACAGACACCTGAGCAGTAGAACAGGATTTTCGCCTCAGCGACAGAAAAGGACTTTACACGCCTGAGCAGCAGAACAGGACTTCAACAAATACAAAAGAATATCTGACACTGTGTGTTCTTGATAACACTGATTTGTCTCTGATAGTACAAATCTCCTATAATCAAATCCTCAAGTGTATGAAGTGTATGTGAAGACATGAAAAGAAGGCGATGCTAAGAATCGTAGATTATGAAAGTTTATTTTGAGATTCAAAGCAATAATATGTCTGTTTGCTGTTTGAATGCAAGTATAAGAGCATAAAAAGAATATAAGATAGTTAGAAAGATTTTCGATGAGTGTGAAGTGTTTGGGAACAAGTATATATAGTAGTCGGAGAGTTACTGCCATTGGTGAAGGGTTCTGACCAAAAGAAGCATCCATTTCCGTTCAGAGGAGGATCGCTTCCTTTCGCAGAAGAAGATGTCTATTCAAAAAATGAAAGTTGGACTCAGGTCAGTCGACTGGTTGTTCTTGGTCAGTCGACTGACTATGCAACAAGTTTAAAAAATACGTTAAAATGCACAGATTCAGTCGACTGACTGACTGTATTCAGTCGACTGAATTCTATTGTTAAGCAAAAATTGCAGTAGCTCATTTAGTTAAAGTATTTGCCTTCCAAACTAGTAACTCGGGTTCGAGCTCCGCCCCATGCATTTTTTGAAAACTTGATTTTGATTAAAATATGCATGTAAGTTTATTTGAATGTGAATGATGCTTCTTGAGGAAAGATTTTAATATAGCACTAAATTAGACTCTGTATACATATTTGATGACTCTTGTAAAAATATATAACTATATGAACCATACTTTGAGTCGTTGAGTTCAGATGTTGTCGTAGTCGTAGATTCGTGAATTATTGTGTCTTGTCAGCAATCAAAACCTATTATTCAACAAAAAGAGCCAAGATTAGTAGGACGAAATGATGGAAGCTCAAAGAAGACGCCTCATGGTGTTTAAGGATAAAGTGATTGGAGAAGGGGCATGGAATATGAAACGAGAAGCACATGACATATGGGATGAGATGACAACGCGTATTTGGAAAATGACTACTGAGGTGTTTGGGATAACAAAAGAAAATAAACGCGAACCTAAAAATTCATGGTAGTGGAACGGTGATATACAAAAGGCTGTCAAAGCGAAGGAATGCTACAAATGCTTGCATCATCACAGAACGAGGACAACATGAAAAAATACAAAGCGGCAAAGAAGAACTCAAAGAGAGCGATGAGTGAAGCAAGACAGTCAGGCGTATGAAGATCCATGTCAAAAGCTAAGTATGAAGGAGGGTGAAAAAAAATGTTTATAGGATAGCTAAGCTTCGAAGAGAGGAAGACGAGAGATTTCAACCAAGTTAAATGCATCAAAGATGAGAATAACGGATTTTTGGTGAAGGACGATGAAATAAAAAATAGATGGAGAGAATACTTCGATAAACTATTGAATGAAGAAAGCGATAACACCACGATCGAACTGTACGACTCTTTTGAGGACACTAGTAAAACATTTTGTTTGGAGATTTCAAGAGTTTGATATAAAGGTGCGCTAAAATAAACGAAAGCATGTAAGACATTGGGGGCTGATGACATCCCATCGAAGTATGGAGATGCCTTGGAAATGTAGAGATAGTGTAACGACCCAGAATTTTATTAATTAAAATTTGAATATTTAATTAATTTTAAATATTAATAAGTGAATTTATAAGTCAAATAAATTTTTATTTGAATTATTGGATTTAATTGGATTATTAAATCGATAATTTAATACGTTAAATTATGGAAATAATTGAAAATTGGGTTAAATATGATTGAAAATGATTTGTAAAATTTTATTTTATCATATGGGAGTTTGAACGATATTTTAGAACTTTTAAAATCGAATTAAAAGTTAATTTGTGAAAATTGAATATTTTAATATTTAATAATCGACTGTAAAATACCCAATTTTTGAACAGTCTCAGAATTGAACGAAACTAGTTCCATTGGATCCGTAATAGTTAGTTATTACCGGATTTCAATTTTCGTATCAATCGGAGCTATCGTTTGATCGTGGCAGCTCGAAACGCATCGAATTATTTTTAATTTAAATTTGGCGAGTCAAAATAGCCATTTTTCAAAAAGTCTCGGATTTCGAAGAAACCAGTTTCATCGGATCCGTAATGTGATATTATTGTAAGGTTTCAAATTTCAAGTCAATTGGATTTACCGTTTGTCCGGTACAAATTAAAACGCCTAGAAATCGATTTAAATCGGTTTAATTTAAATTGAGCGTTTGCTGCCATAACTCGCACATACTTCCGAATTAGCTTCCGAAACCTGTTCCATTGTGTCCGGAACGCGGGATAAACCCTAGATACGCTGGTTACGGCGCGTAAATCGGAGTTCGGAATTTCCGGGATGAATAGTGTCGCTCGTTCCTTATAAATAGACCCCTTGCCTTCATAATTTGATAAAAATATCATTCCAAACCCTAATTTTATAACCTAGCCGTCACTTATACATGAATGGCCAGAAATCATTCTCATTCATCTCTCAATCTCTCCCAATCTACAAAGAATTAGAAGAAGTGTTCAACACGGAAGTCGTAGAGCACGACGAGAGCTTCGATTCCATACGGTGATGATCGGAAATGGTGCAACGGAGAGGGAGCTGGGGGGGCCGTTCATAGCAGGTCACGCACGCAAAACGAGGCTGTAGAGCAGGCCGAGCTTGCTATCCTTCAGGCCGAACCTAGCTTGAGTCGAGAGCTTCGACGTGGTGGTAGTATGATGAAGTTTCGTTGAGCGTGGAGTTTGCAATGTTTAACCCTAAATCAAGAATTGGGTTTCATGAAGACGGCTTGGATACTGGAGATGAAAACGTGATTTGGGAAGATGAAAGGGACGGCCAGATCTGAAGCAAAGAGAGTGGATGGTGGATGATGGATGTGGGTTTTAAAATTTTAGTTTATGTTGTAATTTATGTATATAAATCGTGTACAAACTTCAAAAATTCATATCTTTTTCATACGAGGTCGAAAAAATGCAAACTCAGTTGCGTTGGAATCGTATGGACGAGCACTACGCGATGGAGTTGGTTTGGAGTCGTTTGGAGTTAGTGAGAATTTCGGGTAAAATTAAACGCGCGTTTAATTTTATTCGAAATAAAAGCTAAAACGGAAATTAAAACCAAGGTGAGAACTTCTCACTCAATCGAATAGGTTTCGATTTTATTTTAAATAGTTAGATTTAAAATATTTGAATGCATGTATGAATGATGATTGATATCTATTGATTGTTAAAATAGACATTATACGCCGTTAGTAAGCGGATGTTATTTAGTAAAAACATATACCGCGAATATTTCATAAACAGTGAAATTGGTATTATATATAATATCAATATATATATATATTGGCATATATATATATTGCAGTTGATTGATTTCCCGTATTTTTTGCGGATGAGACCCTATTACGCCGTTATTAAGCGGATAATATTTATTAAGAACATATACCGCGATAATTTCGTACTGGAGCGAAATTGGTATTGTGCTAATGTTTGTGGATGCAGGAAAACAGGTTGGAGGGATCCAACTGGATTCCTCAACAGTTTTTATTTGATTTCAGATATTTTGATATTTGATGGATTATCATATCGATATATGATATCGTTGTAGTCGTGATTGACTATTTGGTGTGTAGCATCATTGGACCCAGATTTTGGGATTTTTAAAATGTTTTTAAAGTGATTTTTGAAAAGATAAAATATTTTTGGAACTGATCCATTATAAATAAATGAACGTTATAATTTTTAAAGTTATAAAAATTATAATTTTTGAGAAATACGGTTAAAAGCCGATTTTGAGAAATATGAATTAATGACTTTATAAAATAGTTTAAACTGGATTTTTGAATTTATTATTAAAAGTTTAAATATAGGATTTATAAAATTTGATTATTTTATAAATCAAAATGGTGAAATTATAAAGGGAATTAAAGACGTTTCAGAATAATAATATAAACTGATTTATATTAAGAGATTTATAAATGGATATTTATAAATTGAAATATAGACATTATAAAACGAGTTTTTATAAGTGTTTGAATGATGTGAGAATGAATTTCATAATAGAATGAAATTTATAGAATTATAAACTGTGAAGTTATAAATGAAATTTATAAATAGTAAGATTTATAAATTTGGTGAAATTATTTGAAGAATAGATTTGGTTAAATAAATGAATCTTATAAGTTATAAGATTTATAATTTTGAAGTTTAAAGGAACGATTTTTGTAAAATAATCGTTTTATAAGTATTTAACTTATAATATGAACGTTTAGTTTATAATTTAGTTATAAACTGGAATAGGTTAATAAAGGAATTTATAGAAAAGGAAGTTTTTATAAATAAATAGAAATGGAGTTTATAAACGTTGTTTTATAAATTCGCAAACGACTTATTTTGATAAGTTAATTGTTGAAACCTATTAATGGAGTTATATTCACATTTTCGAATAGTGAATAATCCTTTGAATTAAAATGAATAAAAGGATGATATTTATTAACGTAGTATATTCACGTTTTTGAATAGTGAATAATACGTTAAAGAAATTGTTTGGATTTGGTGTTTTAAATAGAATTAAAACAATCTAACGATGTTTTAAAAGGTGTTGAGATTCGAAACCATAGATTTCAACATTCATTGTTGAAATAGATGTTTCGTGAAATAAAAGGAAATGGTGGACTATAACACTGTTGTTATAGTAAATTATTTCCGAAAGGAAATGTTTTTGATTAGTATTGGGATTTATATATCTATTTTAAATTCGAATCCCTATACTAGTGATTTTGGGTTGTCGTAACGATGTTTTACGCAACATTCGTTTTGGCCCAAATAAATATGTTAAAGTAAATGATTTCCTTAAAGAATGAAATATATACTTAATTCGATTTAAGTATATTGAATATTTTCCAAGTGTAGAAAATAAAAAAAAAATTGTGAATTACTTATTTTTAATAAGTATGGAATTGTTTTCCAATATGAAGTGAATAATTAGAATTTATCTTTTCGAAGATAAATTGAAATGAATAATTGAAAACGTATATTCATAGATAATTAGGGAATTATGAATTCATTATGGAATTTATATGTGAAAAGTGGAATTGGTTAAAAATAAATATTGATTTATTTTTGAAGTTGAAATTATATATCTTGTAAAGATATTTTGGAAAATAAATAATTTGGAAAATTATTTGGAATCTGGTGATGTATGCATATCCATTGATAGTTCAATAGCCGACTATCAATATTTCCCTTTGAATGGGTATTTGATGTGATTTGTTTGAAATTGATTGCACACTTATTTTTGAATAAGCGCTCACTATTCGGGTTAACCGGGAAAGGACCATGGGGTCGTATAACCCATTCCGAATATGTGATACGTCGTTGTGAATTGCATTGAAGATCGGTGTTGAAGACCCGGTATTTGCGAAAGCGATAGGATGACCTATCGATTGTCTCTGCACTGAGTTGCAACGGTATAGAGACTCCCTAAGTGATGGGAAATTCGATCAGGATTGTGAATATCCGGATTGCAAGGACTTCTTTGTAAGTGCCTTCGGTTCTGTTCGAGCCCGGAACAGACTTGTATGGATTGTATGTCTGACATTACAATTTGAGATATAAAGCCGATTTCTTTCAAATATATTTCTGTTGGTGGCGGAGAATTTATTCTTTGCTTAACACCCTTCTTTGAGACGTATGTGCTCAAAGGTTATATAGTTGAAGTTATCAGCGATATATTCCCAGTTTGGTAATGTGACATGCTGAGTGATGCTGAAATGATCATTGTGTTGATTGTTGTGATAGGATCATTTATTTGATCGTCTATCTTAGTGATCATTGTGTTGATCATTTGTTGACCCAAAGCATGGCTTTTGTATAAAGTATGTTTTTGTGGACGTGAATTCGTCGAGCCTCACATCCCGGAAATGGTCAAAACAGGAAAGATGCAGCAAGGTTATGAGGGGTAGCGCCCTTTAGGATATGTGCATTTCCTTCTGGAAAAGGGTGGTATCATGGTATGGAGCCCAGATACTTACTCATGTTGAAACACTTTGTTTTTATGATTGTGTGAATTGATTAGAGAGCGCTCTCGGATAAAGGTCCCAAAGGACCGGGGGATGGCATATTCGGTCAGTTGTTACTCAGTTAGGGGTAACCCGGCCTTGTGTTGGTAGAGATCCGGTTTGGTTCTCGGGGATGTCCATCCAGAGGCATTCTCATGTGGCAATGGGAAGTTCCTTGGCCTGACCATTTGTTGGAAATCCAATTCCCAATACGAAACTTGTACGGTATTAGTTGTAGAACCTGCTATTCACTTATGGTGGTCACCACTGTTTGGATAGTAGCTATAGTAGGCATACGATAATGGTCGTATGTTGGCTAAGATTTATATCTTTATTTTCGAAATGATTTTCCTCTACACTATGCACTAATAATAATATCAAATATTATTTTAAATGCGTATCAAGCATCTTTGACTATCATAAGGAGAAATCTCCTCCGATTCTGCGTTTGCATGTGTGTGTGTGCGGGAGGCCTTATGGTAGTCTCATTTTTAAAAGCATTGCGAATTGAATTTAAAAATATTCCTCTATTTTGATTTTAAAGTTAAATAAACTGTTTTGAGTTCTCACACCAGTCACATGACTGACTCGGAGTTTATTGTTTTTCTTCCTAAACTCTGGGTGCCCACCAATTTCCACACGGGCAGTTAAGAGTTAGGTTTATCAGGATATTCTGGATATTCTGGAGTTGCTGGAGGCAAGCTGGATGGCATGGCGTATTACTAGTTTATATAGTATTTCTTTTTCCGCTGCATTGTTTGTTGTTGTATGTTGTTGTACACTCTGATGTGATGATATGATGTAATAAAATGTGATGTAATGTAATAACTGATATAGTTCTTTGTTTAAAAATTATTCATTTATTATTATATGTTGTTCCGCTGCGAATTGTGAGATTCTGTTGTTGTTCCATTCTGTCCCGTTCTATTTTAAAAAAAATTCTTCTATCTTCTATTATCAAATTTTCTATTTTTCTATCTTCCTCTCTCTCTATTTTCTGTTATCTTCTTCTACTTCTCTCTTTTTCTTTTCTTAAAATTTTTGTTAAAACCCATAACATTCCGTGTTTCCGGCCTTCGATTTCTCGGCAGTCGATAAAGTGAGTATCGATGTTGAATTTTCGAAGCACGAAAATCCGTTTACGTTACATTTGGTATCAGAGCTGATGGTTAAGCGACAACCATGGTTCTGTAGGGTATTACTCATTAGAGATAGAGTCAGCAGTATTCTAGATTGAGTTTGAGTGTAATAATAGCTATGAGAGCGTATTTGTTAGTGAATATGAAATTGTTTTATATTGTGATGATTGGTTTATTGAGTGGCATATGAACCTTCGTCAGCACGGTCAGTCAAACTATGCCGAAGGGGTTTCTAAACACTTGAATAGAACAATTCGGCACAGTATTGTTTTAATTGGGTAAATGAAATAATTTTACCTTGATTATATTTTTATATATAAAAGAATAATTTTTCAGAATTATTATAGTATATACAAGTTGATTGTTTGGTTGTTAGGTTGTTGAAATAATCTAAATAAAAGAATAATTGTATAAGCAAAAGAATTATAGGAATTGAATTATAATTAAAGTGATTTACAATTGTGAAATAAACTTATATATATATAAGAAGTGAAATTATATGAATATATTTATGAATATGACTTGTAAATAAAATGAGTTTGAATAAGTAATGAAATTTGACATTGGTAAAGGTTAAATAAAAATTTACTTAGAATTGAAATCTGAATTGATTTATAAGATGGAAATATAACTTAAGTTATGTAATAGAATTCAACTTTGTAATTGAATTCAAATTAGAAGTAAATAAATTTGAATAGAATTGAAAGTGAATTGGATTTAATTAGTGAATGTTAACTAATTGAAATTAATGAGAATGAATGTTAGTAAATTCCAACATTAATGAATCAAATGTGATTTAAATTGAAAACCATTTCATTGAATATTAATGAGAATATGAATGAATATTATTGGTTATGGATGTTAGTTGGATGTAGTTGGTTGATGGTTGAATGTATATTGCTATTGTTGCATTTGCTATGTGACATATATAGTTGATATGTTTCTATATGTTGTATATTGAGATTATTTGCATATGTGCATGTTCTCATGTTGTTTGTTGAGTGTTTAGTAGGTGCGGATAGCGTTTGCTTCGCATTTGGAGCTCGCTTTAGCGCTATATTAGCCGTATATGCTTGCTAATAAAATATAAGGTACATATCTCGGATTAAATATCGTACTTTTACACTTTTTTCCCTGCGGGATGCCTCATTACTTGATGAGATGTATATTTGTGATATATATATACTGTCATTTTTTTTTCGGATCGAGCCGCGCAAAGGAGACTACGGCGAATTTTTCCGAAAATTTAAGGCGTTAGAAAAATTTTGGGAAAATTTGAAAAGTTTTGAAAACTTAAACTTTGATTTGGAATTGAAAGTTAAATGATATAGTTTGTTTTTGAAAAAAATAACTAAGTACGATTTGAAAACTTAGTAAAGAATTGTAAAAAGTTTAACTATAAATTTTGGGAAAATTAATAGATTCTGTAACTTTTCTCACTTGTAATTTCGAGGACGAAATTCTTTTAAGGGGGAAAGATTGTAACGACCCAGAATTTTATTAATTAAAATTTGAATATTTAATTAATTTTAAATATTAATAAGTGAATTTATAAGTCAAATAAATTTTTATTTGAATTATTGGATTTAATTGGATTATTAAATCGATAATTTAATACGTTAAATTATGGAAATAATTGAAAATTGGGTTAAATATGATTGAAAATGATTTGTAAAATTTTATTTTATCATATGGGAGTTTGAACGATATTTTAGAACTTTTAAAATCGAATTAAAAGTTAATTTGTGAAAATTGAATATTTTAATATTTAATAATCGACTGTAAAATACCCAATTTTTGAACAGTCTCAGAATTGAACGAAACTAGTTCCATTGAATCCGTAATAGTTAGTTATTACCGGATTTCAATTTTTGTATCAATCGGAGCTATCGTCTGATCGTGGCAGCTCGAAACGCATCGAATTATTTTTAATTTAAATTTGGCGAGTCAAAATAGCCATTTTTCAAAAAGTCTCGGATTTCGACGAAACCAGTTTCATCGGATCCGTAATGTGATATTATTGTAAGGTTTCAAATTTCAAGTCAATTGGATTTACCGTTTGTCCGGTACAAATTAAAACGCCTAGAAATCGATTTAAATCGGTTTAATTTAAATTGAGCGTTTGTTGCCATAACTCGCACATACTTCCGAATTAGCTTCCGAAACCTATTCCATTGTGTCCGGAACGCGGGATAAACCCTAGGTACGCTGGTTACGGCGCGTAAATCGGAGTTCGGAATTTCTGGGATGAATAGTGTCGCTCGTTCCTTATAAATAGACCCCTTGCCTTCATAATTTGATAAAAATATCATTCCAAACCCTAATTTTATAACCTAGCCGTCACTTATACATGAATGGCCAGAAATCATTCTCATTCATCTCTCAATCTCTCCCAATCTACAAAGAATTAGAAGAAGTGTTCAACACGGAAGTCGTAGAGCACGACGAGAGCTTCGATTCCATACGGTGATGATCGGAAATGGTGCAACGGAGAGGGAGCTAGGGGGGCCGTTCATAGCAGGTCACGCACGCAAAACGAGGCTGTAGAGCAGGCCGAGCTTGCTATCCTTCAGGCCGAACCTAGCTTGAGTCGAGAGCTTCGACGTGGTGGTAGTATGATGAAGTTTCGTTGAGCGTGGAGTTTGCAATGTTTAACCCTAAATCAAGAATTGGGTTTCATGAAGACGGCTTGGATACTGGAGATGAAAACGTGATTTGGGAAGATGAAAGGGACGGCCAGATCTGAAGCAAAGAGAGTGGATGGTGGATGATGGATGTGGGTTTTAAAATTTTAGTTTATGTTGTAATTTATGTATATAAATCGTGTACAAACTTCAAAAATTCATATCTTTTTCATACGAGGTCGAAAAAATGCAAACTCAATTGCGTTGGAATCGTATGGACGAGCACTACGCGATGGAGTTGGTTTGGAGTCGTTTGGAGTTAGTGAGAATTTCGGGTAAAATTAAACGCGCGTTTAATTTTATTCGAAATAAAAGCTAAAACGGAAATTAAAACCAAGGTGAGAACTTCTCACTCAATCGAATAGGTTTCGATTTTATTTTAAATAGTTAGATTTAAAATATTTGAATGCATGTATGAATGATGATTGATATCTATTGATTGTTAAAATAGACATTATACGCCGTTAGTAAGCGGATGTTATTTAGTAAAAACATATACCGCGAATATTTCATAAACAGTGAAATTGGTATTATATATAATATCAATATATATATATATTGGCATATATATATATTGCAGTTGATTGATTTCCCGTATTTTTTGCGGATGAGACCCTATTACGCCGTTATTAAGCGGATAATATTTATTAAGAACATATACCGCGATAATTTCGTACTGGAGCGAAATTGGTATTGTGCTAATGTTTGTGGATGCAAGAAAACAGGTTGGAGGGATCCAACTGGATTCCTCAACAGTTTTTATTTGATTTCAGATATTTTGATATTTGATGGATTATCATATCGATATATGATATCGTTGTAGTCGTGATTGACTATTTGGTGTGTAGCATCATTGGACCCAGATTTTGGGATTTTTAAAATGTTTTTAAAGTGATTTTTGAAAAGATAAAATATTTTTGGAACTGATCCATTATAAATAAATGAACGTTATAATTTTTAAAGTTATAAAAATTATAATTTTTGAGAAATACGGTTAAAAGCCGATTTTGAGAAATATGAATTAATGACTTTATAAAATAGTTTAAACTGGATTTTTGAATTTATTATTAAAAGTTTAAATATAGGATTTATAAAATTTGATTATTTTATAAATCAAAATGGTGAAATTATAAAGGGAATTAAAGACGTTTCAGAATAATAATATAAACTGATTTATATTAAGAGATTTATAAATGGATATTTATAAATTGAAATATAGACATTATAAAACGAGTTTTTATAAGTGTTTGAATGATGTGAGAATGAATTTCATAATAGAATGAAATTTATAGAATTATAAACTGTGAAGTTATAAATGAAATTTATAAATAGTAAGATTTATAAATTTGGTGAAATTATTTGAAGAATAGATTTGGTTAAATAAATGAATCTTATAAGTTATAAGATTTATAATTTTGAAGTTTAAAGGAACGATTTTTGTAAAATAATCGTTTTATAAGTATTTAACTTATAATATGAACGTTTAGTTTATAATTTAGTTATAAACTGGAATAGGTTAATAAAGGAATTTATAGAAAAGGAAGTTTTTATAAATAAATAGAAATGGAGTTTATAAGCGTTGTTTTATAAATTCGCAAACGACTTATTTTGATAAGTTAATTGTTGAAACCTATTAATGGAGTTATATTCACATTTTCGAATAGTGAATAATCCTTTGAATTAAAATGAATAAAAGGATGATATTTATTAACGTAGTATATTCACGTTTTTGAATAGTGAATAATACGTTAAAGAAATTGTTTGGATTTGGTGTTTTAAATAGAATTAAAACAATCTAACGATGTTTTAAAAGGTGTTGAGATTCGAAACCATAGATTTCAACATTCATTGTTGAAATAGATGTTTCGTGAAATAAAAGGAAATGGTGGACTATAACACTGTTGTTATAGTAAATTATTTCCGAAAGGAAATGTTTTTGATTAGTATTGGGATTTATATATCTATTTTAAATTCGAATCCCTATACTAGTGATTTTGGGTTGTCGTAACGATGTTTTACGCAACATTCGTTTTGGCCCAAATAAATATGTTAAAGTAAATGATTTCCTTAAAGAATGAAATATATACTTAATTCGATTTAAGTATATTGAATATTTTCCAAGTGTAGAAAATAAAAAAAATAAAAATTGTGAATTACTTATTTTTAATAAGTATGGAATTGTTTTCCAATATGAAGTGAATAATTAGAATTTATCTTTTCGAAGATAAATTGAAATGAATAATTGAAAACGTATATTCATAGATAATTAGGGAATTATGAATTCATTATGGAATTTATATGTGAAAAGTGGAATTGGTTAAAAATAAATATTGATTTATTTTTGAAGTTGAAATTATATATCTTGTAAAGATATTTTGGAAAATAAATAATTTGGAAAATTATTTGGAATCTGGTGATGTATGCATATCCATTGATAGTTCAATAGCCGACTATCAATATTTCCCTTTGAATGGGTATTTGATGTGATTTGTTTGAAATTGATTGCACACTTATTTTTGAATAAGCGCTCACTATTCGGGTTAACCGGGAAAGGACCATGGGGTCGTATAACCCATTCCGAATATGTGATACGTCGTTGTGAATTGCATTGAAGATCGGTGTTGAAGACCCGGTATTTGCGAAAGCGATAGGATGACCTATCGATTGTCTCTGCACTGAGTTGCAACGGTATAGAGACTCCCTAAGTGATGGGAAATTCGATCAGGATTGTGAATATCCGGATTGCAAGGACTTCTTTGTAAGTGCCTTCGGTTCTGTTCGAGCCCGGAACAGACTTGTATGGATTGTATGTCTGACATTACAATTTGAGATATAAAGCCGATTTCTTTCAAATATATTTCTGTTGGTGGCGGAGAATTTATTCTTTGCTTAACACCCTTCTTTGAGACGTATGTGCTCAAAGGTTATATAGTTGAAGTTATCAGCGATATATTCCCAGTTTGGTAATGTGACATGCTGAGTGATGCTGAAATGATCATTGTGTTGATTGTTGTGATAGGATCATTTATTTGATCGTCTATCTTAGTGATCATTGTGTTGATCATTTGTTGACCCAAAGCATGGCTTTTGTATAAAGTATGTTTTTGTGGACGTGAATTCGTCGAGCCTCACATCCCGAAAATGGTCAAAACAGGAAAGATGCAGCAAGGTTATGAGGGGTAGCGCCCTTTAGGATATGTGCATTTCCTTCTGGAAAAGGGTGGTATCATGGTATGGAGCCCAGATACTTACTCATGTTGAAACACTTTGTTTTTATGATTGTGTGAATTGATTAGAGAGCGCTCTCGGATAAAGGTCCCAAAGGACCGGGGGATGGCATATTCGGTCAGTTGTTACTCAGTTAGGGGTAACCCGACCTTGTGTTGGTAGAGATCCGGTTTGGTTCTCGGGGATGTCCATCCAGAGGCATTCTCATGTGGCAATGGGAAGTTCCTTGGCCTGACCATTTGTTGGAAATCCAATTCCCAATACGAAACTTGTACGGTATTAGTTGTAGAACCTGCTATTCACTTATGGTGGTCACCACTGTTTGGATAGTAGCTATAGTAGGCATACGATAATGGTCGTATGTTGGCTAAGATTTATATCTTTATTTTCGAAATGATTTTCCTCTACACTATGCACTAATAATAATATCAAATATTATTTTAAATGCGTATCAAGCATCTTTGACTATCATAAGGAGAAATCTCCTCCGATTCTGCGTTTGCATGTGTGTGTGTGCGGGAGGCCTTATGGCAGTCTCATTTTTAAAAGCATTGCGAATTGAATTTAAAAATATTCTTCTATTTTGATTTTAAAGTTAAATAAACTGTTTTGAGTTCTCACACCAGTCACATGACTGACTCGGAGTTTATTGTTTTTCTTCCTAAACTCTGGGTGCCCACCAATTTCCACACGGGCAGTTAAGAGTTAGGTTTATCAGGATATTCTGGATATTCTGGAGTTGCTGGAGGCAAGCTGGATGGCATGGCGTATTACTAGTTTATATAGTATTTCTTTTTCCGCTGCATTGTTTGTTGTTGTATGTTGTTGTACACTCTGATGTGATGATATGATGTAATAAAATGTGATGTAATGTAATAACTGATATAGTTCTTTGTTTAAAAATTATTCATTTATTATTATATGTTGTTCCGCTGCGAATTGTGAGATTCTGTTGTTGTTCCTTTCTGTCCCGTTCTATTTTAAAAAAAATTCTTCTATCTTCTATTATCAAATTTTCTATTTTTCTATCTTCCTCTCTCTCTATTTTCTGTTATCTTCTTCTACTTCTCTCTTTTTCTTTTCTTAAAATTTTTGTTAAAACCCATAACATTCCGTGTTTCCGGCCTTCGATTTCTCGGCAGTCGATAAAGTGAGTATCGATGTTGAATTTTCGAAGCACGAAAATCCGTTTACGTTACAGATAGTCTGACCAACTAAGTTGTTGAATAATATTTTCAAATCAAACAAGATGTCAAATGAGTGGAGGAGAAACATATTAGTTACAATCTTTAAGAATGAAAAAGATATTCAAAATTGCACAAACTACAGAGGAATTAATTTTATGAGTCATAGAATGAAGCTTTAGGAAATAGTCATTGAACATCGACTAAGAAGGATGACAAACATTTCAAAAAAAAATTTGGTTTCAAGCTTGGTAGATCAACCGTAGAGGCGATTTTTCTGATAAGACAACTTATGAAGATATTTAAGCAGCAAATGAAACATCTATACATGGTATTTACCGATTTGAAGAAAACTTATGACAAAGTACCGAGACATGTTATATGGTGGGCTCTGGAAAAGAAAAGAGTCTCAACAAAGTACATTATCCTTATCAAGGACAATGGTGTTGTGACTACTGTTAAAGCATGCGATGGTAAACCAATGTATTTCCCATTAACATAGAATTACATCAAAAGTCAGCTTTGTTGAATATGCGAGTATATGATTTTTGTTTGATGATAATAAACATATATACATTCATTTAAATGTATTTGTTAATGTACTATTTTATTTTTCATAGACTAAATAAATATTTGCTGAATAAAATAAATAACACAGAATTTGAATTCAAACGGAAATTTTATTCAAACAAATATTTTTTACAATTTTTGAATAGTACAAATTTCAAGCTCTCACTATATATATACACAACTTCAATTACAATACAATTTTGATTACATTACGATTCACATTTACATTTGACCTCACTACATATCACTCATTCACTCAACTCGTATTTTATCTTCAACTTCATTCCAAATTGAATCCAGCATTTGAGCAATCTGCAAAAATATATACTGACGCAGTAAAATTGAAAAGGAAATATTTTTGCAGTATAAAATAAAACGTGAATTTTGAAAATAATATTTGCCTTCGGCATCATTTAATTTTGAATTCATCATACACGAACAGCTTGTGACATGCACAGTGTATCAATGTACATGCCACAAGGCCGTGCACACCGATATACACTTGATAAAATTGCAGGGACATGTGAGCACAAGGTCAAACCCAAATCAAAAGTCGGGTTCAACTCAAGTGAAATCACAATACGAGCACAAGGTTAAACCCGAATTTTAAAGCTGGATTCAACATAGGTGTAATTCCAAAAATCAAGATGAAGTTCAACTAAAAATAAAAATGGAAAGGTGACGGGCATAAGAATAAAATGTAGCTGGTCAGATATGGAACCAGACTTACAGTTTCAAGTTCATCAACCAAGTTCAATATCCAACAAAAGTAGCCTCAATAATGAAGAGCAAATGAAGATTCAAATATCAATGCCACTGCCTCAACAGTCAAAGCATCATATATACAAATGTGCTCAAGACAACCAAGCTAAATATGCTAACCAGAGTACACATGAAGACTCAAACTCAAGAAACAAGTTCACCATGCAACAGCAAGTGATAAACCAGAAAATCAAAATGTTCAACCCAGATTGGTCAGAGAAACCACGGTGCAAAGTGGTGAAAGCAAACAGAGGTGGCAACATGAAACTGCACCAAACCAGACAAATGCAACTGATTTCAAGTGAATGGCAACAAGTGATGCATCAGTGAAACAACTCAACAAATGCATATCCATCAATGTGCACACATGTACACAATGCTACAACAAAGATGAACACAAGCTTCAGACTAAATTACATATCTATATGAACAACAAGTAGTCAAGCATCATCACAGACCAGACCCAAAAGATCTGATTCAATACCAAAGTAAAATAGAACATGTGCATATATACACAAGCCTGGCAACATGATTATCAAAGTGCAGACATGATGAAGTCAGTGCCAATAGTACAATGTGAACTAGCTCGAAATAATATGGATGTCGAATGGCCAAGCAAGTGCACACACTAAACCAACAAGAGGCCAGAGGGATTAATATGGCAACACATCAAGCACATGAATGCACAGTGCAAACTACAACACCAAGTGATACAACAGTTCAGTGAACAAGTGAAGCACATTTGTTTATATGTGTATATATATATATATATATTACAAGTTCAAGCTGTAGGTCAAAGCATAAAATTAAAGTGGACAATGTCAACATGATCATGTAATAGTTTTTTTCTTAAAACATCATCAAACATTATCACGTAATCAAAGCAATGCCAAAGTCGAGTATGCTACAGAATAATCATGCCAAAGCCATGGAACAACATGCCAAAGTCAAAGCGAACATACCACAAAATCATGGAACAAGTCAAAGACAATTTCTTTTCATACCAAAGTCAATTTTAAAAATGTCAGAGAATCAAATGTAATAACAGTTCAATATCAAAGAAATGTCCAAAGTCGAACGAAATCAACATCGTCAAAATCAAGTCAAAGCCGATGACAATAAGAACGAGAACGAACAGATCAAGTCAGAACCGTGGTGAGTAAGAAAAACAACGTCAGAGAAATCAAAGCCGTGACCATCAAGTAACACAAAAATATACGAATTGAAGAAGTCAGAAGTCATCACATTCATTCAAGTATAATCAAGTGGCCAAGATAAATCAATTGATAAATTCAAACAAATATATACGAATGATAAAATAGGGATTCGAACCCTATATAAGAAATCAACATCATCGGCAAAAAGTGATCGAGTTCAAGTACGAAAAATAAAAAGAAGTAAAAACAAAAATCACATACCAAAGTCAAGAATAGACCTCGATCGAGAAGCAGCCGAGCGCAATTCAAAGAGATGAACGATCGACAAAGCAAACACGCGAATATCCATTCGATCGATCAACATTCAAGCCGCGGCTTCAAAGAATTTCACAAGCCCTAATTTTTGTTAAAGAGGAAACGAACGAGGAACGACCGGCATTTTCACAAAAGAAAGAAACAGAGCAAATAAAAGAGGAACCAGACCGATAAAGAAATAAAAGAAAAGGGGTCGGCCTTTATTGTTTTAGCTTAATCTTTTCAATTAGGGTTTTGATTGTTTAAATTTGTTTTTAAATTTAAATTCTTCTTTTAAACGTTGTAATTTCTAGTCGTGTGACTAGGGGACAAACTACGTGGCGTAGTTTGAGAATTCGCAACTCAGTGGCTGAGTTGTGGCAGAGTTTTGAGCGTAGAGTTAAGGCTAGTCGATAGCGGGTGTCGCGAGTTTACGTGTGTAAGCGTCTGACTGTTTAATTTTTAGTAGAAACCTTGGGGCAACACGTAGACAGGGTTTTGCCGAAGCTGGGTAAATTCTATGTCGTTCTATTTCTGCATTTATTATTCTGCTATTATCTGTGCTGCTATAATTTTGATATATCTGTGTTGAAATAATTTATACAAGCTTCCGCAATAATTTTTATAATTAATAACATCACCCTATTCAACCCCCCTCTAGAGTGAAATCGATCCTACAAACTTTGAGCCCCTACATTTTTGCCTTAGTGATAGATGGGCTTACGAAGGGTATACAAGGTGGGATTCTTTGGTATATGCTCTTTACTGATGATGTTGTGATGATTGACGAAAGTATGATAGAGGTTGATAAACAACTGGAGTTGTGAAGGCATGTTAGAGGATGGAGATGTCACTCTGGCCGCACAAGTAATGCCCAAGAAAGAATTTTTTCGACATTTAGGATCAATGTTGCAGTATGATGGTGAAATTGATGAAGATGTTAGTTTTAGTATTCGAACGGGATGGGTGAATGCAACTAGCGTCTGGCATTCTATAACACATTCTCTGTTACAGGAAAGTTCTACAAAACGACAATCGGGCTTGGGATGTTGTATGATGCAGAATGTTAGCCTACTAAAAGACAACAAGTCTAGAAGATAAGTGTAGCAGAGATGTTTATACTGCGATGAGCTGTGGTCATACAAGACGAGCCGAATTAGAAATGATGATATACGTGACAAACTTGAAATAACATCAATTGAAGAGAAGCTCGTCATCCATAGATAACGACGCTATCCAAATTAGACAAATGTCGCAAGACTATTTGTTTTTATAAAAAAAATTGTCCGACTCATTTACAAAATTCGCCAACCTATAATTTGATGTTTATAGTGGGTGAATTTTCAGGATGTGTCAAATGCAACTTTTCGACTGTAGAAACTTTGAAATACAGTGGTATACCTGGCACCTTTTGAGAATTCCCCAGCCATGATGGCGAATTATAAACTGGGGATATCTGAAAATGCATCATACTATTTTTTAGGGTATTGTTAAAAAGACTTTGGTTTTGAATAAAATAAGACAATTTTCTTCAATATTTTTAAAATTGCTACGAGGGGTATATAAAAAGTCACCCCGGTAAAAAAAATATTATTTCGGTGGACCTCACTGTTTTATAATTTTGTTTTCGATCAAACCCCTCTGAGTTAGGTTTTCATTGAACCGTCATCGTTTTTCTTTTCATTTTTCGAAAGGGTGCTGCTGAATTTGTTTTGAACAATGGTAAAATGGCAAATCGTCTTATTTTGTTTCATTTATCATGTGTCTCACATAACAATTTTATTTTTAGATGGAGTTCCCCTAAAATTATAATTCTCTTGTTCAAAACTGAAGTCCCGTTAACAATATTTTCTTTTATTATTGTTAAAAAATTAGTCCGCTAACACTTGAAAAGTCGCCGAACTAACCTTCTTTTTTTTTTAAAAAAAAGTCTAGCAACAACTTGCGAGTGTGGCGTTGAGCGGATCAAAACAAACTTATGTTTGTAAATAGTTTTGGACTTAGCATGTATGCATAAGTAGCTTCTGAAATTGGCATAAATCAATAAAGAATCCAGTTTGATAATACCATTCATTTACTCTCTCCTTTTCGTAGAAAAACACCACTTATGTTTTCTCGATAACTAATCACTCATGTCGTACAAATTATATTCAAAAACATCATTCATCTTCTTTTCTTAATATGTGTGCATGTGCGCGTTTATATATAAAACCTACAACTTGGCGGATTTTAGCTTATTGGTCACTTTTTTTAAAAAAAACTCCATCCCGAAGGAAAGAGCTACCGTCTAGAGAGTCCGTCAACCCTAAGAAGGTTTTGCTAGCCCCAGCACAGAGGTTTGTTGTTTCCAAGCAGTTTGATTTAGAGTTTACGAGAATCCACCTCCGCGCCAACATCATGGAGATATAAATAGTTGGTTGACAACTTAACATCTAAAAATGGTAGTTTAAAATCATTGCCTAAGCAAAATAGTTTACCGTGTTGGCATATGTATTGTATGTTTTGGATTATCGGATATCACAGCGCTTCGGATGCTAATATATATCTCTGTAACAGTACACAATATCCCTTAGCAAAAGTAACATCAAGCATTCATACCTTAACACCCAACATTCACATGCCTCAAGAAAGAAATAATATATAATTAATAAAAACTGTATAGCATTGTACATACACTATAAAAAATTATATACCATCATTTGTATAAGAAGAAGAAGAAAAACTATGAACTGGAAACAAATGAAAAACTCTTACTGATGAAGCAACTGAAGTGCTTGCTCCAAATAGAATTTGAACTTGTTAACATCAAGTCTAACACTCTGTTTATCCAAATAGACGCCTCTAAGAGCCAACCATCCTTGCTTCTGAATCGAGCTAGGATCTTTAAACACAGCATGATCTCTAGGATACATTTCAACCAATGTGCTCTCTTCTTCACTTATCTCATATTGCAAATACTTAAGTTTTGCATCAATAGAAGGATTTCCAAAATCAAGCCAAGCAAAGCCCTCCAGTCCACCCAAAGGAACAATTTGTATTACAACAGCGTTTTTCGGAAGAAAAACCAAATTAGTAAGACCAGCACCATGAACACCCATTATCACATCGCACGAATTCACAATACGTGCAAAGCTTTCGAGATTTGAACCTGTATCCGCTTCTGCAACCACAGCTTCATAGCCTAAACCTTCGGCCATTGTAACAATATCTCCCACATTCTTGAATGATCTTGTCCATTTCCTAGCAATTATAAGAAGCCTAGGCTTTGTAGATAGACTAGAAGTGAGGTTAATTGCATTTTCTCTACCTAAGGAGTATGCTCTTCTCATTAATGCAGTGAAGTCAACCATTGAAACTCCACTTGGAACTCTTGAAGGATCCACGCTCATTTCTTTATGGCTTATAAGTCCGATAGTTGCATGAGGGAAGCAATGCACATTTTTCTCCTTGTCGAAATCGATTATTTCGTAATGAGATAGTTCTTTAAGATATGAACGGTACTTTGAAAGCCACCATGAATGAGATTCGCTGATTAAAAATTGAACCTCCCCTTGATATTGGTGTGAAGTAATGAATAAAGGAATGAGAATATCGGTGAAGTCGTGAAACATGTTGCCCATATAGCCACCAGTTGAGAATACTATAGCAGGAATGTTGTGGTTGATGCTACAAAGAGGAGCATTGTCGTGATTCGATAATGATTTTATAGTCATTTCTTTTATGAGAGATAAGACACTGGCATCGCCTTTTCTTGGATGGGGTTTGATTGACCATGATTCTGTTTTTTGTGAAGATGGGTTCAAGAAATATATAGAGGAAGAGTTTCCATGAATTCTGACATCACCATTCATTTCACACATATCTGACCTTTTATCTGAGAAATCACACAGAGGTTTTGTCTCCAATAGTTCTTTCTCGTTACTTGTATCTGATGACAAGAATCAATTTGTGAGACATGCAGTAAAGCATGAATTAAACTGTATATTTTCCAAATAGACACGGCACGGTATGAATTAGACATGGATGGAGAAACATTTACAGTACTACAATGGTGTTGTCCCTGCGTGTTACTGTGAAAAATGCAATTCTGAGTTCAGACACAAAGACACGGTAGGGTATGTATGGTTACTGGAGATTACCAAATCTTACCGGCACTCTAAAGTTCAAGTGATATAAAGAATTACTACCATAAGTTCACACATTTCACATAATGCCAGTAACTCAGATCGTATGAGAGTGAGGTATGAACTAATACCGTGCTTAGAAGCTAGATGTCAAAGGAAAAAATATCCATTTGGTTTCAGGTTTGATTCAATTAAAAACTTAATGCATGTAGGTAGTGAGACACTGTTACATGACGTTATTTCAAAACAAATATATTATTACAATGACGTAGTGTTAACCTGTGCACCATAATTAATCTTTAACATGTGCTCGATGGACACATGTTAATTGTTAAAAAACACTTTCCATTGCAATATAATCATTGTTAAAAATAAACAAATAGGAATGTCATGCAACTTTCAAGTTGGAAGTTGCAACATACTTATAACACCGATGGAGAAACTTAAAATCAATAGAATTATTTACTAATTAACATGCATATTAGAACACGTGAATTCCTAATATCAAAAACTCAGATATTGGGATTTGCAAGCTTGCATCCTAATCAGTACTGCATATGATAAAATAAACTATTCCATATTTGATAATGCTGACCTTGTTGCTTAGTATCATTTCCAAATTGGAGTTGTTGGTTCGACAATCCGAAGTTACTAGAAGAATTCTTTAGGAGAGTCAACTCTTCCATTTCAGTTCCTGTATTAAGAAAATGTTTACACCGCATGATTAATGCATAACAACAATTTATCTAACTGTTACCAACTACAAATGAGTATATGCAAAAAACATGCTACATTATTCTTTGGTTTTGTTATTAAGACAACAGCAATAAACGAATTTGTCAATAACTGCTCCATTACACAACTTGTACGTTGAGCATTAGTTCGGTGATTGGCTTAACAAATCTTTTGTTTACTTCAAAATCATTTTCTTTGACATATTCAATTTCAAGTGATATAAGCATTGTACATTTAATACTATAATCTTGATAGGAATCGATATACTATGTTTTAGTTGTATATTAAACTTAACTACATGGTGTTCATATATTTGCTGAGATTTAAATTACATTTACTCTAATTTCGGATGGCTGTGTCTGAAAAAAAATAAAAATTGTATTTATTTTTATCCAGCATCCCAAAGTTAAGCAGATTTTTGAATGTTATATTCTAATAAACTAGAATATGCAATAACAAACTTATACCGTGGCACAAAAAATCGCCTAATAATAATTTCGTAGCTCAAAGGAAGCAACCGCATTAAGACGTATATTGATAACAGGGAAAACAATAAAAAGATGACTTACTCTAAAATCAATCGAAACTAAATTTCATGTATCAATGTATCAAAAATTGAATATACTGAAAACATAAGTTTTCTATGATTTTTAAGATGTTCTCATCAGTACCTGAACAATGAGAGTTATTGGAAACTTTCACAGCTTTTATTGCCTGAATTGGGTTAATCATCCTGAAACTCACTACATAAACAAGCATGAATAATGAAACTCAGACAATGGTAGTTGATATAATACTTAGTTAATCATCAATTTAATTTCAAAATATATAACTTGCAATAACTCACCTAGTTTGTTCACCGAGAATAATGCCATTGAGAAAAGAAAGCATCCTGCAATCAAAACAAATGCAAGCCTTTGAGGCTCAGCCCGGCTGACGTTCCTGATAAGCTTCTTTTCAAAACCCATCAGCTCCCAAAGATAAATAAAATTGCATGGATCTTTTTAGGAGATAAGAAAGAAAGGAGAGACAAATGATCAAGTTTTTAATATATACAAAATAACTTTTGGCGATCTTTAAATAGTTGAGATTCTTACCAACTGCAGAAATGTAGCCAATGAAAATATGGAACAACAAATATTATTTTATAACAATTTATATAGTTGCGTGGGACTTAAAAATTATTCCACATTGAGGCATTATTACAATGCAACCTATATAAATACTGAGTTATAATATTTACACCATTTTATATTAAAAATTATTACTTATTATAAGTTATTTAGTTCAAACAATGATCTATTATTACACCACCTCCATTATTTTTCAATAAATGGGACAATTCTTCTTTAAATATACGTCCATTGCCCACACACATTTGCTCGCATTCATCCACACATCCTTTCATGGAGCCAACATAGAGTTTGATCAACATGCAGAAATTCTTGTTGTTACATGCGACCAAACTTATATATGTCACACCACCTTCATTATTTTTCATGATGTGAGACTATTCTTCTTGAAATGTGCGTACATTACTCACACAAAATGCAAGACACCCCAACATATATAACATTAAAGGTGATAGGTTCTCTCGATTAATTTTCGGCGTCAGTCGAAGGAAAATAATAGATTAAAGCGATTTCTCATTGCTTTTGGTTTTTTTTTTTTTTTTTTTTTTTTTTTTTTTTTTTACACATTTCAAATGGATTATTCTTGTGAGAACTTTGTCGAAGAAAATGTCATTTTCTTTTTCTTTCTTTGTTTTTTTTTCAATGAGGCGAGACGGAAAGATTGATGAATCTGGATAGACTTGTTATTGGATGTGGTGTGGGTATTATTCAACATACTAAATTAAAATAATAAATAATACTCGCAATGGGTAAAATCTAGTGTAAATATGATGCAAATAGAAAAAAACTATAAGCACTATAAAATTAATCTTCACACTGTAGTATGTTTTGTCAAAATAGTCAATTATTCCCACATTAAGAGATTAATTAAAAATAGTCCTTTAGTCATAGTTTCAAAGAGCGAACCGTGAGTCGAATCATGTTGATGCAAGATCAAATGTTCGAGTGGTTCAACTTGTTAGACCGTGAGAACCGCATTGATCGTTATTTTTTATTTTCCTGATTCAAATGTAAAAGTAATTCAGTCAATGTACAATTTAAAAAAATTATAATTAGTATATTGACTTTTAGAAACTATTATTATTGAATATCTAATAATAAATACTAATTAAAAAATTTATAACAATTTCAGAAGTGTAAATTTTCTAATTTTTTAAGATAAAATAGGTTCAGTTCATCAAAAGTTCGTAAAATGTACACTAATAGTATATCATATCGTCTAAAATTGATAATGAAATCCGATGTTAGCGATTAAGATTATGAAACTATTTGTTAACTTGATTTTGTGAAAAAAAATGAAGAATGAAACGAAAGTTTTTTTTCAAAATAGAAGAACCGTGTGGTTTAAAGAGGTTGGTCAATATGTTTTTTCAAGGTTCACACATGTGCAAAGTTATTTCATTTTAACAACCGTAGCGTTTCAAGGTCGAAGGTTAATCATGGCCTAACCGTGGTTGGGTCAGATCTTTAAAACACCGCATTTAGTAGTTGCTATGTTTAATTTTTTATCACTTGTGCTCGGGTCAAGAAGCTTGTGCATGTTTTGATCGACATTTGTTTGTTAAAAAGAAATTAAGGGCAAACTAGGAAACATGGTAAAGGCGAACCTATGTGCATCCGTAGCATGCACTTTTGTAGGAGATAAAGCTAGTTTAATGGTGCATCCTAAACCCCTTGTATGGCGGGCATTATGCACAAATTTTGTTTTTTTTTTAAATGATAAAAATGGAAAATGATTTTAAAAAAATGGAAAAACATAATATAATTGTGTTCTATTTCCATAAAAGAGACTGTGGTTTTTATGTTGGCTCGGCAAGCCTAACACAACTATCCTTCTTTATCATGACTTGGGACAAGCTGCATAGAAAACTACACAGGCGAAAACTACACGGGATCGGGATTGATAGACACCTGGAGCCGTGGAGACAGGCTTTAGAATCAAAGGATTTAGTCTTAGCAGAACTATAGTAGAGTATATGAAGTGCGGGTTCAGCGGTGTCAGGTCAGTAAGAGGATAGAGATGTCACTCTGGTCGGACAAATAGTTTCCAAAAAGAAATTCTTTCGATATTTAGAATCAATGTTGCAGTATAACAGTGAGATTGATAAAGATGTTAGTTTTAGAATTCTAGCAGGATTGGTGAAATAGCGACAAGCGTCAGTCATTCTCTGTGATAGGAAAGCCCCACAGAAGCTTAAAAGAAAGTTCTATAGAACGGCAATCAGGTCTGCGATGTTGTATGGTGCAGAATATTAGCCTACGAAAAGCCAACACGTCCAGAAGATAAGTGTAGTAGAAATACATATACTGCGACGGAGCTGTGGTCCTACAGAAAGAGACCGAATTAGAAATGATGATATATGTAATAAACTTGGTGTGACACCAATTGAGGAGAAGTTAATTCAGCATCGTTTAAGATGATTTGGACATCTTCAATGAAGTCCGTCTGAGCCACCTGTACGCGTTGGAATTATAGGCCGCATCGAATGCTCAAAGAGAGGTAAAGGTCAACCAAGATTGACATGGAAGGAAGTGGTAAAATTGGACTTGAAGGATTGGAATATATCTGAAGAGCTGGTGTCGGACCGAAACGCGTGGAAGTTAGTAATCCACGTACTGGAACCATGAGCTACGAGTTTTATAAGTTTTAGATTATAGAAGTAGAGAACAGGAGCCTAAGACATAGCATTTGGTCTTAGACCAATATTATATTAGTATCATTTTCATTATTAGTATTATTATTATTATCATTTTTTATATATACATATTTTTATTTTTATTTTTATTTTACTTGGTTATTATTATTAATTTACTTATTTGACTTTATTTTGTTACCGTTATTGTTATTATTGAATTTGTCATTTTGTTTTGGGTTACATCTCTAGCCGATCCCAACTTATTTGGGAATAATGGTTTAGTTGTTTTTGTGGAAAAATACAATTATGTGTAGAAGTATCAAATGCCGTAAATAGCCTCCATGTAATTCCATCTTTACTCATTAATCCCAACTCTGAGAATTCCTCATCATAAATTGGCATAAAATATGAGGTCAAATTCTAATCTATGAGCAATAAAAATGATGATAATATTTTAACACTGAGTTTGGCAATCAAAAGATTTTTGCATTATATAAAACATGGTTGGTAAACATATCTATTCAGAAAAAAAGAAAAGCCAGAAAAATCCAAGTCCATGTAAGGTTCCAAAAAGTTCTGTATCAGTAAAAGAAGACTAGCAATTCAACAACTGCTGCCTCAAATAAGAACCGATCAAAGCATCACATAGTCAATTATGTACTGAGCCAAAAAGGAAAATCTTTTTTAAGTCTTCTATTTTCAGTTAAAGAATAGCTCAAAAGTTTTATGAATCAAAATATTCTGTAACAAATGAGTCCACCCCCTCCCAATATTGAGTTCAAATCAAAATCATTTTATCATTTCAAAACACCTTTGTTGAACATCTTACCCCTTTTTATAACCAGAAAATGATGGGTGAACATAGTAAAGAAACCTACCTAGATTCAGTTAAGAATTACAATGAAATTATCATTTGACAGATTATATTTAGTGCCATTTTATCACCATTGGAAAATAAATGTAAATGAATGTAAAAGATTGGTGTGAGAAAATCAAAGGGGTTAAATGGGAGAACAAATTCAAAACCATTTTCATTAACACCGATGTCATTATTTAGCAGGATATTCAAAAATGTTAAGTTAATATTAGCCATCAAACAGCCAAAAAGATATCCAAAGGTGACCTATATATATTTTTGAAACATGTATATAAAATAAAATTACAAGGAAAGTGATGTATCAACATCACATTGAACTACTCACGGAATCTGAAGTCTCCTGCTGAATTTTCCCCAACTGCTTCACTAAAAAATGCACACTCAACATGTTGTCAGTATTCATTAATCATCAATAACCAATATACTAAGGGAATAAAATAATGCTATCAGTATGCAACTCACTAAAGGAACAATAATTAGCATACTTACTTACATTTGAAGGGCATGACAAGTTCGAGGGGGCAAGAATAAATTACAGGCACTACCCAAACATAAACCTTGCAGAAATACTTGCATGATTGTTGCATAGCATATCAAACAGTATTTTCACAAACAAAAATTATACAAAATTCAACCAATCAAAGTGACGACCATGCATTACTTTCTACAAATTTTATATCGACCATGCACCTAACTGAAAAAAAATCAGCTAGATGATGTGTATGAAAAAGCTAATTGTTGCACGAAATGTTTATCGAAATCGTAAATTAATATTAGGATAATTTTGTATTTAGGTCAAATTTGCAAACAAATTACAAAAATATAACACTTTGCAAACTATTTTCAAAACTAGACCAATTTTGGTCACGTTAAACGCCACGTGTGCTGGCGGCATCTCAAATGTCGCCAGAACACGTGTATTGTGTAAAAACACACTGACAGCATTTGAGATACCACCAGTATGCGGCATCCCAAATGCCGTTATTTTTTGTGGCCTCTGTAAATTTTCAGCATTTCATCAATAACATCCCAGTCTCTCCTCTCTCTCAACATCTCTTTACAAGAAACCGAACCCACCCCCCAATTCAGCAAAAATTAAATTTTCAAATAAAAAACTACTTAAATCTAGTTAGAATTTGAACTATGCCTTCATCATCGTATCAAGCACATCCTATATGTATGAAATCTATCGATTTTGTTTCTAATTGTCATTTTTTCAATTTAGGGTTTAGAGCTAAAATTGTTCTATGATTGCAAATCTATGGTTGTATAGTACAATGAAGTTGAGTACTCACCTAGAGCACTTGTTTAATTGTTTTTTCATTGTATACAATGAAATTGTATAATTGTAAATCTATGGTTCTATACACATTGAAGTTGAGTATGATTATGCAATGTTATTGTGGTAGAATATGACAAAATGGCTCCCGGACCGACCGATCCTAGTGTGCTTTACCTCCAACCGCAACACCGCACAAACAACATCGATATGATGGAGGTACAAGGTTAAATAATTTGTTATTACTTCTGCAAAGTGCTGGTAATTACCATAATTGCTTTCCTTTGATACTATGTATCGACAGGGGGTTGAGCCGGACGGCTTCATTGACCATTCATCAATTTTAAAGCTCGTCACGTCAGCGCATCCAGACGTGTTGGAACTGTTAGACAGAGTTGGATTTGGTGTTATCTATAAGTTGGGATATACACAGCTCGATCAGAATCTTTTGACGGCTTTGATCGATAGATGACGACCAAAGATGTCTACATTTCATCTTAGAGTATATGAGATGACAATCGCTTTGAAAAACGTAGCTGTATTGCTCGGATTGTCGATTAATGGAGATCCCATCCTGAAACCCGATTTTTCAAGAAATTATATAGAATTGTGTGAGCCCTTGCTTGGATTGGCTCCTCCAGAAGACGTGAGTTGGAAAAATGAGTCGATAGTGGCCACGTGGTTTAGGGAGTAGTTGGCCGGTGATATTCCCCGTCGTGCCTCTCCTTTGCAGATTGCGCAGCGTGCCCGCACTATTATGTTGCACATCATCATGCAGTGTCTTTTTTGTGATCGATCGAAGACGTGAGTGACCCTTCAATGGCTTCCATTGTTAGAAGACTTCGATTCATGTCGGCAATACTCATGGGGCAGTGCGGTGCTTCCTTTCACCTATACGGAGCTTACGAGAGTTGCTTTGGTCCAACAACGGTCCGCCGGAGGTTGTATGACTCTACTTCAGGTACAAACATAGTCATTCGTTGTTGCATATCTGAGTTTGTCGTAAAATCGTAACTGAAATTAAGTTTCACACTTGCAGTTTTGGTCATGGACCTACTTTCCGGTAGGTCGTATTTATATGAAAATGCAAATAATTGATAATTCAAAGCCATATGGAGTGAGGTAAAACAGTGTTATTAGTGTTGTTGTATCGACACAGTAAATTTGAATACTTCCTATAACATGGTGCTATTACAGGTGAATTGGCCTGGAGAATACAAAAATGACCCCCAGACACAATTTAGCATTCTACCGGAACGAGTTTGATGCCTTAGATTACAATGCAGTAACATGGAATCCGTATTCTGAAGCAGACCTTCATGCACTTCCGGCTCTTTGTACAATGGACATGCCGTTATGGCGGACATAACTTATGATTTTTTGTTTTGGAGATTTAGCATACATTCTGCCAGACAGAGTCATGAGACAGTTTGGTTTTCGACAGCACCTACCGTATCCTACTTCATATTACATGCTTCCATACGACGAAGATGAGTTTGACATGATGATTAAGTTGTGGAACAACCGTTTCATTGCTGGGGAAGATGAGCACGAAGTCACTCTGACCGATGAGGAGTATCTTAGCTGGTACTGGAATATCATTCGTCGTTGTGTGCTACGAAGACGAGCGGAAGAACCCGAGCAAGAGGTGGCACCTTACACTCCACGAGCTCTGCTAGAACGGAATGTGGTACGTATTAATATCGACAACTTATGTAGTACTTATGAAACTCGTACGAGTTTATGTTATATGCAGGCGGATGGTATGTATCATGTGTTGGACATTGTCGACGAGCTTGCGGGGGAGGTTCCTGAAAAGAGCAAGGCGAAATGCTTCTCTATCAAACAAATTCCGCTATCCTGTTTGTCGAAGAACTAGATGTCAAGGCCCATCCAACCTCCTCCTCCTCTTCCTCCTACAGTGCCACCACTTATCCAGGATATTGCCCCTCCCGCGTCGTATGAGGACATAGCTGTAGTCCCACCGGCCACCTCACCAAAGAGAAAGTATGGAAGAAGGAAGAAAAAAGAGGATGAGAGTTTCGAAGCAATATCTTCCCAGCATACACAACCCGTCGGGCCATCGTAAACCTCAACGGAAGGGACTCAAGAGGAGGGCAGTGAAGAGCTGTCACTGAAAGAGGAGGAATTCATGCTCAAGCCAAGAAGACCGAAGAAGAAAACTCCTAGGGAATTAAAAATTTTGAGATGAAATTTTAGACTAATCGTAGTGGACTGTGGTTTCTATTTATTGACTGTAGTGTTGATTGATCGTTTGTGTGAGATGTTGACCTAGTATTGACTGATCATGGTTTCTATTTGTTCGTTTGGGATGTTCGGTTGTTAACTAATGTAGACTAGTGTTTTTCGTTGTGATTGTAGAAGTGACTCTAGCATTTCGATGTTGGTGTGATTGTTACTGATTGTTGTTGTTGGTAATTATAGACATGAGCTCAGAAAGTTGCAGTGGTCAAGGTTCATAAATTTGTTTACGTTGGTGTCGAAATATTGACACTGTATTTTCGATTTGAAGTTTGTCTAAGTAAGTAACAGAGCGGCATTTCAAATGCCGCATGGGGCGACATTTGAAATGCCGCTTGTGGCATCATTTTAAAGGCCGTGTGGAGCGGCATTTGAAATACCGCATCGGTATGTCGACAATAGCAGCATTTTAGATGTAGCGGTCTAGTTTTCTCAGACGTCATTTCAAAACAACAGAGTTCGACAAGGCATAACATACTTCGAACGATGCATAACATACTTCGAACGATCGTTTCTGATATTTGTTCATCATACAACAAGTTTCTAATATCATTACGTTACATTTCAATTATTCTTCAACGATCTACGTGGCCACAACGCCGAATACTTATACCCATGAACCAACAGTTCGTTTCGGTATTCAAGGTTCAACTTTTCCAAACGACTAACCTCCGCTTGCATTTCTAAAGCATATTCTACCCCTCCAAGACACAGTGGTGGATCAAGGCACTTAAAAAAATTGCAGCATTCAACCTGATTCGGCCAAATCTTGTGATCGTTGTATCTAACGCAGCGGTAAAAACAACGTCCAGTGTTCCTATCATTTCTGCAAACGACATCTTCGTATTCCTCTCCACAGTCACAAACTACACATGTAGCATGGGAGCTTGAGCTTGCACGATTTTGCCGACCAAGAACACCTAAAAGACGTGCATGGAGCGATTGTTGGACTGGTCTATCAACCGTGGCTTCTCCACGTGATGTTCCACTATACTCATTGGGGTGTTCTTCTTCACATTGTGTCTCTGATACAAAATCAACTTTAAGGTCTGCGCCACTTGAAATCCTCTTTCCTCTATTTTATTCGAATTCATCGTACATCTTCATTATTGTTACGTCATCAATTTTTCAATTGTCCATTATACACCTACGAATACAACCAATAATACATCGACAAAACTAATGTCGAAATTGAATGAGAAAAGTATAATACTTACCTTCGGCGCGACAATGTTGAATTGAAATATGGGGAGGGGTAATTGCAAATTGTTGAAATTGGACGAGAATAGTATACCAGTATGAAACCTAGAGCTTTTGCTAAAATAAATTTGGTAAAGTTAGGGAGTGGGTGAGGTAGTTGAAAAAACTTAGGAAAATATATAGGCAGCAGAGGTGCGGCATCTCAAATGTCGTTAATAGCGTATTTTGAAATGCCGCATCACGGGCATTTCAAATGCCGCATGCAAGCGGCATTTCAAATGCCGCGTGCAAGCGACATTTGAAATGTCGCTCTGCTCATTACTCCTCAATGCCTGCAACTTTGTGATTAAGTCCATAATGAACTTTGAATACGCTCTACGTTAGAAGGCTAGCAACAAAATAAATAAATGTCGAAATAACGTTTGCATACAGCATCAGATTACATAAACATTTGTTCTCAGACAAACTAGAATGCGTTCGAATTAGGATTACAAACAAAATAAAACAAAAACATTAAGTTGCAGTATTGCAACGATTTTTTTATGACCAAGAACACCACATTTCTGCACCTATTTCCTTTTGGGGTCTGTATCTCGTACATCGTACCTTTAATTCTAATTGAACGTGGGCGTCCAGGTTGTCTTTTAGTGATCGAAGGTAGGACCAATTGACCGTCACTTGAACTCTAATAGCGTTTATCTCGTACCAGGTGAAACTCAGGGGCGTAAGCTACCAGGTATTTCGCTGTGGAATACCATGTTGAGCCAAAGTCATGATGGGCTCTATTTGCTCCGTTGGAAACCGTTGAGAAAGTGGCCACAACATGCATACACGGTAGGTGCTCTAAAAGAGGGATGTTGCACTTACAAGAGCAACTATTACCGTTGATTAGAACTTTGAACTCGTCATCGAAATAGTGTACAACTTGCCGCTCAGATTGACTACCTAGCTTCGTTAGCTCTTTCGGCGATCTTGGCTTCCCACTTCAGAGTTAGACGGGAAGTCAGTTTTGCTGCCGCTTCTCTTCATTGACAAAAATAATAAACCAACCTGAAAAAGGTGCGTGCAACTAAAGTTTTGACAGGTAATGACCTAGCTCCTTTAAGAACACCGTTGAAACTTATTGCACAGTTGGTGGTCATGAAATGAAATCGACCGCCGTCATCATTACACAATGCCCAATTCTCCTCATGCGCTCCCAAACTCCTTTCTATCCAATTGTGAGCCCTGATGCTTATAGTTTTTATTTCTTCACGTATTCTGATGTGCTCAGCTTCTTCCGCAGCACAAGCTGCAACATAAAATAGTCCGGTTAATCATTTTTCTCTAACCCCACAGCTTGAAAATTATCTTTAAGATGTCTAGCACAAAATCTATGTTTATGTGGCAAACACCATTTCGATTCCAAGGCTGATGGTATTCCTTTCATTCGATCCAAAATGAAGGTAATTCATCGATTGTTAACACTGTGAATGAATCGCCGCATGCAGGCAAAAAACCACCCCCAACTATCCTCGGATTTGGACTCTGCTGCATACGCTAAAGGGTATAGGTGATCATCCGCATCAACAACAGTAGCCACAAGTAGCGTCCCTTTATATTTCCCGTACTAATGTGTCCCGTCAATACATAACAACGGACGACAATGAACAAATCCTTCAATACCAGGTCCAAAGGCCCAAAGAGCTCGATCGAAGACTCCATAATCATCGGTCGTAACGTGCCCAATACTTCCCGGGTTCGATCTAGTTATTTCAGCAAAATATTGTCTTAGACTACTATATGACTCCGTCTAATCACCATAAATTATTTCCACCGCCTTACCCAAAGCTCTCCAAGCCTTCATATAACTAATTTTCATAAACAACTGTTCTTCCATCAAAACTTGTACCGTCCCGCCTGTAATGTTTTGATCGGCTTTCACAAAAGGTAATATTTTTGCCACTACAAAGTTAGACGTCGACTACTTGTGGGTGGAGTTCACCATTGGGTTAACACAATTGTGTTCGCTAGGATATTTGCTTACAATCCACCAATTCTGCTCTGATTTTTTTGAGATAATAACATGAATTCTCCATGGACAATTTGCATAATATTACAAATGGCGGTGTATTTGGTTTTATTTGATTTTATTACTTTAAAAGAAACGGCATGCAAAATTGACCATTCGCTCAACTGTTGTAACAACTTGGCTTTTGCCTCGAAAATCAAACCAACTTTAAATCCATTCTGAACGCTTATGGTTGAAAACAGCTCATTGTTCAACTCAAGATTTGCAACGATTGACCTTGCCATAATTTTTGCGTTGCCCAAATCATCATCCAAAGGAACTTCCATTTACACCTCATCACCGTCTTCGGAAATATTGTCTTCAACCGGAAAATCATGTTCACTTGCATACTACCTATCCACGACATGTCGTTCTCCACCATGTTCACTAAATCCACACTATTCACAGGGGGTTCATCATTGACATCTTCACCTTCCTCCCTGTCCATCTTAGCATCAACATCTTCGTTGTTTACATTTACATTCTCCAAATCAGCATTAGATTGCATAGGAATATCGTGTGTGTGCAATCTGCTATTCAAACATACGTACTACTTTAAAACCGGTACCATAATTGTTATCTTTCAAATTTTGATTCTTCACGATACATACCTCTGACTATAATCATATAACTCAGACGGAGTTGGATACATAAATTGAGACATATGACATTGTGATGGTCCAGCGGGACTAGACAGTGTTGGTCGACAAGGAAGATGACTGCATATGATGCGGAAAAAAACTGTTAAGTAGCGCACAACTATCTAATTAATATGACCTAAATTTCATAAACAAATGTTTCACCTTCCGTGAAAATGCGTAAAGCTGCCTTGACTTGGATAGGGGTACGTATACTGAACGCCGGGTGGATAGGTCATACATAGAGGATATCCATATAGACCTTGTTGTTGACCGTACATTGCTGTCATAGTTGGATTAATGAAACTCGAGGATGCATTTCTGCGACTGATACTTATTGCCTCAACCGTTCTTCAGTGCTCCTCAATAACACGGTTAACTTCTTGTTCTCATACGGGTTCTTCTACTTACAAGCGCCTAATTTTTCCAACAAACAGCTCAATTGATTTCGATGTCGCTGAAAAGTTTAGCTCCACATCGTCATCCTCGGCTATTTTAATGGCTTTCGATCCCGAGTCCGTCGGCCAGTTACACACTAACTCTATGTCAAATTCTTCAAATTTTATCTTGGTCGCTTTATAAATCGATTCATTCAGCTGCACAAAATTACAACCTTTCAACACTTTAGCTGGCTTACAAGACCCTCCGACATATTTTCCACAATTAAGTTCATCAACAACCAATTCGCCATCGAAATAACAGATCGTTGGTACACACTTGGGAGTCATTCTACAATTTATTCAATCAACGAGTAACCTATTATCACTTGATATCAAACAGCAAATGAGATTAAAAAAATTGAATTCCAAAAAAATACCTGCTATAGCTAATTCCTTGTTGAAGAGGAAAAATTAGATGTTGCTCCTCGTCTGTAACTGAATCCAATCAAGATTAAACTACAATATGCAAATAATTTAATAGTTTGGAGTTTAGAAATTTAGTAGATTTAAGAAAACTTTGAAAGAAGACAAACATAAAAAGGTGGTTGCCTAATAAAGCAGCAGAAATAGCGGCATTTGGGATGCCGCATACTAGCGGCATCTCAAATGCTGCCAGTGTGCTTTTGCAGTACAATATACGTGTACTGGCGGCATTCAAGATGCCGCCAACACACGTGGCGCCAACATGGCGAAAACTGGTCTAGTTTTGTAAATAGTTTGCAATGTGGCATATTCTTGTAATTTGTTTATAAATTTGGCCTAAATACAAAATTTATCCTTAATAATATTTGCATCTAATTGAGGTATTAACATACGGAAGCATTTTGACACCGATGTCGCACGAAAAATGTAGAATATGGGAAACCATTCAAAAATCGCAATTGAAGCATCAACTACGATGTTTATTTGATAAACGAGTAAACATGAGCGAAAGAAAATCCATCAGGATTTTAGTCTTAAAAATGACAGAAATTTTAGGGCATTGTTATGGAGGGAAAATTGAGTAGGACATTAATTCGTAGGCTCTTAGATATCTTTGGACTTTTCATACTGGACACCGGACTGAAAAATATAATTAAATTAACCAAAATATTGTTGATTTGTGCTTTCTTTAAAAACAAACAAACAAACAAATAAACGATGAAATTGGTCTGTTTTTTCTTTTCTTTGTATCAATTCTTTGTTCATCGGGTTTTATATATGTGTATTTGTGTACACACACCCGCACACATATATAATGTTCAATAGCACCACAAACAGTGCAACACGTCATTAGTCTTCTAGTTTCCTACGCAATCTCTCTAATCAGATAATAATGATAATAGAAAGAGAGATAAAGTATTATTATTTAATTCAGAGCTTTGTAGTGGAAATCAGAGGCTAATTCGGAGCTTTGTAGTGGAAAACCCTAATCGCCTGAATTATAAATCGGAATTAGTTGCTACTTCAAAAACCGATGTCCGAATCGAGTCCAGAACTGAAGAAAGTTAAGATTCAGAAGATGAAAACAGCACAAATCAGAAAATTGAAGGATATCTGTTAAGAAATTTCGTCATTTCGATTTTTATTCTATTTTAATAAATAATTTTGATAAAATTTGCAGATATTTGTTAGAGAAACTTAAAAACACTAACATACAAACAATATTATGCCTAATTTAATGTGAAATAGTTACATGAAAATTTAAACATATTTTTCCAAATTAATATACAATATTCTGAATTAATATAGAATTTTCTACAAATTGTTTACAGTAGTAGAAGTTTTATATAACTACACTCTTCTATGCAATTATGTGCAATAATTGCAGACAAAGCTGCAATTATTGCAAACCAGGATTGTGGTATAATTTTTGCAGTCAAATCTGTAAATGTTGAAAATAAATGCATAAAACACTGCAAAAATATTGTTGACATTTACAGTGAAGCATCTACTTATACAAATAAAAATGCAAAAAAATTTCAACAAATATTTTCTTATCTATATGCAGATATGTTGATTATTTCTAGTTACATGCAATTTTATTGAAAAGTTGCAGACATATATGCAATTATTATGAATAGTTTCATACATCTTTGCAATTACCCTTAACAATTGCATTTTTAGATGCATTTCACTTATGAAACTATGAATTGCATCATTTTTAAATGCATGTCTGATATGCATCTTAAAATTATAGCTGTTATATACAAATTTTAACTACATATGCAGTTAAAACATACAACTAAATGATGCAAATTTTAAGTGCATTTTACTTACGCAGTTAAAAAGCCATAAGATTTTTATTATACCTGTAGACATATATGCAATTATTATGAATAGTTGCATACATGTTTGCAATTATTTATGAACAACTGCATTTTTAACTGCATTTCACTTATGCAGATATAAATTGCACCATTTTTAACTGCATGTCTGTTATGCAGTGAAAACTAACACATGTTAAATGCAATTTTTAACTGCATATAACATATGCGGTTAAAACACTCACTTGAACCATGCAAATTTTGAAGTGCATTTCACTTATGCAGTTAAAAATACATAAAATTCTTATTATATTTGCATATGTATCTAATATAAAGCTATGAATTGTATTATTTTTAACTGTATATACCGTATGCAATTAAAAATTGCAGCTGTTAAATGTGTTTTTTAACTGTATACTTGATATGCAGTTAATAAATACATCTGTTAAATGCACATTTATCTGCATTTTACGTATGCAGTTAAAAAACTAAAAAGATCAACTGCATTTTACATATGAAAATTTTAACTGCGTTTTACATATGAAATTATCAACACACATAAATTCTATAATAATTCCCGATAACTGCTGAAAAATACACATTTATTTAGAAAACTAAAGATTTTGACAAATACAGCCATGAACGCAATTATTTTCAATAATTGCAGTAGAGTCTGCGGTTATTTTACTTAACTGCATACAACTTTGCATTTACATACAAGATTAAAAATAAAATTTATTTGAACAAAAAACATAATATTATTCGAATTACTTAATATAACTTATACTTGTTATGCATAATTATACAAAAAACATTGCTAAATTATCAAAACATTGCAAAAAACAATAATACAAAGTCGATTGAAAATTAAATCAAGCGTTTACCTGCAAGATGGTGAAGGTATAATGAATCGCAAAAAAAATCGAATAGTAGATCGAATTAAATCTGATTTTCCTACGAAGATTTTGAATCTTAATCGCCAGTACAATCACACGAGAGTAGTCGCCATGAAATAAACGAGGGTAGCTAGGGAAACAAGATATTGTAAAAAAAAATAGGGATCGGATTTACAAGTTTAAAACGAAAGGAGTTTTGGACTATTAAATTGGATTTTAGGGACGTGAGCCTATTTTTCCCTTTATACATTCACAGAGCCTCTATATCTCCTTTTCATTTTCTTTTAGCATTAAAATAAAACCATTCTTCAACTTCAAAAATAGATGTCTTCCAATCTATTTGTTTTTAGCTAAAACTTCCAACTATAAATATGTTTGTATTTGTGTCTGGTATTTTATAAAAATAATCTCTTGGCATTTTATCGAGTGTGGGGGCGGAAATCATCGATTTACTCGATTGTGTTCAAATTGGTGTGAATTTGATGATCATGGAATAGAGATTGGAGGGCACAGTTGTGTTCGACTCGTCGATTCATGATTTTTAAAGGTGTTCGCAGTTTGTCCGATGGTCTAGGATGGTCGTGGTTGATCGTTTGTTGTTTTAGAATCATCTTGATCATTCCGGCAAAGTGGTTGTCAAGGCGAGCATCGAAGAGTACCGAGTGAAGCATGGAGATGAGATGGAGGTGATGGAAGCGGTAGTGGAGTTTCTGGTGGTCAGAGTTGGTCCGGCGAGGCAATTTAGGGTTTTGGAAGCATGTTTTTGTTAGGCTCGAAAATCAATGAATCAACGACAATGAAGGTATCGCACTTGGTCGCATTGTGGCCGAAGGTGGCGTAGGTAGCGGGGATCGCGTTGGCAAGGCGACAACAGTCGTAGACGATGGAAGCATCGACGGTGGAAGATTAAAAAGGATCGTGTTTTGTTACAGGGAGGCCCGAATTTTATTTTGAGGAAGATGAGTATTGTTCCTTTTGCCTTCGGGTATTAGTTTTGTTTGGGGTAAGTAGGCTTGGGCTGTTGCGTTTTTGGTCGGGTAAGAAATAATTTAAGTTAATTAATTTGGTTATCTAAAGTTTAAAATTTTAGTTTATATGATTAGTTTGAAAAGGTAGCTTTCGAGCTGGGGCATGAGATATTGATTAATTATGTCGTTTTTGCCTTGCCAGTAATGGGTAAGGTGAACAAATGATTATACTTATAGTTTAAAATGTTTGGAACTTTAAAATCAAAACCACTAACCTATACGAAGCCCGTTTAACCCACGGTCTTCAACACTAGGTTCGTATGAACTAGTAGAACAAACTTAAGGTATTGACACATTTAACAAAATATAATCTATTGATAAAATATTAGTTATTGAATTTAATTACGGTTAACATAGTTAAATAAGTATATTTCATTAGTGACATTCAATTAGCAGAATAAAACAATGTTCTGCTATAATTAAAATGAATATATTATATTGGACATTTGTTTAGCATAATAAATTCCCGTTCTGCTATTATATTAATTTATAAGTTAATTAATATGTTGATTAATCAATAAATAATGTGTTATCTTTTGATGGTTAATTGTGGATAATAACGTGTTGTTATTATTGTTTGTTTAACTGTTTGAATTGTGTTCCACCAGTTTATGAGCAATTAAAATCCACACGCATGAGTTGGGTAGATACGAACACCTTATGATTAAAATTTCACAGTTTGACTTTAAGGTGTTCGATGAAAATATTTGATCTAGTAATTATTATAATATAAGACGTTTATTATAATTTTAAAATAGGATGGTTTATTTGAAATGAGAAATCGAAATATTTTGAAGTAAATACTTTAAAGTGATTTTATAGAAAGGTGTTTATATAATATTTGGAAATAAATATTTTGGAAGTGATTTTATATAAAAGTGATCTATATATAAAGATATTTATAAATGTGTTTCATAAATGAAGAGAATTTCGAGGATTAAATCTCGATCTTTGAAATTGATTTCGAATAGATTTTGAGGAAATAAACAATACTATGATTGAAAGTGTTTGTGATTATTAGCGCAAAATGATTTGTCATTTCGGGAAACAAAATAATTTGTTATGTTACAAATGATTCAGATAACTCTTAACTAAAAATTAGGCAAAAAGTTAGTTTAACCCTTAGTATATAGTCCACTCTTTGTATAATGGGATGTATTTTATTTATTTATCTTGTGAAGGCTAAGACCCAGTTGCCTTGTTATTGGGAGAAACCTCCCGATCTGGTTGCATATATGTTGATATGTTTTTATAGTAGTATTTTAAGATTTTCAAATAAATATTTAAAAAGTGATTTGTTTTAAAATCCCCAAGTAAAATATAATTTAATACAAAAGATGTATATATTCTTTCAAAGGGTTTGAAATAAAACCGGGAATTTAGTTCGAATGGTTAAATAAGTATTTTCAAACACCGGAATAACCCTAGCAGCCGCTACTTCTTCGTGGCGACCACGTCTCCTCCATCGCTCATCGCAACAAAATCCCATGAAAGTTTACAGTTTTTAACGCCGCCGTTGATCTCCTATGTCGCCTGATCGTCCAGCTTGCTTGCCACCTATTGATTCCTTCGATTTGTCGCCCACTTCCCTTGACCACCCACCGGGCTTCGAGCTGAATCAAACAGTACCGACTACCATCACATCTGATGATGGATTCACTACAGTTAGATCGCGTAAATGGAAGAGGCAACATAAACCCTCTCCTTCTAGTCGTCTGGACAAAGTTGAGAATCATTCAAACCGAATCCCTTCCTCAAGTTTCGTTGGGCGATCCACTAATCAAAATACTAATCCAATCCCTAATGGTACTGAATCCCAATACAACGGACGTTTTATTGCTAAGCAAAGTCCCCCAGTCTGGAATTTCGCCTCACAAACGAGCAAAGCGTGGAATGAAATTGTTAAAGGTAATAATATTTCACTCTCTGTACCACTGAAATTTTATCCGCCTCGAGAAGTCAATTCTATAAAATGCGCTAAAATGTCTAATGAAGTTATTATGGATACTAGAAAACAGTGGAATAACGCCATAGTGGTTTACGTAGTAGGACCTAAACCATATTATCCATACTTCAAAGAATACATCAGCAGAGTGTGGAAACCAGTAGAGGAATTTTCAATTTTCTCAATGGAAAATGGTTTTTATGTGATTAAATTTAACAAAGAGCAAGACTGTCTAAATATCTTGGAGGGAGGACCATACTACTATAACAAAAAATTGTTGATGTTGAAGAGATGGCATCCCGGAATGCAACTTAATAAAGAATTACTTCACTCCATCCCGATCTAGATCCGTCTCCCTAATCTGCCACTTGATTTCTGGACAGAAGAAGGGATCAGTCGAATTGCTTCTGTACTTGGAACTCCTATTAAGCTTGACAAATTCACGGAAGGAATAATAAAAATCGCTTTTGCTAGAGTCCTTATTGAAATTGATAATAAGTTTAATTATCCTAGCAAACTTCCTATTTTAAATGAGAAGGATGAAATAACTTGGCAAGATATAGTTTACGAGTGGAAGCCTATCGTATGCCCCAATTGCTCGAGCTTTGGTCATATAGAAAACCACTGTCAATTCACTAAAGCATGGGTGCCTAAGCAGAACCACAACACAGAAGTAGGTAACACTGATATGATAATAGATTCCACTGTTTCCACTCTGGATAATTGTAACATAAATGAAAACCCTATCAAACAAAACTCTGGGTTGGAAACTAAGGGTCAGACACAACAAAAACATGACACTGAATCTGAACAGATTAGACAAACTGATCCAATGTCAATTATAAATGAAACAAATAGCACACAAACAACCATTCAGGCAGCTTAACCAAATAAAGATTACATCATCAATAATTCTACTAAAGGAAACAACATGAATGACGTAGTGGATTCAACGTCCACGGATTATAATACAGGTGAGTCTAATGTTCAACCAGATGCTATACATGATGTAGATTCAGCCATGGAAGAATCTAATAACGCAGACGTGCCTCCTCGCCCCAATCAAAGGAATGGTTGCCTAAATCCAGACTTATCATCAGTAGCCAAAACAAAATCAACACGCAAAACGAGAACAGAGGAAGCTCCTTTTGAATTCAAAGCCTCATCGAATCCTGACGTCTTGGAGAACCCTGCATGGTCTAATCTTGTCATTCAGCTAAAAAATAAAAGCAAAAAATCAAAAAAAGCCAAGACGATGGGGAAAGCTACTCCTCTGGAAGAAAGTAGCATTCCTAACAATGAAAGTTAATGCAGTTCCTAATTTGGAACATAAGGGGGATGAATGCACCCCACAAACAACTGGAAATTCTAAAAATCATTAAGTCGAATAATTTTTCTTTTTTTGGCATCCTGGAAAATAAACTTTCTCTTAATGCTATTGAACGCTTCATGAATAAAATTGACAATAACTGGAGAATGTCTCACAACATTTTTGATCGAAAAAGTCGTATTATTATTCTCTGGAATTCTTTGGTATGGACTAACATCATTCTTTACTCCACAGACCAATATATTACCAGTATCTTGTGTAATAATAATGATATCAGAGTAGTTTGCACCATTGTTTATGCTCATAATGAAGAAAACAATCGATCCACTCTATGGGAAGATATCATATCACTATCCAATAAAGTTACTCTACCGTGGATTGTGGCAGGTGACTTCAATACGATTCTATACAACGATGAAAGAATGAATTCTGGTAGCTTTAACTCTAGTGGTGATCCCTATTTTATGAATTGTATTACTTTATCGAGGCTGGTGGAACCTGAATTTATAGGCAATTTTTTTACTTGGCGAGGAGGTAATTCGTTTTCTATTCATAGTAAAATAGACAGAGTTTTTGTTAATTCGCTATGGTTAGATAAATTTGTCAATTTTGGCATACATTTTGGCAATCACTCTTTGAGCGATCATACTCCTATATCTATTATGCTACAAACTCTAAATTTCAAAAAGAGGAACATACCTTTTAAGTATAAGAACTCATGGCACACTTTCTCTGATTATTATCAAATCATTACCGAGGCAATGGATATTAACCCCCTGGTAGTCCTCTGTACAACCTACTCTTCAAAATAAAAAGGGTGAAAAGCAGTCTGAAGAGTTGGTTAAGTACTAAACCCAATATACAACTAATGATTGACAATTTGAAAGAGCATAATAACATCATTTACAATCAATTAGTTAACAACCCAATGGATGATAACCTCCTACAAACATACACTGCTGGTTGTGATGCACTGCATGATACGTTGAGAAAATCTGCCATTGAAAATGATCAAAAAATGAAAATCAATTGGCTTCTCAAAGGGGACAGGCCTACATAATTCTTTTACAGTAAAATCTCAAAATTCAAAAATAGTCGTAGAAACACATTTACTGTTAACAGTCAGGGAACATGGATCTCAACATCAGAAAAATTATCGCAAGAAGCTATTATTTACTTCTCTGATGTATTTCAATTGCCACAAGCCTCAAATCAATTTCCAAACATTACTTGCAAGAAAATTCTATCTGAAAATGCTAAAATGAATTTGTGCAAATCTTTTACAATGGAAGAAATTAAAGAGGCCATTTTTCAAATTAATGATAATAGTTCTCCTGGGCCAGATGGATTCAATTCGAAATTCTACAAAGTTCACTGGGACAGCATGAAAAAGGATATTTGGGAAGCTATGAATGGCATACTTCAAAGTGGTAAAATGATTAGAGAAATTATCACACTTTCATTTGCCTCATACCAAAAATTCCAGAGGCTAAGAATATATCTGATTTCAGACCTATCTCTCTTTGTAATGTCACATACAAAATCTTAGCCAATTTATTATGCAACAGAATGAAACCTTTTATGAATGAATTAATCTCTGTTAATCAGAATGCATTCATTCCTAATAGAAATATTTCTGAAAACTCTCTCCTTGCCCATGAAATGGTCAGAAGCTTTAATAGAAAAAACTCAAGCAATTTTTGTTTGAAAATTGACTTACACAAGGCTTATGACAAAGTTAATAGAGAATTTATCCATCATATGCTGATTTCTATGGGATTTCCTATTCCCTTTGCTAATATCATCTATGATTGCATTTCCACCCCATCATTCTCTATTTTAATTGATGGCTCCCCACACGGTTTCATTAATAGCACAAGAGGAATAAGACAAGGGGACCCTCTCTCCCCCTATTTATTTGCTATGATCATGGAATACCTCACTATAAAGATGGACATAGAATTTATCAAAGGCAACATCAGTCCAATATATCAAGTTGAGCCAATAATTACCCACCTCCTTTATGCTGATGACATTTTAATTATGGCAAAAGCTACAATTAAAAATGCAGAAGCAGTTTATCATATTTTACAAGAAATGAAAATTGTCTCAGGTCTTGAATTAAATACTAAAAAATCCAAATTATTTTTCAGTAAAGATGCCAAAAATAAACAAGAGATTGCTGACAGCATTAAATGCAAAATTGGAAATCTACCAATCATCTATTTGGGAATACCACTTACTAACATTTCTTTAAAATCAAAAGACTTTGGATGGCTTATTGACAAAATTAACAAAAAGTTCAATCATTGGCAAACCAGATTTCTCAATATAAGTGGAAGAGCTGAACTTATCAAAAATGTCATCCACCCACTGTTGCAGTACTGGCTTCAAGTATCCCAATTCCCTGCATTAGTTATTCATAGGATCAATTCAATATGCTCAAACTTCCTATGGAAAACTAAATCACATAATATGAGTTGGAATGAAGTATGCAAAACCAAAAATGAAGGGGGTCTAGGCATCAGGAAAATTGAAGACTTAACTGTAGCAGTTTCAACCAAAATGTTATGGAACTACATTAATGGAGAATCTTTATGGGTAAAATGGATGCATAATAGATATTGTAAAAAGAATAATTTTTGGATTACCAATGTGGATAACAATGCTTCTTATACTTGGAAAACCATATTACGTGCGAGACAATGGTGTAAAGGTTACATAGACAGGAAAATTGTGAATGGTGCTAATACGGATATTTGGTTTGATCCATGGATACAAGGCCATTCACTGATTGACAAATATGGCTGGAACTGCATGAGGAATCTAAAGGGTTGTCATAAACAAGTATCACAACTCATGTCGAATAACAACTGGAAACAAAATCTGAACTTCATTCCCATACAATCACATATTGATGTAAGGAACATTCACATACATCACCACATGAAATAGGATCACTGGTGGTGGATTCCTAGTAAACAGGGACAATTTTCAGTTAAATCTGCATGGAACACGTTTCGAAACAAATATCCTGAGCTTGACTGGACCAAAACTATCTGGGAGAAAGGTTGTGCACCCAAAATGTCAATATGCTCTCTACTGGCCATCAAAAACAAACTGAATACTAAAGACAGAATCAGCAAATGGTCCCCGAATATAGACCAAAGATGTGTATTTTGTACTAATCACATCGAAGACAGAGATCATCTATTCTTTCAATGTACATATTCGAAGACTATCCTAATGGAAATTCTTCCCAAGGTTAATATCACAGGACTCACCAATTTTGAAATCTATCCTTCTATGACTGCTATTAAACAAGCTCAGGATCAAATGAAAACTTCCAATTCTAACATTTTTAGTATCATTTTTACTAATATAATATGGAACATTTGGTGCGAACGAAATAACCGAGTGTTTAATGGAATTGAACAACCAGTTGAACTAAGAATTAAACACATTCTTATAGACAGTAAACATCTTATCCAACAAAAGACTCAATCTGGTGATTTAAACTCTGACGAGAGACTTATCTTGGTGAATCTCAACATGGCGTCAGTTCTCCACGTCCAATTCCGACCCCCTTGAGCTGATGTTGATTTGTGACTAGTGATAGTTTGTGATAGATGATTTTGGAGTCTGCTGATTTCGTTACTTTCTCCATTTTCATCGGTGAATGTTGATTTAGATCTATTAGTTTGGGGCTTTGGTTTTCCCCCCAACGCGTGGCAGGATAGAAAAAGAAGATATGACATGTTTTGAGTTTTTATTTGTTTTATTACTAAGTTGGAATATGGCTTGGCTTCATATCTGGTACCAGCTGCTCGTACGGATGATTTTGAGAGTGTTGCTTATTTGTTCTTTTTTCTCCTCCATCTGTTTGACAGTCTGGTCCAATATTTGAATTGTTGTATTGTTAATATATGGAATTGATATGTACTCTTTTTCCTTACAAGGTACCCATATAGGTTAGGGAGGTTGTAAGGTTTTAATGAAGCATATCAAGGAAATATATGATCTGTTTTGTCCAGTAATATCAAGTACCATTTTCAAAAAAAAAAGTATTTTCAAAAGAGATTATTTTAAAAAATAATAAAGTTAATTAGATTTGATAAATCTAAATGTAAAGATAAGCCTAAGTGTGCAATTTTGAAAATTGCATATTGTTTGTTGCATCGTAGGCTCTATGAGTCCTATTTATGGTAGGAGAACTACGTTGGATTAATCCTGTATCTAATTGGGTACCTAATTAGATAGAGGTACGTATTGTTTGTTGCATCGTAGGCTCTATGAGTCCTATTTATGGTAGGAGAACTACGTGGGATTGAACCTGTATCTAATTGGGTACCTAATTAGATAAAGGTACGTAGGCAGTCACAAGTGGTAGTGATGCAACTCCAATAATAACGTAGCATTTTTTATTTATTGTTTGTTATATATATCGTGTATCGATGTATGTTTCATGCTTACTATTTTATTTCAAATTTGAAATGTTTATTTAGTTTGCAGGAATGGTTATTGCTGTCTCTCTCATCAGATTTGTGCAGTGGTAGATTTATTTGTATTTGTATTTGGTATGTATTTAAGCACACCTATAGAATAAACGATTACTTGATAACTTGTACAATTGATATTGTATCTTATACATTTAATAGTGTTGAATATCTATCAAATATTATATATTAAGTTGGTAGTTTTCATTCATAGTTTAGAGCGGATGGGTTTTCAGCTATTTTGACTGGTTCGAAAATCCGGGTCATCACATAAAATCATGTAAGGGATTGGAGTTTCTAAAATCATCCAACAGTCGCAAAGTTTGGTGATCTGAATTACCAAACAGAACGCCATGTGATAACTAGGCTACCCCTTCACGTGTATGCATGGTAATATGAGTTACTCTTCAGGGTTCTTGCATGGTAACCAGATTGATAATTTTGCAACATTGGTATAACAACTCATCTTTTCGACCCTTAGAAGTCGACACTAATATATCCACGGTATTCATATGTCAAACATCCAAGTGTTGGAAAGATAGATTATTGGGGTAAAAGAAAAGAAAAGATCGGACAGATTCTCACTATGTGACAGTGATATATAATATAACAATGGTCTTTACGAAAGAAAACCTGAAATTAATATACATAGGTAAAATCAGAGCCAAACTAATCTATCGTCATTCCTAGAAAGTTATAACAATTTTTCCTTAATATTGCTGATAAATTAACGCAGGGAGGAAACTATTGGAAGCGGACGGGTTTGTATTGAAGTGGTTCGGGCTTTATTTTGATGTTTGAGTGAGAAGCTTATTACTCAATTGTTTTAATTTAATTTAAATGTGTGTTAAAATTTAAGATTTATATCTTGCTTATTACAAATCTGTTTAACCCGTCGATTTTTGCATTGGACCAGTATTGATGAGTACAACAGTGTGGCATAACTTGTTGATAGTTTTGACGATGTTTAAAATATTAATAAAATAATAGGGATTGAATTTAATTATATACTTTTAAGTAATAACGTTGTTAAAATAATTATACCTTATCGGTTATATCTATTTGGCCAAATTAAAACATCGATATGTTAAATTAAATTGAACAGATTATTTTGAGCATCTATTGAGTAGAATAAAAAACTGTTCTGCTATAAATAAATTACGTAGATTATTGATAACATCTAACCAACAGAATAAATCCTTATTCTGCTATTATATTAATTTGGACACTTATTCATATGCCAGTTAATTAATATGTGGAAAACTAATATGGGAAAAAAGTGACGTGTTAACCATCGATGGATTTGGTTTACATATATGTTCCTTATGTTAATACCAATTATGTAATTTGAAAATAAATTAAATTGAATTAAATGGTAGCTTGATGAAGTATCACTGTGGACACTAAGCCTCTTTCCGAATTTGTAAAGTATAGATTTAAATTAACTTCAAATTTATAACAATTTGAGATTAAGTGTTTACAAGTGTTCTTTAAAATTAGTAATTAATTATCTTTTTTATAATATTTTAAGATAAATTATTTAATTATATTATTAATGTTTGTTTGATTTTTTTTAATTATATTGTTAATATTGTTTAAAATATTTTATTATATTATTAACATGGTTAAAATATTTAGTTACATCATTTATATCATTTAAAGATATTTAATTATATTATTAATGTTGTTTAAGTTAATTAACTGATTTAATTAGTAGAGTTAAGTTAATTAATTACTTTATTAATGGTGTTTTAAGTTAATTAATTAATTTAATAAAGGTGTTTGTAAATAATAAATTGTTTATAGAAGGAATTTTACTTAATAAAAGGATGCGTTTAAAAGGAGATTTACAAATGTTATTTTGTAAACAAGATTATTAACAATATTTTATAAAGGATTTTTATAAGTGATAGTTGCGAGAGAGATTCATAAATGGTATTATAAAGGGGGATTTTATAAATGGTGATTTATAAATAAAGGAATGGATTTATAAGTGATATTTTGATAATAAAAAAGATTTGTGTTAATTCTATAAGAGTTATAAAAGTGAGTTTAAGGATTTTTATAAAGGATTTTATAGAGAATTTTTATAAAGGAGCTTTTTAAAAAGGAAATGTATAAAAGAGTTTTACAAACAGAAATCAGTTTATAAATAGAAAGGAGTTGTGTAAATGGAAAGAAGTTTTATAAATCATTTTAGAGATTTATAAAAGAAATTTTGTAAATTAAATTGGAGATTTATAAAAGTATTTGTAAATATGAAATGGGCTTATAGAAAGGGAATTTTATGAAGGAAATGAGGTTTGATTTTAACAATTAATCCTTCTTAATTATGGTGGTATGGAAACCTTATTTCCGTACTTAACACCAAAGGATGGTGGTTTGGTTTATAGTAAGTAATGTTTTAAAGAACATTTGTTTTTGGCCCATTTAAGAATGAGTTCGGAAAAAAAAATATTCCTTAAGTTTTTGTTAATATACTTACCGTTGAGATAAATATATGGATATACTTTCTAAGTATCGAAAGTATAATGTTTTGTCAATATACTTATACCAGTGAGGTAAGGATATGAATGTATTTCCAAGTATCAAAAGAAGTATAAGGAATTTGTGAATATTATTTTTATTGAAGGTATTTTAAATCAAATAATTGAAAGTGATTTAATTTATTGAAAGATTAATTAATAGAGGATTAATGGATAATAAATGGAATTAAATCTATAATGATTGTTGTATATTTGATAATTAAATAATCGGCTATCAAATCTTGGCCAAATATAACTTTGGAAATATATAGGAGAAACATATGAGTTATAAGGCATAGTCATCTTCGATGACGTTGTATTGTGCCTATAAATATCATTTAGTACTCCTAGAACAAATGATAAGGAAATCCATCCACTTAAATGGTTAGGACGTGATCTCCAGTCTTATGTATTATCTGGTTATTTTCAAAAAAACTAGAGTTGAGTTTGCCGGAACTATCGATTGGATTTTGGAGTGATCGGTAAACGAAGGAGTGTACTTATATGAGATGACTTGAAATTGTAACCACTCCAAAACCATATGCGCATTCGACGCTTTGGAAGAGGTTCAAGACTGGTTCAAGATGGTAGAAAATAGGGTTCTTTGAAGTGCAAGGGATACTTGCTACTAATCCTAAGAGTGATTCCAAAATTGATCTAGTAGAAGTAGTCTCTTCTGTTTATTCTTATCCTGAATAACTCATATGGATGAATGTTGATATTGTATTATGCCTGAAAGGAAATGCTAGCATTCCAAGTGGGATTTACTAAGAGAGAGAAAAGGTAATTATGACATCACAATCCTAAAATGACTAAAATATGGGATATGCTGCAAAGCTATGTAATTCGTTACCATTAGGAGCAGTCATTCCTCGACCTAGAATCGATATTTATGGATTTGGTATGCACGTAGAAGTCAGGCCATGGCTAGTGCACGTTGATTTAGAGTCTTGGTCTCGGGAATGATGTAATCCATCATGCCATGTTGAAGGGACAACCAGCTCTGATTCGCAGACCTTCCATGTGAGGCCATTGGTATATTTTTCTAAAAGTGTACTGTGGCGGACGGTACCCAAGTAGCCTTGTCGTTGATGGAAATCCAATCTTCAATACGTGCCTTTACAGACTAAGTTGTTTCCCAACTATATTGAAATGTGAGATGCAGGCATTTCAGCTATTTTATATATTTATTTTCTCCTTATACATTATTATAGTATCACTGGATTTTATAATAAAAATAATCTGGTTATCATATGGTAAAAACCCGTCTATATTTATGAGCAGCGCGGTCTTACGAGATACCTTTATATTGGAAGGTTTTTATAACATTTAAAATCTATTTGACTAAGTTTCTCATGCTGGTTTAGCAGACTGATCCGGAGGTTATTTTTCTTATAATGCTCTGGTCTGCCCGCGCATATTTTCTAGAATTAGCTGGATACTTGGGGCAACGGGAGATGAGCTGAATGCCTCCAAGATGTACTCCCTCAATTTTTTATCTTCCATATTTGTTCCTGTTTATATCTATCAGCAATTGTATGGACATGTTGTTATAACTGTCCAGACTGATGATAAGTGAGTTACTTTGATTTTATGTATGCATTTAAAGCTCGGGTTTCTTTTGTAAGGCATATTAGTATATTATATATCACTCATCACGTTGTGAGATTATGTTCTATCTTTTTCTTTCTCTCACCCCGATGATCTGTCCTTTCGGCACTTGAATATTTGGCATGTGAATACCATGGATGTATTACTGTCGACTTTTGAGGATCGAAAAGACAGGTTGTTACAATTGGGGCATGGATGTAGTGGAGAAACATGCTTTTTTCCTTTATCTTTCTTTTTTTTTAAACCGAACTCACTCTCTAAGCTTCAATAATTTTTCAAGTATCCTGGAAGCAACTTGACAATTTTTCGGATTGGAATAGAAGTGTCATTTGCATTTTAATTTAAGATAAATATATATGAACTAAAGAGAAAGAAAGCAAAACTTAAAAACTATAAATTAAGGAGATCCAATTGTATGCAAATAAAAAAAAGTGCAGTATATATAATAAGAAATCTTTTTTTCATTTTAGAGTAAGAGTGGTCCTCAAATCATAAAGAGCATTCAATTAGTCGGTCGAAATAGAACAATTTTTAACTACTTCTCCAATCATTCAGTTGACTGAAGTTTATGACCAGTTAGTCGGTTAAAAATTCAGTTGACTTGTTATAGAATCAATTGGCTGAATCTACCTAAAAATGAATTGTTTTTATATGGAACAATCTACGGTCTTGGCCAGTCGAGTAAATGAATTATTAATCGACTGAACCACAGTACCAAGCATTTTTTTAACTATTTTCCATTTTTGAATTTTAAGTAGTTTTTTGACTATTGGGAAGTGACTTTTCGGAATTAACATTTCCTTTCAAAATAGTTACTTCTTGTTAAAGGACGTATTTTCACCACAAGTCCTTGACATTTATTTTTGATAACAAGAGTGAAACTCCTCAATGTTTTTATAAAGAGTTTGATTTCAAAAGATTGCATCGAACTTTCTCAATCTTTCGTTATCACTTGTTTTTGCGCATTATATTCTAAATTCGTTCTAAAAGTGTTTTCAAAGGGATCACTAAAAGCATTCTAATATTTAAACTTTATAGGAAGGGGCACTTATTTCAACAAAATCGATATTATTAAAAACACATTGTTATCAAAGATTGTATCTTCAAAAGATAAGGAAGTATTGTAAAGGAAGTTCTTGCATGTTATTATAAAACATATTGCCATAGGTGAAGAGAGGATTGTTTAGTGAAATTACGAAGAGGGGTTTCGAGATTAGACGTAGAATATGAGGTCCAAACTAGTATAAAATTCATAATGTGCTTATTTATGTTTATATTTTTGTTTAATGTTGATTATTTGCTTAATATAGTTAGAATATATGATTAGTTATATATACATTATCCAGAAAAAAATTAATTTGATATCAAAGCCCTATTATTCATAAACTATAACATAGTTTGTTAAATAATATAGCCACTACTATGTTTGGATTTGCTGAGGACTGGTCAACTGTACATCCTCCATTTTTTACTGGTTCTAATTACTCGTATTGGTTAACTAGAATAAGGATATATAACAATATATGTGTGTATAGAAAATTGGCACTTCTATTACTAATATCAAAATATACTTCAGTAATATGCCTTATCAAAATCTTGCAACCCCTTAACCTAAGTCGGCGTCTTGTAGATATTACATCCATACATTAACATACAAGAGTCATTACATTACATAATACGAGACAATATAAATTAAAACAATACAATAATAAACTTTTATCTCCTTTAAAAATCAACCTATCTGCTTGGACATCTCTATTTCATTTCAACTAAATAAAATGAATACACTTCAAATGTTAGGGTTAAGATGATAATACTCTCATATGGTTGCGGCTTAATTATCTTGTATCATGTAACTATATCCTCCAATAGCATAGAAATTCCTCATTCTGTTTCGATCTTCAAGTTCTGGTATCATTCTCCTTAATAAGATATGTTATCTCCTTTTCAATAACTTTAGCTTTATTGATTGTATTCATACATTTTTTCTAAAAATTCTATTGTTTCTTCTGTGCTAGATAACGTATACACATGTCGTAAGAGTTGCGAAGGCTATGTCTTGAAGCTGATTACGTTTTGGAAATGCGATGACCGCATATTCTATTTCGTTCATCAGAGTAATGTTTATCTCGGGTTTACGCTTTAGCTTTAGCCTCAGTAAAGTCCATATGCCTTCTATAAGTACAGTGGTAAGAAATGTGTGACGACCACCCTACACCTCTCACATTCAATATATTTGTATAATGCACTTCAACAGTTCTCGACCAATATAGGACGATTGCAAATGTTGTAAAGTAAATAAACAATCACAGAACTTAATGTATATATAGCACATCGAATAAAATATGATAATCATCATAGATATAAAATGGATGAGATAGTATAACTAAATGAACCACATAATCAGATTGCACGAGATATGTAGTTATACAAAACAGTAATAGAGTTTATACAACTGATAAATAAACTCAAATTATAAACTGTCTCTAATAATAGTAATTTAAGCACTGTCAAGGCTCCACGGTGTCACACAACGGAATAACCAATAATAAGCCCAAAATATAAATACGAGAATGGATCGCCTCCCATTAGTCCATCCATACAACTTCACATGTTGTTTACACCTGATATCTAGTACACTCATTTAAGAATACTCAAGATAATAAGAAGCAAAGCATAAAATCCTGAGTTAAATAATAGTCTGGTTTGAGTGGTAGAAAATCTCAAAATACTATAAAGTCGCTGCATTAGGACAATATGTACAGAAATCGTACATGACCAGCCCTTGCATCCAAAGAGTCCGCACATAATGCAAAAATATGGACTACTCTACATCATAATCATCGTAGGTACACTATACATCAAACTGCACATAAGGTGTCCAGATATCTACGTTATGTGGCCTTCCTAATCAAGCAAAGAAAACGTAGCATCCATCATTCATCCTTACATTCACCCTCTCAGTGCGACTTAAATGATCCCATCCTTGATCAGAGATTACTCAATGTCCCAGTTTATTGTTTCTCAAATCTAAGACACTCAGTATACCAAGAACTAGACCCTCGTCCTCGTAGTCGATGGTAAAATAGATCTCCCGCCTGAAGATCCAGGACCCATCCTTGCCCAAGTGGGCATCCTCATATACCTTTGCTTTATGAGTACCTATCAAAACCGTTTGAGCATCCATGATCCCTTTACATGCACTATCCATAGTAGAGCACGTTCTTGCTCCAATTCATAAGTTCTCGTCCTCAAAATCCATAGTAGATCTTGCTCTCGCCCCACTTTGAAAGTTCCTGTCCTCGAACTTGCCCTTATTGAATCATCTTATAACTCCTGTCTTGGGGTTATTGAATCCAGAAAAACTCTAGACATTCATCGATAGTCGTAGAGTATACTCTCCTTGTTCCTAAACATCAACTACAAGTCACTTAGAAATAGCTTCAAAGCTTTATGCCTTAAGCCTCAAAGTGCAGCTATCTCAACATCGAAGTCCTCGCTTCCTACCATAAGCTACATGTCATCAAAGTCCATGATTTGCCACCAATTTGCACAGCTGAGTGCCGAACAAGGCCTTGGCCGAGCTTGGCCAAGCACTTAAGTTATCTCGAAGTCCCTTCCTTGAACCTAAGCAAGCATGCCATGGACCTAAGTTGACAGCATGTAGACTCAAAGTAAGCACGTCCAAGACTCAAAGTGGGCTTAGTGCTTCCTACCATCAAAACATGAAACCCCAACCTATCTCCACCGAAATGTGCCCACTGATCCATGTAGAACCCCTGCCTTCACCAATCCAACATATGAACTTGAATTAACCCTTACCTAACCATGCCCACCGATCCATTCCATCGAACCAAGCCCAGTGATCCAACACTTGAACCTTATTCTTGGTAACCCCTTATTCGCCCGTAGTACTTAGTCTTGAAACCTAAAACACCTACTCCATTAAACCAAGGCATTAGCATCGCCACCGATCCATCTTCTTTCCCACTATAACTTGAGCAAACGAACTCCAAACGACTTAAAATTTAAAGCATGGCTTTGTGAGGCTGTAACAAACCGGGATTTTGGAGATTACTGTTAATATTAAATTGTAATGCAAATGATAATTTAATATTGTGTTTAAAAATGAATTGGATAATAAAATAAGGGATTATATTTTTTATATAAACAATATCTTAATGAATATAATTTGGGATTTGAAATTTAAATAAGTCATATTATTTTATTTGAAGCCTATTTCAACATTCGAAGGTTGAAAAAAGTGTAAAAGAATGAAATAAAGTTTAAAGAAAAACTTTTTTAAGGATTTGGATTGAAAATAAATAATTGTGATGGTTTAATTTTAGTTAATTAGTAATATTGGAAATTTATTCTAATGTTAGCCTATTGTAAAATAAAAGGAATAATATGAAGAGAATAAATTTTAAAAGTGTAAGTAGGCTTGGAATGATGTATTAATGTTATAAAAATGTTAAAAAAAATTAATACACTTCATTAGACTTAAAAATAAATTTTATTTGGTTGAAATGGATGAAAATAGTGATTTTTCACTAAAAATGGGAATATTGGTAAATATTGTTAAAAATTTGTGTTATATGGAAAAAATAATATTTTTAATGGGAAAATAATATTTTTAGTTGTAAAATTAAATTTTTGATGTCACTAACATGTTCCCTTTATTAAAACATGAACAATGCAACTTGTTTCATGTGATTTGGAAATTTTATACAAAAGTTATGTGTATATTACTAAAACGCATATGAATATTTACTCTAAATATTTTCTATGTGTGAGAATTGGGCTAATAGGGTTATTTTGTGCCCACAAACTCAATTTTTATAATGTTCAAAGAGATATACATTCATTTCTCTCTAACTATTTTTTCAGTAAGAAACTTTCCTTCTAAAAACTTCAATACTCTAAATAATGGCCTCCATAAAAAGAGAAAATCAATGGCTTCCTTTATAAATCATTTTCACTTAAAATCACTGCAAATTGAGGAATTAAATCAATCAAATAGAGAGATTAGAGAAGGTAATCTCCAACAACACCCAAAGATTTCATCAAAAATCTTAGAATTGGGTATGAATTGTCTGTAACCAATTTCTTTGGATGTGCATGTCTTTGTTTTAGCTTTTATAGGTTTTGAAGCTCCAATTCTCCTCCAAAGTTCGCTGCAAAATCTTTGCTAAATCGCCGAGGTGAGTACAAACTCATGAATTGTTAGCTAAAAATTAAAGTTCCGACGAGAAAATTCGTAAAATTGTTTACTGTATATGTTATTCATTCTGGTTCTTATTCTCTTTGTTTCCTGATTTCTGTTAGCCACTTTGTTTTGGCCATAACTCTTTTATTTCTCATCCAAATTCAATAATCTTGGATGTTCTTGAAATCGCAGACATAGATCACCAAGTTTAGTATTTGAGTTTTCTAAAATTTTCATGTTTTCTTGATCAGAATCGTGCTTGTTTGTTGCTATCCCGAGAGCAAATTGACAGCAACAACAATCACAAGCCAGAGAAGTTTTTTAGCCATAAGTTATTCATTTCTTATCCGATTTATGTCAAAAAAAATTTCTGGAAACTACATTCAATAGGGAATAATTTCTCTTCAAGTTGGACTTCGATATTTTACTATTTGATTGACCTAAAACAGATTTGAAAGCAGAAGTATAGTTATGTCTTTGACAGAATTTACTGAGTTTGAATCTGATATTGTTTGAGCTATATCTTTCTCGTTTTTGATCGGAATTCGATAATTTTTAATATTCCGGAAAGCACAATTCAAGTACTACAACTTTTATTCATTACCCTTCTGAAATTTTCAGGTTAGTTATGTCAAAAATCTAATTTTTCTCCTGCTAACCCAAGAGCAAAATCAATATTTGCTCTGTGTTTGTAACCGAAACGAATTTGACCATAACTTCTTCGTTCTTAACCAAATTTGATAATTTTTGATGTTTCGTAAAGCTTAGGTCATGTGATACATGTTTTATTCATTGTATTTTCTAGAATTTTGAAGTTTGTTTGGTCATAATTATGGTTGTATGTTGCGGTCCTGAGAGGAGAATGACAACAACAACAATCGTTGACCTTAGATTGTATTTGCTCGTTTTTGCTCTCATTCTCTTCGGTTTTGATGATGCTTTTGAGATATTTTGAGAGCAATGATGCCTACCAGTAGGATAGCTATATTTGAAGAATTTGAAATTCGAATTTAAATGGAATTAGAATTGATTTTGGGTTACATTTGAATTGAATTCGGATTGAATTCAAGTTCGGTTTTGAGATATCCCTTTTAGTTTTCATTGCTTTCGAGATCGGTTTTCACTAAACCATTTTTGAAATACATCATTTCAAATTATTATTACATTGTGTTTTTTTAAAAATAATTTTTTTAAATGAAGATAAATTTATTTCCTATAATAAAGGAATTTCAAATATTGGTTTAAATAATTGTTTTCGAAAAATTGTTTCAAATTTCTGTTTTCTCTAATAAAATTATTTTATAAATAAAATTACTTATTTTTATGAATTTCAAACGTATAAGAAAGATAATTAAACGGTAAAGTAAAACATGTGGTATGGGACATATAGATATGCTTTGTCGCTTAATATCGGACTTATACGACCGAAACCCTTTCGATGAACTGTTTGAGATGATTTAAGATGTTATTAAATTTTGGATAGATTATATGGTCCGAGAACTCCAATTTAGAAGTATATTCGATGGAGGATCATTTTAAGATATTTCTTAATCGTCGACGAAATGAGGTGAGTTAAGAGCTAAAAATTCCTAATTGGAATTATGGTTATAAATAACCATCTAGATGTTATTTTTACTTGCTGATGAGTTGAGGTAAGCTTCTTCATGATGATTTTACGATGTTGAGATGTATTATGATAATTTTTACTTGTCGATGAGATGAGACAAGTCATGATGCCACTAGTACTCGTCAATTAGATGAGACGAGCATGGTGTTGTATTTACTCGCCAATGAGATAGGCTGAGTATATTTTCCTGATGTTTATGATATTTTACTAGTGTGGTACCAATTAATGGCTAGTAAACCGTTAGGTGCGAACGTATGGTATGGGACGTACTTTAACACCTATTAGGTTCCTATCCGAGAAGTTGAGACACATTCACGATGTTTACTAGTACTACAGACCACAAGTACTCGATTGGAGTCATCACAATGTAGTTGCTACTCCAAGCATCATGATGTTATTAACTCGGGTCTTTGTGACTGGAAGTCATTATGATGTTATAAACTATAGTCATTCATGATGTTCACGATGTTAAGATGTTATTTGACTCCAGTCATCACGTTGTTTATGGTACCAAATAGTAGTACTAGTCACGATGTAGCGGGCATAGCATTGCTCCGGCATGCAATCGAGGATATGGCCAATCTGGGATTTCTTTGAGTTTTGATGTTTTAGACTTCACCGTCTTTATATGATTATTACATTGATAGCCTTGTTCCAGATGAGATGTATACATATATGGTGAAATCATTTATGATGTTACTCTTTGATTGAGTTATTTGCATTATGGATTGATGATTTGATGATTTTATAGACTACTTGATGTTAAGATGGAGTTGAGATGTATTTATAAATTTATACGGATGAGATGAGGTATAAATGATTATGAAGAATCTTTTATGATGAGTTTTAGTAATGGATTTGAGATATATCTATATTCATACCGATGAGATGAGGGATGAATAAGTATAATGCTTCTTTTATGATTGGGTTTTATATTTCCTTAAATGATCCTTGGGATGTGCCAATGAGATGAGGCACATCCATATGTGTTTAATTATATGTGTGAAGGATATGTACCTTTGATGTATTGTTATATTGACAACCACTTCTAAGAAGATAGTTGAATCATTTGAAGTCATTATCCATATTCCTTTATTCTGCCGATGATATGAGGCGAAAGCAATGTTTATTGAGTCTTATCTTTAAAACTTCGCTCGTCGATGTTCCATTTGCTTAAGTGTCAGTTATGCCACTTAGGTATGATTTTATCATCATTATCTCTTTTACTTGCCAAGAAGAGATGTTGTCCTTTCTTATGATGTTGAAATCCTATTTAGAGCATGGCATCCTTTAAGAAGAAGGATACCATAGCTTTCACCTACTTATCCTTATCGATTATTCTGTTTAACCGAGGATTTAGCTAGCCTGACCCATGTGTTTTCACTCGGGTCAGACCAAGTTGTTTCATGTATCATTTATTGGGCTTAGCTTGAAGTTGATGTTGGACATTAGCTTATCTATCGCTTGAGTAGTTTATCTTCCGCATAGTTTGATATATTTACATTTGATTCGATGTATATGGTGTGGTCGAGTACCACCTTTATTGTTTTCTTATTGTATTGTACTAAACATATGTTAGTGTATATGTATATATATGATGTTGATTACTGTTCTGTGATATGCTTTACATTTAGGTATTGCACTTTGATCTGATAGATCCGCTAGCCACATATAGTTCTGGATTAAGCATTTACCGAGTATATCGATCCCCTTTAGTTGAAACGAAAAATTATATTGCATTTATCGACATATTCGGTAGATGTTTAAGACAAAATTATAGATGATCGCCCTTAACTAGCCCTATTCTCCGCTTTAGTAGACGGAATTACTTGTTAATTCTCTTTGCTAAGGTGGGTCTCAGGTTGGGTCGTTACAGCTTGGTATCGAAGCTGTGGTCGGAACAAAGTAGAATAAACACAGAACGGTACACATATCATGATACATCGAAGTACAATACGGGTGAATCATTGTCCTTTATTCAAGCTTGTTTTCGAATCGACTTGATTCTTTTTCGAGTTTTGGGATTGTTTAGATGGAATATGTTTAGGAATATAGATATATTATATTTCGTAGTATTCCATTATAGAGTTTGATGTCATCTTATCTTATATAAAATCTTATTTGGGATTTTCTATTCTTATTTTTGTCGATACGAGTGAGTTCGTATCGATGGAGCTGATAAATTTCTTTTAGCATTCTTGTTGCATTCCTTTGAGAGTTGTGAATCCTATTGAAGGGATCACAATGATTGGCTTGTTGTGAGCATTCTGAGTTCTCTATTTGTTGCCGCTTTAGTGAGTATTTGTTTATTACTCACTATCTTGAAATGTATCCGATTTGAGATGGATTGACTTATTTGATGTAAAGCCTGATCCTTTTATTGTTATAGGATCCTATATTTATTTAGGCATCCTAATTTGATTGGTTTATTATTTCTATCATTTTGGAATGTTAATGATGATTCTGAAGTTTCTGTATTCACTCTTGAGTATCGAGATGTTGATGATATATCTCAAATTCCGGTCATGGTGATTTTGTTGAATTTTTTGAGTCCGTTTGGATTTGACATCCAATCGGGCAATCGAGTGTTGAGGTAACCTTATTCCTGGCTCTTAGCTCTTCGATTATCCTTCCACGAGGATATCTACTGAGGAATGAGGTGAGTTTCAAGATTTTTCGAGTTTGGTTGAGTTTCTCATTCAGCTTCGTTTGAGTGTTCTTTTCATATACTCAATCATTTTTTTCCTTTGTTGCATTACTCCGTTTGAAGTAGTGATTCGTGGATTGTGTGCTTCTTCTCCTTTGAGAAGAATACCTTCTTACCCTGTATCTTGATGATTTCTGAGAGTGGCTCGTGACATCGTAAGATTGACGAATACTCTATCTCCTTTTGATGATTTTGAGAATCGAGTATTCTGGGAATATCTCGATGCATTCTCTTAATGCTCTTTGATTTGAGCTTTGAGCTATATAAATATGAGTTTTAAAGAGAAATATGAGCTTTGAGATATTTAGAAAAAATCAAAGAATATTTTGAGAATATATTTACATAAGTAGTATACCTTTTATAGAAATAATTTGTGAGTGTTGGGTTGTCCATCGAGTAGTTAAGAGTTCTGATCGATAGGCCTGATCAACATTATCGATAGGAATCTCCTAAATGCTATGATGAGGCAATCAGACACGATGGTTTGTGTTTTAAAAATTAAGATTTTGAAAATAATATTTTGAGATTAAATATTAAATTTATTTCTGAATGGTAATTGCAGCCATTCATTTTAGAGACGAGTAATAGAGTGGTGAGGCAGTTTTGATCGTTCGGTCAACTCTGCAGCCAACATATATATTTATTTATTAGAGACTCAATGGCGAGGCAGTGCCATTTATTTATTTTTAAATTATAAAGATGAGAATAAAATGAGATTATTTTTGAGCCGTGCTTTATTGGAAGTATATTTTGAGATTTTGGAATCTATATTATATACATTGGATGTTTTAAGAGAAGAGCTATAAGAGAATTTAAAGATTTTTTTTTAACTACTTAAGTGGTTAAATAAAAAGAGTAAAGAGAATTTAAACTTTTAATTTATTTTATGGAATATTATTATGGATTTACAAATTTCTTTGGAAATTAATTCCGAAGTGAGAGAAGAAATTTGGACTTTTAATTTGAGTTTTAAATTACTTACTAAGTAATATAGTAAAAAGTTTGAAAATTTTCAAATGTTGAAAATTGAGATTTAAAATTTAAAAGATGTTGAAATTTAAAAATTCTAAATATCTTGGATCAAAAGATAATTCGAGCTTATATCCTTGTTCTTGAGTATATTCTATCTTTGACCTATTATTAACGACGTGCATTTTTCGCGCCCGTTTGAGTTGGTGGCCTTGTGAGAAGCCATCTTATGATTTATCAATCTTGTGTGTTGTGCCTACCTTGTTGTGAGGATGTTCTTTTCGTATATTTATGTGGAAAATATTATTGATGATCTTCTTTATTGCTTAGAGTTTGGGTTTAAGTGAGTTTGATCCCGACTCTATTCGTAGAGTTTTGTGAAATCGATCATTTTCGATTAACTAATTGTTGAGAATCTTATTGAGTTTTGATTCGAAGAAGGGATATCTTTGAAATTCTTTTGAGTTACTTGGAAAATTCGATGGTTTGCTAATCACTATATTAGCATTTGATGGGCCATTGGATTAACCAAGTGAGCTTTTCCTTGTTTTTCTCTACAATTCTATGTTGAGAGTATGAATGGTTTGAGTTTCGAGCTTGTCTTTTATCCTTTTTCGATTGAATTTTTGTGTTGTTTATAGCCTTTTTCCACTAGAAATTGCGAGGACGCAATTTTGTTTAGGAGGAAGTCTATAACGACCGGGATTTTGGTGATTACTGTTAATATTAAATTGTAATGAAAATTATAATTTAATATTGTGTTTAAAAATGAATTGGATAATAAAATAAGGGATTATATTTTTTATATAAACAATATCTTGATGATTATAATATGGGATTTGAAATTTAAATAATCATATTATTTTATTTGAAGCTTATTTCAACATTCGACGGTTGAAAAAAGTGTAAAAGAATGAAATAAAGTTTAAAGAAAAACTTTTTTATGGATTTGGATTAAAAATAAATAATTGTGATGGTTTAATTTTAGTTAATTAGTAATATTGGAAATTTATTCTAATGTTAGCCTTTTATTGTAAAATAAATAGAATAATATGAAAAAAATAAAATTTCAAAGTGTAATTAGGCTTGGAATGATGTATTAATGTTATAAAAATGTTAATTTTTTTTAATACATTTCATTAGACTTAAAAATCAATTTTATTGGTTGAAATGGATGAAAATAGTGATTTTTCACTAAAAATGAGAATATTGGTAAATATTGTTAAAAATTTGTGTTATACGGGAAAAATAATATTTTTAATGGAAAATTAATCTTTTTAGTTGTAAAATTAAATTTTTGATGCCACCAACATGTTCCCTCTATTAAAACATGAACAATGCAACTTGTTTCATGTGATTTGGAAATTTTATGCAAAAGTTATGTGTATATTACTAAAACACATATGCATATTTACTCTAAATATTTTCTATGTGTGAGAATTGGGCTTATAGGGTTATTTTTGCCCACAAACTCAATTTCTAGAATCTTCAAAGAGATATAAATTCATTTCCCTCTGACTATTTTTTCAGTAAAAAACTTACCTTCTAAAAACTTTAATACTCTAAATAATGGCCTCCATAAAAAGAGAAAATCAATGGCTTCCTTCTTATAAATCAATTTTCACTCAAAATCTCAGCAAATTGAGAAATTAAATCAATCAAATGGAGAGATTAGAGAAGGCAATCTCCAACAATATCCAAAGATTTCATCAAAAATCTTAGAATAAGGTATGAATTGTCTGTAACCAATTTCTTTGGATGTGCATGTCTTTGTTTTAGCTTTTATAGGTTTTGAAGCTCCAATTCTCCTCCAAAGTTCGCTGCAAAATCTTTGCTAAATTGCTGAGTTGAGTACAAACTCAAGAATTGTTAGCTAAAAATTAAAGTTCCTGTGAGAAAATTTGTAAAATTGTTTACTGTATGTGTTATTCATTCTGGTTCTTATTCTCTTTGTTTCCTGATTTCTATTAGCCATTTTGTTTTGGCCAGAACTCTTTCATTTATCATCCAAATTCAATAATCTTGGATGTTCTGGAAATCGAAGACATAGATCTACAAGTTTCGTATTTTGAGTTTTCTAAAATTTTGATGTTTTCTTGATCAGAATCGTGCTTGTTTGTTACTATCCCGAGAGCAAATTGATAGCAACAACAATCACAAGTCAGAGAAGTTTTTTAGCCATAAGTTATTCGTTTCTTATCCGATTTATGTCAAATTTTTTTTTTTGGAAACTACATTCAATAGGAAATAATTTATCTTCAGGTTGAATTTCGATATTTTACTATTCAATTGACCTAAAATAGATTTGAAAGCAGAATTACCGTTAGGCCTTTGACAGAATTTCCTGAGTTTGAATCTGATATTGTTTGAGTTATATCTTTCTCATTTTTGATCGGAAATCGATAATTTTTAATGTTACTGAAAGCACAATTTATGTACTACAACTTTTATTCATTTAGTTTTCTGAAATTTTCAGGTTGGCTATATCAAAAATCTAATTTTTCTACTGCTAACCCGAGAGCAAAATCAATATTTGCTCTGTGTTTGAAACCGAAACGAATTTGACCATAACTTCTTCGTTTCTTAATAAAATTTGATAATTTTGGATGTTTCGGAAAGCTTAGGTCATGTGCTACATGTTTTATTCATTGTATTTTCTAGAATTTGGAAGTTTGCTTGGTCATAATTATGGTTGTATGTTGCTGTCCTGAGAGAAAAATGACGGCAACAGTAATCGTTGACCTTAGATTGTATTGGCTCATTTTTGCTCTCATTCTCTTCGGTTTTGATAATGCTTTTGAGATATTTTGAAAGCTGTGATACCTACCAGTAGGCTAGCTATATTTTAAGAATTTGAAATTCAAATTTAAATGGAATTAGAATTGATTTTGGGTTAAATTTGAATTGAATTCGGATTGAATTCAAGTTATCAGTTTTGAGATATCCCTCTTAGTTTTCATTGCTTTCGAGATCGGTTTTCACTAAACCATTTTTGAAATACATGGACATTTCAAGTTATTATTACATAGTATTTTTTTTTTTAAATGAAGATAAAATTTTTTCCTATAATAAAGGAATTTCAAATATTGGTTTTAATAATCATTTTCGGAAAATCGTTTTAAATTTCTGTTTTCTCTAATAAAATTATTTTATAAATAAAATTACTAATTTTTATGAATTTCGGTAATATCGGACTTATAGGATCGAAACCCCCCTTTCGATGAACTGTTTGAGATGATTTAAGATGTTATTGAATTTTGGGTAGATTATATGGTCTGAGAACTCCAATTTAAAAGTATATTCGATGAAGGATCATTTTAAGGTGTGTTTCTTAATCGTCGACGAAATGAGATGATTTAAGAGCAAGAAATTCCTAATTGGAATTATGGTTGTGAATAACCATCAAGATATTATTTTTACTTGCCGATGAGTTGAGATAAGCTTCTTCATGATGATTTTACGATGTTGAGATGTATCATGATAATTTTTACTTGTCGATGAGATGAGACAAGTCATGATGCCACTAGTGCTCGTCAATGAGATGAGACGAGCATGGTATTGTATTTACTCGCCAATGAGATAGACTGAGTATATTTTACTTATGTTTATGATGTTTTACTAGTGTGGTACCAACTAACAGCTAGTAAACCGTTAGCTGCGAACGTATGGTATGGGACGTACGTTAACAACTATTGGGTTCCTATCCGAGAAGTTGAGACACATTCACGATGTTTACAAGTACTATAGACCACGAGTACTCGATTGGAGTCATCATGATGTAGTTGCTACTCCGATCATCATGATGTTATTAACTCGGGTCTTTATGACTGGAAGTCATTATGATGTTATAGACTATAGTCATTCATGATGTTTACGATGCTAAGATGTTATTTGAATCCAGTCATCACGTTGTTTATGGCACCAAATAGTAGTACTAGTCACGATGTAGTGCGCTTAGCATTGCTTCGGCATGCAATCGAGGATCTGGCCAATACAGGATTTCTTTGAGTTTTTACGTTTTAGACTTCACTATCTTTAGATGATTATTACGTTGATAGCCTTGTGCCAGATGAGATGTATACATATATGGTGAAATCATTTATGATGTTACTCTTTGATTGAGGTATTTGCATTATGGATTGATGATTTGATGATTTTATAGACTACTTGATGTTAAGATGGAGTTGAGATGTATTTATAAATTTATACCGATGAGATGAGGTATAAATGATTATGAAGAATCTTTTATGATGAGTTTTAGTGATGGATTTGAGATGTATCTATATTCATACCGATAAGATGAGGTATGAATAAGTATAATGCTTCTTTTATGATTGGGTTTTATATTTCCTTGAATGATCCTTGGGATGTGCCAATGAGATGAGGCACATCCATATGCGTTTTATTCTATGTAAGGACATGTACCTTTGATGTATCGTTATATTAACAACCACTTCTAAGAAGATAGTTGAATCATTTGAAATCATTATCCATATTCCTTTATTCTGCCGATGATATGAGGCGAAAGCGATGTTTATTGAGTCTTATTTTTAAAACTTTGCTCTCTAATGTTCCATTTTCTTAAGTCTCAGTTATGCCACTTAGGTATGACTTTATCATCATTATATCTTTTACTTGCCAAGAAGAGATGTTGTCCTTTCTTATGATGTTGAAATCATGTTTAGGACATGACATCCTTTCAGAAAAAGGATACCATAGCTTTCACCTACTTATCCTTATCGATTATTCTGTTTAACTAATGATTTAGCTAGCATGGCCCATGTGTTTTCCCTCGGGTCAGACCGAGTTGTTTCGGGTATCATTTATTGGGCGTAGCTTGAAGTTGATGTTGGACATTAGCTTATCTATTGCTTGAGTAGTTTATCTTCCGCATGCTCTGATATTTTTACATTTGATTCGATGTATATAGTGTGGCCGAGTACCATCTTTATTGTATTCTTATTGTATTGTACTAAACATATATCAGTGTATATGTATATATATGATGTTGATTATTGTTCTGTGATATGCTTTACATTTAGTTATTGTATTTTGTTCTGACAGATCCGCTATCCACCTATAGTTTTGGATTAAGCATTTACTTGGTATGTCAATCCTCTTTAGTTGAAAAGAAAAATTATATTGCATTTATCGATGTATTCGGTAGATGTTTAAGAAAAAATTATAGATGGTCGCCCTTAACCAACCCTATTCTCCGCTTTAGTAGACGGAATTACTTGTTATTTCTCTTTGTTAAGGTGGGTCTCTGGATGGAGCGTTACAGAGGCCTTCCTTAACACGTATACAACTTGCATCATATTTGGCCAATGTCACCTCCATGGATTGACAACAAGTTGTGACATTTTTCCCATTTCTAAGTCATAATTCGATCGATGTTTTCAACCAAAAAAACAAAATACATTCAAACATTCATCATATACACTACATACAAACAAGAAAACATTCACATAAATCAAATTATAGCCTAAAATCTAAGGGTAAGAAGAGAAAGAACCATTAGAACAAAATTTTACGAAACTTTATAAAACCATTTGAAATTAACATATGTGATTAGTTATGATTTAAAACACATTTTTGGGTCCAATAATCATCATTTTAAAACATCATTTATAAGCATATATTGACTAATTGGTAAGTCCGGGGTTCAAACCATTTACCTAAATCTAAAGCAAACGAAAAAAAGCATGAATCCTCAGATCAACAACAGATCCGAGATATTTCCATCAGCAAATCCCTAAATTCAAGTGCTAATTTCATTAGCCTCCTATTATTGATAAGATTTGGCTATTTAAAGTAAGATTTAGGGTGGCTTATGGCTAAGAGAATGTTAATGACGGCTCTTTAGCTATTTTAGGAAATGTGAAATGAAAAGAATAAGTATCATCATCCCCTTGTGGGTGCTAATCCTGAAATAGGCTTTTGGTTAACCACTTATCCCCATAATTACCCACTAAGCCGTCCAAAATGAAGTGGAACTTCAATAACCATATCTCATAAGTGGTAACTCCATTTTCCTATTCTGACCATTTTATCAAATGGAAAACCATCATCACCGTATATTGGAAGTGGTTTCAAACTCCAATTTGGCTCTTGTCAAAAGTTATTGACCTTACAATAATTTTTGAGCCCAAATAGTTTGACAAAAATTATAAAGATGGAAAATGCCACCAGTGGTCATTTCTTAAATTTATAGAATCGTACAATCCTATATAAAATAATATTAATATTTTACGATCATTTGATAAGTAAAATACGAGTCTTTCCTAAATATGTACAATTGTTTCAATTTCTTGTACACATAACACACAATTTGGATCTAGTGACACTACATATGATTTCGATATGTTATTAGTATCTGGACGATTTAGTATTACTTTGTATTAGCAAAATGCCATCTTCTTGCTATTTTTTGAATGCTAAAGTACCTTAGTGACTATTGTGTAGAGGAAAGAGTTGAAGCAGAGATAGAGCTTTTGCATAGTGATGTCAAAAACCAGATCCTATTTTGGTTGCTTTATGGATGTGAAAAAGTTAGTGTAATGACCCTCACAATTTCTACTTTAATTTTCAAAGTATTTTTTTCCACATATTATCCAGGATCCAAATTTTAACCAATATAAATATATCAGTATATTCATAAGATATGCACATACATATGAAGATGCATGTGTCCCTCTTTTTTAAATCAGAGTTTGTACAAATAAGAGCTTATTCTATTTGACTTGAATTTGAATCAATATTCCCATAGTTAATTTCCATATTTTTTATATTTGTAATATATGTGTAGATCCTACTCATATTTATTCATAATAACTTTGATCGTATTAATTATGATTTGTTAGTGATTTATTTAGACAAGACAATCTTAGAATATATGGCCTTTTTAATAGTTTAGTTAAAATGCTTAATACTTGATTAAGGACAGAAAATGATATCTTTATTTATCATTTTCAATTCATGGTTTTCTTTGAGTCTCTCCTGTTCTTGACTTAACCTATATGACACACCATGTATTGATCATTTGATTACTTGTTTCTGAGTTTTCTATGACTAAAGTACTTGACTTGAAAATGTTTTAAAAGTGTGCAATCACTATGTTTTAGGGTGAACCGGGTCTTGTATGCATAATGCTTCCTGGATTGATAATACTAACCAGTCAAAATGCATATTTGTCAATAGTATTTGAAAGAGAGTTTTGGTGGAACATTTGCTAAATAGACAAAGGATTTTGAAATGCATTTCACCACCAAATTACAGATCAATATGATCAGCCAAAACTCCAGTCCTTTAAAGCTGGTTAACCTTTGTGTCTGTGTCATCCAGAACTCCTACCATGTTAGTTAAAATGCCTTTCATTTGTAAAATACTTGAAGCCCTTTTTTTTAAGGTATGTGTATGCGTCACAAAACAACTCAATAATGGACTTGAATCCTTTCATAAAATATTTCAAAGAAGAGTACTAAATACCTAAAGAATACTCCAAGTTAAAATCAGGTTTTATTCAAAAACTGCTTTTAAATGATTCAAGCCTGACTATCACATAATATGAGTTTTGTATGAAAATTGCTCAAATATAAATATATTTCTTTCCCCAGATTTTCATAGATAATACTTTAAGCCTATTCTCTTGTTCATAATTCAGATAACCTTTCAATTCTCAAACCTTAGTACATAACAAAATTCAACAGAAAACAACTAGTTCAATCAGACATAGTAAGTTCATTACATAACAGAAAATTTAAAAACATAAATTGTCATGAATACATGCAGATAAATCATTCTATGCTCTTATATAAAAAAACTAGTAAGCATGCTCATTCATCCTTTCTCATTAGCCATAACTTTCCTTTCCTACTTAAGTCCTGCATTTCCTGAAAGAGCATTAGTGGCTGCCTCATTTTAAAATGAGACACCCCCGTATACCATGAGAAAACAAGGGTCAGATCTATGACTGGTATGAGCAACATTAATATATTCATGACATTAAGCAAATAAATAATACATGAATGTTGACCTGTTGTTTAAGCAATTTCTTAAATTACTATATTACTATGTTTCAGAGGAATTGCTGTGCAAGTATAATAGCTTCATAAATCAACCATTAACACATACATAATTATGCAAACATTCACATTAATCACTAGCACATAGATGCACTGGAACAACCATGGTTCCACTCCAATAAATCTAGGAAATACTCATGTTCCTATTTCATGATTTAAGGGTTGCCTATACATATATATATTTCTGTTTATATTCTGGCCTCATCTGCTATCTAGGAATCACTGGGACACATTGCAGTGAACTAATTCACATCATTGCACAAAGATCTCAGGGCGTAAACAAACCATGTGCCAACTTGCATACTTCAAATATGACAAGCATTTCGGCAGCCTTCTTGGCTCACCATTTCTAATTCATTTACTAAGGGTATTTATTTAATCCTATCTTCAGATAGCTAAGTGAACATATCATTATGTTTCTAAAAACACCCCATACATCTTGCAAGCACATTTTTCAAAGGCAAACAGATAATTATTTTCAAGAATATTATTAACAGGCATCTTGTCTTTAAATCAAATATAAGGATATTTACAACTGAGAATAGAGACATGGCATGTTAAGTTATTATGATTTGCAAATAACTATGATTGAGCCAGATTCAAGATCTAGCCGAATCACAATTTTTGACTTGTGAGTTTTTGCTATTTGATTAGGGACTCAACACATAGAAATCTCTATTACATCCCCAATACCTTTTTCTTAAGCCTCAGCGCTTATACTATGTATAATGCAGCTTACTTCATTTTCTCTATTGAAATTTTCATGCCATAATTCCATGTTAGTTGTAAGTATTCTTCCATGATTTCAAGGTTTAATGCCTTAACTTTTTAAAATATAATGAAACACTAGCATGCATACCCATAACAATCATCATATCAGATCAAAAACCATTCAAAAACTCCCATAAGATATTTATTAAAACTACTTTCAACATAACCAGAAATATGCAAATAAAAATATAAAAGATTGGCTGCCTCATGTCAGGACTTACTGCCATGAACATAGTGAGATTACTCACCTAAATATTTCCTTCTAATTAATCCAGAAAATCCCTGAATGTTCTTCCCTTCCTTTAAAATATTTTCTTCCTTTCTTATTCTTATGTATCTCGGGTAAAATGATTTCTCTGGCTATAACTACTTATTTATATGCATATTTTCACTAGGGTTTCATCAAGACAAAATTCCATTTTTGTCCTGGCTAACATCATGCATTTTGCATTTTGTATATATTTTTACATTTTCATCCTTAATACCCCGTCTGCATTAGTTAATTATAGGCAGTACTTCCCTCTTTTTGCTTTTCAGATAAATGGTTATTTTTGACTACCTCACACTTACTCAAGTCATGATAAAAATGTGACTTGGTCATATTTTATACTTTTATTCATTTCTGAAAATACTCTTTGCTATTTTTACCTACACATACATACTTACTTATATTGTTTCTCATGTCATTTTGATGTTACTTTTTCTTGCTTAGTTCCAACATATTTCTACTCAAAGAAAATATATACTTGTGTATAGATTTATGTATTTATTTTAATTTTCCTTGCTTCACAAAAAAAAATATGTTCATATCTAATTTAATATACATACATATACATATTTAATTTCAATATGTGTACATATTCAATTTTACAGGAAATATTTAATTTCAATATGTACAGAAAATATATTTAATTTGGTTATTAATTCACATTTCAAAATAACATTTGAAATGCTTTCTTTCTTTCTTTTTTCAAGGAATTTGGATTCTTTCTTGTGCCATTTCTAGTGTGCATGTGCACACATACTCTTGCACATCATTCAATCCAGAAATCCCATCATAATTTAATAAATATTTCAAAACTGAATTATCTCATCAAAATAATTTTTCACACAATTTTGGGGTATTACATTCACCCCTCCTTTTAGGAATTGTGTCCCCACAATTTTTAATTCTTTTAACAAGTATTTACTGGTTCTAAAAAAATTATCAAACACATGCATAAGAAAATAAATTCAAGCATAGAAATTATACTTACTAAATTTCAAAAATTTAAAATTACCTCTAATTTGCAAAAAGCTTAGGATAATCCTTCCTAATCTTGTCCTCTAACTCCAATGTACAATCATTAGGATCAAGACTCCACTAGATCTTCAACAATTTCATAGTTTTGCTTCTCAATTTCTCTTCTTCTTTAGCTAAAATCCCTACTGGTTCTTTCTCATAAACCAAATTAGGGTTGATCTGTACTTGTGTAGGCTTTTCCAGAATTTCTTCCTTATAATGTACCCATCTTCTAAGTTGTGACACATGGAATACATTGTGCATTGCTTTCATTTCCTCTGGCAGTTCCAATTTGTATGCTAATGAGCCTACTCTTTCTAGAATTTTATAGGGTCCAACATACCTCGGTGTGAGCTTTCCTTGCTTGCCAAATCTCAAGACCTTTTTCATAGGTGAAACCTTGATGAAAACAAAGCCACCCACTTCATATTCCACTTTTTTTCTTTTCATGTCTGCAAACTTCTTCTGCCTGTCTTAAGCTGCTGCCATTCTCTTCCTTACTAGCTCAATTTTCTCTGTAGTTTCTTTTATATACTCAGGTCCTAAGACAACTCTCTCTCCTGTCTCCACCCAACATATAGGTGATAAGCATGGCTTGCCATATAAGGCTTCAAATGGTGCCATCCCTATAGTGCTTTGATAACTATTATTATATGTAAACTCAGCTAAATGGAGATGGTCCTCCCAGTTGCCTCCAAAATCCAGTGCACATGCTCTTAGTAAGTCCTCTAAAATTTTGTTCACCACCTCAGTTTGTCCATCTGATTGTGGATTGTATGCAGTGCTTAAGCATAATTCACTTCCCACGGCCTCTTGAAAACTTTTCCAAAATCTTGATGTAAAGATGGTATCCCTATCACTCACAATAGTTTTGGGAATGCCATGCAATCTTACCACTTCCTTCATAAACACTTGAGCCAATTTTGGTGCATTTCTCTCTGATTTTACTGGGATAAAGTGTGCCACTTTAGTTAACCTATCTACTATTACCCATATACTTGTGTTTCCTCTTTTGGATCTAGGCAGGCCATCTATGAAATCCATAGATATATCCTCCCATTTCGACTGTGGTATGCTAAGAGGTTGTAACAATCCTGATGGTCTTTGTGTCTCTGCCTTGACTTGTTGGCAGGTCATGCACTTTGCAACATGTTTAGCTACATCTGACTTCATTCCCTTCCACCAATAATTTCTTTTTAAATTTTGATACATCTTTGTACTGCCTGGGTGTATGGAGTACTTACTCCTATGGCATTCATTTAATACTTCCTCCTTCAGCTTCATGTTTTCTGGAACACTTATTCTATTTTTGTTTCTTATGTAACCATTTTTATCAATATGGTAATTTATCACTTATTCCCCTTTTGATATAAGCATTTTCTTCTCCAATAAGTCTGGGTCTTGTTCTTGCATTTTTCCTATCTTCAAAATTAAATCTGATTGTAAGGTTATTAAACTCAGTCTCCCTTTATTCTCATCTTCTTCATTTGTCACCATATGTATCTCACTGCTTGCTTCAATTTCTAAATCGGCAAGTATGGATAAATCCTTAAATTATTCCATCATCAACATAGCTATTTTAGCATGTTGTCTACTCAAGGCATCTGCAACTTTGTTTGCTTTACCTGGTGTATAAAGTATATCTAAGTCATAGGCAGCTAGAAACTCCACCCATCTATGTTGCCTCATGTTCAAATCTTTTTGTGAGAAAAGATATTTCAGTGCCTTATGATCTGTGTACAAATTAAATTTGGCACCTAATAAGTAGTGCCTCCAAAGCTTCAATGCATACAACACTGCTGCTAGTTCAAGATCATGGGTTGCATATATGGTTTCATGTGGTTTTAATTGTCTGGATGCATAGGCTATTACTTGATCTTGTTGCATCAACACAGCTCCTAGCCCAGAACTACTTGCATCAGTGTACACAATTAAATCCTCATTTCCTTCAGGTACTCTTAATACTGGTGCATTAACTAAAGCTTCTTTTATCTTGATAAAAGCTTGTTCACATTTTTTAGTCCATACAAATGTTTGATTCTTTCTGGTTAGATTAGTGAGTGGTGATGACATTTTGGAAAAATCTTTTATGAATCTCCTATAATATCCTGCCATCCCCATGAATGATCTAACTTCACTCACTATGTTAGGCCTCTTCCATGCTGGGATAGCTACAACTTTGTTAGGGTTCACAGAAATTCCTTTGGCAGAAATAACATGACCAAGAAAATGTACTTCCTCCTTCCAAAATGAACATTTTGAGAATTTTGCCTTTAAATCTTTTTCCCTCAATCTAGACAAAACCAGATGCAAATGATTTTCATGCTCTTCTACTGTTTTGGAATAAATCAAAATATCATCAATAAAAATTAGCACAAATTTATCCAGATAATCTCTAAATATTCTATTCATTAAATCTACAAAATATGAGGAGGCATTTGTCAACCCAAATGGCATAACCATAAACTCATATAAATCATATCTAGTGTTGAATGCAGTGTACTTAACAGTTGAGTCCTCAACTTTCATCTGATAGAACCCAGATGCTAAGTCTAATCTAGAGAATATTTTTGCTCCACTGAGTTGATAAAAAAGATCATCAATCCTAGGCAATGGGTATTTATTCTTGATGGTAACCTTATTTAACTCCCTGTAATCTATGCACATCCTCAAAGTACCATCATGCTTCCTTACAAACACTACTGGAGCACCCCAGCATGAGTTGCTTGGCCTTATAAACCCTTTACATTCTAATTCCTCTAGCTGGTTTTTCAACTCTTTCAGTTCACTTGGCCCCATTCTGGTGGGTTTCTTAATTATTGGGCTTGCTCTTGGAATGAGGTTGATTTGAAACTCCACTGGTCTATGTTGTGGAACACCCTTAACTTCCCCAAACACATCCAAATATTCATTGACTATGGGAATTTCTTCAATGGAGGGTTCACTGAAATCCTTTTCCAAGTCAATTAAATGATATAATTTTCTTTCTATAGCTACTTCACATAAAATTGTGATTCTCCGGCCTCTAAGATTTTGCAACGATATGGTGGATGAGCCTAAATTAATTATGGCTTTAAATTGCCTTAACCAATCTACCCCAAATATAACACCTATATTTGGGTAGTTTAAAACATATAAATTGGAAATAAAAATACTTCCTCCTATGTTTAATTCCACATCCACACAAATCATGTTTAAAACACTAGAACTCCCTAGTGGACTTTGTACAAACAATGGGGTTTCAACTAATATGCAGTTCAGTTTTAGCATCTTAACTATTTCATAAGAAATTAGAGAGTGAGTTGCCCCAGTATCATATACTACTGCTACGGGTATGGTGCAAATAAGTAATGTACCTTCCACTTGACCATGATTTTCAGCACTAGTCTCCACTGTGGATTTGCTTTTGCCTTCCAGATTTGCCAATTTTCCTTGCTGTTTGTACTCAGGACAATTTCTCTTCATATGCCCCTCTTTCCCATATAGGTAGAACTTGAAGGCTCCTCCTTTTAATTCTGGGCACCTTGGTTTGATGTGTCCCTCCTTTCCACAATGATGGCAGACCAATTTCTTCTTAGTATCACTGGCCTTAGTGTCACTGACCTTTTTGTTATCTGTTTCCTCCTCCTTCTTGTCATAAGGGTGGTATCTTCCCTTATTCTTCTTGTCATTGTTGTTCTTAAAATTTCTATACTCCTCTCTTTCCTTGTCATGCTGCTCAAATTTCAAAGCCAGATCTATTACTTGATCAAAAGTCCTATCAACATAAGGTAACATGGCCCTGCTAAGTCCTGGGTTCAAACCTTTAATATACCTATCATTTTTGAATGCTTCATCAGCCACTAGCATTGCTCCATATTTGGATAATCCCTCAAATTTTTGAGTATACTCCGTGACATTCAAAGTTCCTTGCCTAAGTCTAATAAACTTTTCAAGTAATGTGGTTTTAGCTGATGCTGGTACAAACCTTGCCTCCAACATTTCCTTGAATTGATTCCAAGTGATTTCATTTTCAATTCTCCCAGCTACAATCACCTCCCACCAGCTTAAAGCTACTCCTTTCAGCTGTCTTGAAGCCACTTGCCTCTTACTTTGATCATCAAGCTGCATGTCATTGAAAATCCTATCCAGTGTTCTTAACTATGCTGGAATTTCCATCACATTCCCGGTCCCTTCAAAACTCTTGCCTCCTAAGTTTCTATAAGCCTTTAATAGTTTTGAAAGTTCCTCATGTGGATTCTAGGGCCTACGCCCAATTCCATCCCTTAAAACCCTCACAAACTCCTGCATATCAAGCATCTGTGGTACACTTGTCCTTGCATTGTGATGAGATCCCCTTCCTACCATGGTCTGATAACTAGGTTATGGGCAGATGGGATTAGTATATTGTGAATATTTTCTATAATTAATATTTTCCTATTTAAATTATTTTAGCCAAAACAAACAGACATAAAATATTTCTATAGTATTCAACAATCAATGCAACCATTTTCTCTGATACCAAATGCAATGAGCCTCACAATTTCTACTTTAATTTTCAAAGGATTTTTTTTACATATTATCCAGGATCCAAATTTTTACCAATATAAATATAGTGTATTCATAAGATATGCACATACATATGAAGATGCATGTGTCCCTCTTGTTTAAATCAGAGTTTGTATAAATAAGATCTTATTCTGTTTGACTTGAATTTGAATCAATCTTCCCATAGTTAATTTCCATATTTTTGATATTTGTAATATATATGTAAATCTTACTCATATTTATTCATAATAACTTTGATCATATTAATTATGATTTACTAGTGATTTATTTAGACAAGACAATCTCAGAATATAAGGCATTTTTCATAGTTTAGTTAAAATGCTTGATACTTGATTAAGGATAGAAAAAGATATCTTTATTTATCATTTTCAATTCATGGTTTTCTTTGAGTCTCTCCTGTTCTTGACTTAACCTATATGACAAACCATGTATTGATCATTTGATTACTTGTTTTTGAGTTTTCTATGACTAAAGTACTTGACTTGAAAATGTTTTAAAAGTGTGCAATCACTATGTTTTAGGGTGAACCAGGTCTTGTATGCATAATGCTTCCTGGATTGATAATACTAACCAGTCAAAATGCATATTTGTCAATAGTATTTGAAAGAGAATTTTGGTGGAACATTTGCTAAATAGACAAAGGATTTTGAAATGCATTTCATCACCAAATTACAGATCAATATGATCATCCAAAACTCCATTCCTTTGAAGCTGGTTAACCTTTGTGTCTGTGTCATCCAGAACTCCTACCATGTTAGTTAAAATGCCTTTCATTTGTAAAATACTTGAAGCCCTTTTTTTTAAGGTATGTGTATGCGTCACAAAACAACTCAATAATGGACTTGAATCCTTTCATAAAATATTTCAAAGAAGAGTACTAAATACCTAAAGAATACTCCAAGTTAAAATCAGGTTTTATTCAAAAACTGCTTTTAAATGATTCAAGCCTGACTATCACATAATATGAGTTTTGTATGAAAATTGCTCAAATATAAATATATTTCTTTCCCCAGATTTTCATAGATAATACTTTAAGCCTATTCTCTTGTTCATAATTCAGATAACCTTTCAATTCTCAAACCTTAGTACATAACAAAATTCAACAGAAAACAACTAGTTCAATCAGACATAGTAAGTTCATTACATAACAGAAAATTTAAAAACATAAATTGTCATGAATACATGCAGATAAATCATTCTATGCTCTTATATAAAAAAACTAGTAAGCATGCTCATTCATCCTTTCTCATTAGCCATAACTTTCCTTTCCTACTTAAGTCCTGCATTTCCTGAAAGAGCATTAGTGGCTGCCTCATTTTAAAATGAGACACCCCCGTATACCATGAGAAAACAAGGGTCAGATCTATGACTGGTATGAGCAACATTAATATATTCATGACATTAAGCAAATAAATAATACATGAATGTTGACCTGTTGTTTAAGCAATTTCTTAAATTACTATATTACTATGTTTCAGAGGAATTGCTGTGCAAGTATAATAGCTTCATAAATCAACCATTAACACATACATAATTATGCAAACATTCACATTAATCACTAGCACATAGATGCACTGGAACAACCATGGTTCCACTCCAATAAATCTAGGAAATACTCATGTTCCTATTTCATGATTTAAGGGTTGCCTATACATATATATATTTCTGTTTATATTCTGGCCTCATCTGCTATCTAGGAATCACTGGGACACATTGCAGTGAACTAATTCACATCATTGCACAAAGATCTCAGGGCGTAAACAAACCATGTGCCAACTTGCATACTTCAAATATGACAAGCATTTCGGCAGCCTTCTTGGCTCACCATTTCTAATTCATTTACTAAGGGTATTTATTTAATCCTATCTTCAGATAGCTAAGTGAACATATCATTATGTTTCTAAAAACACCCCATACATCTTGCAAGCACATTTTTCAAAGGCAAACAGATAATTATTTTCAAGAATATTATTAACAGGCATCTTGTCTTTAAATCAAATACAAGGATATTTACAACTGAGAATAGAGACATGGCATGTTAAGTTATTATGATTTGCAAATAACTATGATTGAGCCAGATTCAAGATCTAGCCGAATCACAATTTTTGACTTGTGAGTTTTTGCTATTTGATTAGGGACTCAGCACATAGAAATCTCTATTGCATCCCCAATACCTTTTTCTTAAGCCTCAGCGCTTATACTATGTATAATGCAGCTTACTTCATTTTCTCTATTGAAATTTTCATGCCATAATTCCATGTTAGTTGTAAGTTTTCTTCCATGATTTCTAGGTTTAATGCCTTAACTTTTCAAAATATAATGAAACGGTAGCATGCATACCCATAACAATCATCATATCAGATCAAAAACCATTCAAAAACTCACATAAGATATTTAATAAAACTGTTTTCAACATAACCAGAAATATGCAAATAAAATAATAAAAGATTGGTTGCCTCATGTCAGGACTTACTGCCATGAACATAGTGAGATTACTCACCTAAATATTTCCTTCTAATTAATCTAGAAAATCTCTGAATGTTCTTCCCTTCCTTTAAAATATTTTCTTCGTGTCTTATTCTTATGTATCTCGGGTAAAATGATTTCTCTGGCTATAACTACTTATTTATATGCATATTTTCACTAGGGTTTCATCAAGACAAAATTCGATTTTTGTCCTGGCTAACATCATGCATTTTGCATTTTGTATATTTTTTACATTTTCATCCTTAATACCCCGGCTGCATTAGTTAATTATAGGCAGTACTTCCCTCTTTTTGCTTTTCAGAAAAATGGCTATTTTTGACTACCTCACACTTACTCAAGTCATGATAAAAATGTGACTTGGTCATATTTTATACTTTTATTCATTTCTAAAAATACTCTTTGCTATTTTTACCTACACATACATACTTACTTATATTGTTTCTCATGTCATTTTGATGTTACTTTTTCTTGCTTAGTTCCAACTTATTTCTACTCAAAGAAAATATATACTTGTGTACAGATTTATGTATTTATTTTAATTTTCCTTGCTTCACAAAAAAATATATGTTCATATCTAATTTCAATATACATACATATACATAATTAATTTCAATATGTGTACATATTCAATTTTACAGGAAATATTTAATTTTAATAAGTGCAGAAAATATATTTAATTTGGTTATTAATTCACATTTCAAAATCACATTTGAAATGCTTTCTTTCTTTCTTTCAAGGAATTTGGATTCTTTCTTGTGCCATTTCCAGTGTGCATGTGCACACATACTCTTGCACATCATTCAATCCAGAAATCCCATCATAATTTAATAAATATTTCAGAACTGAATTATCTCATCAAAATAATTTTTCACACAATTTTGGGTTATTACAGTTAGGGACCCCACTAGTTAGGGTGATAACTCGGGAGAGAGTCACCCCATGACTCGGGGGAGAGTTTACCCTTAAGAGGAAACTTACCTAACTCTCTTGCATTGCATTTCTTACTTTGTTTTGTGGTGCCTCTTATATTTTCATAGGTTGATGACTTTTTTGACGATCGTTCCTTCATGACTTGGTTTGTTCCGCAGCTTACTGGAGCAACTCTTTAATTCTTGAGATGGTTGTCTGGAATTATATGAAATTTTTGGGGTTTTCATATTAGAGATAAGGTATCACTTGTGCAAAGTTGTAGATGTTGGTGATGGGGCATGATTACTTGGCCCTAACTCATAGCCATGACTCGGGGTTGAGTAATGAGATTGTCTTCAAACTGGGTAAAAATTTTCAGAGTCCCTACTCTGCTTCTTCTAAGTGTGCTTACCAAGTTTCAAGTCATTTTAGTTATGGCCATGACTAAGTCCCCGACTCGTTGCTATGAGTCGGCCCAGGACTAAGTCCCCAACTCATTGCCATGAGTCGGCCCATGATTCATCTCCTTAGCACATTTCTAATCTAATTTTTCCTGAGCTATTCCCTTTGTCCAAATTAGCACGCTTGCTAAATTTCAAGTCGTAGTGATGAAGCAAGAAAACTCGGCTATGATTAATAGCCATGACCCGGGGGCCGACTCATATCCTTAGCACATTTCTAGTCCAATTTTTCCTGAGTTATTTCCTCTATTCAAATTAGCACGCATGCCAAATTTCAAGTCATTTCATCTTCATCTCAACATTTTGACTTTCGTTAACTTCTGCTTAGTTAAAATCCCAATTAACAGTATTCTTCCTCCGCTTCTTCCAGTTAAGTATTTGAATTTCCTCGATTCTTATTCCACTCCTATAATAATCTTTTGCATTCCTTTAGCTTGTAAAAAAATGACATTTAGGAGAACCCTAAGATTCACTTTGTAATCCCCTAGTTGTATAGTCTTCATAACCTTCAGTTAAGTATGAACTATTATCATATTTAAACAGAACCCCTTTTGTGTAATTGGTTGTAATAAGTGCACTAGTAATGGGTTGTGGTCACTTTCAAAATTAGGTAGTATCAACGCTTCTAGATATGATAATTTTGCATGCACCCCCAACTAATCAAAATATTATCTATATTATTAGCTATCCCTCTCCTTCTCTATGTATATGTGAATCCCACAGCTTTTGCTTTTGTAAGCTCATTGTGGACGAAGTAGTCGTCGAATGTTCTGATATGATGGAATAGAATAGGTAGTCCCCTCTTTTATCTTTCGATAATAATGAGTTATTGAAATCTCCCATGAGGAACTATTCGGTATCGATTTGTTATGCTTCATTTATAAAATGCTGCCATAGAGTTTCTCTTTTAGGTTGAAAATTGCTAGCATACACCGTAGAAATTATCAACCTAAGACCACCGGAGTTTGTTACTTGCACTGTCATATGCTGATCAAATAGTGATACAGTAGTACTCTACCTTATATCTACATTCCATATTAATAGCATTCTCCCCTTGTATTGATCAGAATTGTTAGTTATGAACGATAGAAGAAGTTGAAACAGAACTTTTATTGATTGTGATTTATTGTACAAAAGTATTTTTGTAATACAGAAAAGTGTATTATACTACAGACTTATGCTCTGTATTTATACAAAGGGGTATATTAAGTATTGGGCCGAGCTCCAAGCCCACAGCCTATAATCGAATGTTCTGAGCTAAATTATCTTCGTATATTCACTTGTGTCTAGTATTCAGTCATATTACACCCCTCTCAAACCTAGATTCGAGTCTAGGGTTTGCGATCTTCTCCAGAAAAAAAATGCGCCGCCATTGAAAATTTACTTGAAGTAACTCAGATCTGATGCAAAGTCAGATTCTTCTCAGTTTTGCATGTGTATCTGTGCAAGTTTCTGCTGATTTAAGTATAGTTTGTGAGATGTTCTTGCGAAATATATTTGCTGCCTTCAGATTGAGATAAAAACAAGTCTTGAGTTGATGTACTTGTGAGATCTGAGGAAGAAATAAGAGGAAGATGCGTTGCTATTGAAGAATCGCCTATGGTGATTCAGATCTGACACAAAGTTGAGTTCTTTTCAGCTTTACTTGAGCATCTATATGAGTTTTGCTGGCTTGAGTGTATTTTGTAAGATGTTCTTGCAAAATATACTAACTGCCTACATATTGAGATGAAATTCAAGTTTCGAATTGTTGTAGTTGAGGGATCTGAGACAAGCACTCTTTCAAACTTTCAAGTTTGTGAGATCTGATTCAGGAGAGTAAAGATTGGTTCTTTGTTAGTAAAAGTGCTTGAAGACAAACATACTGCTGAAGTACGAACATTTATTGTTCTGCCGATGATGCTTGCTGCAGCTTTGACTCAGAATGAAGTGAAGCATCATGTTCGTCTAGCATCTGAGGTCTGTAACCCTAAGCTTATCTCTGAATCGAGTGAAGTTCATCTTTGACAGTGGCTTTGTCAGAATATCAGCGACTTGGTAAGTAGCAGGTATGTGGTTAATATCTAATTTTCCCTTAGCAACTTGCTCACGAACAAAGTACAGATCTAGCTCCATGTGATTTGTTCTAGAATGCAAAACTAGGTTAGCAATGAGAGACACTGCACTTAAATTATCAAACCATAATGTAGTCTTGCTATCAGTTTTGATTTGTAGTTCATTCAATAATGACTCTATCCATATTGTTTCTGCCACAGCATTAGCAACACTTCTGTACTCTGCCTCTGTACTAGACCTGGATACAGTTGTTTGCTTTTTTGAACACAATGACACTGGATTTTTGCCTAAGTAAATGCAGTATCCACTTGTTGATCTTCTGTCATCTGTATCACTTCCCTAGTCTGCATCTGCATAGCTAGCAATACTAATAGTTTGACATGCTTCAATAGTTAGACCATAATTTAATGTTCCCTTGATTCTCAGTATTCTTTTGACTGCTCTCCAATGCCCATCTGTTGGACATTGCATGAATTGACTTACTTTATTTACACTAAAAGAGATTTCTGGTCTGGTGATTGTTGCATACTGAAGTGCACCTACAATAGTCCCGCATTGACTGTCATTTGTGATAATTTCTCCTTTAGTCTTTGATAGACGAGTCATAGGTGTTGAGATTGAATTTGATTGATCCATTTTGGCTATAATGAGAATTTCATTAATATTTTTTTCCTGGCTTAGATGTATCATGGACTTTGAGGATTTCTTTACTTCAATTCCCAGAAAGTAGCTTAAACTTTCAAGATCTTTGATTGAAAATTCTTTGTTTAAATGTTGAGTAAGATTATTGATTTCTTATCACTACTGCCTGTAATAATAAAATCATCAACATAAATTAGTATATAAGTAATAGTGCCGGAATCAAACTTTGTAAAGAGAGAATTGTCTGATTTTGTGCAGTTGTTGCCCAATCTGAATAAGGTTGTCTTTAATTTTCAAACCAGACCCTTGGTGCTTATTTGAGACCATAAATTGCTTTGTTCAACTTGCATACTAATTTCTCATTTCCCTTCTTCATGAATCCATGGGTTGCTCCATATAAACCTCTTCCTGCAAAACACCATTTAAAAATGCATTATTTACATCTAGTTGCTTTATATTCCAAATTCTAGATAAGGCAATACTAAGAGCAATTCTAATACTAGAGGGTTTCACAACTGGAGAGAATGTCTCAGTAAAATCAAAACCATTTAGTTGTGAATATCCCTTTGCCACTAGTCTTGCCTTATATTTGGAAATTGACCCATCATCATTTCTTTTTAATTTCTATGTCCATTTACAGCCTGCTATATTTTTATCAGTAGGTTGGGGAACAAGATCCCAAGTCTTGTTCTTCATAAGAGCATCATATTCTTCATTCATTGTTACCTTCCATTTGTCATTTTGTATAGCTTGCTAGTATGTGCTTGGTTCTTCATTTTCTAGAGCTGCATTGTATAATTTTGGTTTGAATATACCACATTTTGCTCTAGTGATCATGTGATGTCCAGTTCTTTCAGCAATTTGTTGATGATCATTATTATTCACTTCAGTCTCTTGTGACACATTAGGTGATTGTAAATCACCTAGTGTCTGACTTGAGCTTTACTGCATTTGACTATCTGATTGTTGCATTTGAGATGGTGTATTAAATGATTCGGTTTTTCCATGACCTATTTTTGAAAAGGACACTGTATGTTGTGGACTTTCATTGCCTTGAGCTTTATGTCCAGGAATGTGAGCTGCTTTGTCAATTATCATAGGTATAGGTACCAAATAATATCTTGCATTCTAAACCTTCCGAGAAGTTTTAATTGCTGAATTGCTAAAAGGAAACACTTGTTCATTGAAGATAACATGTCTAGAGATAAATATTCTACCATTACTAGATAAGCATTTGTAACCTTTTTGATTTGTTTCATATCCCAAAAATGTGCATGGTGATGACCTATAGCTTAGTTTGTGAGAATTATATGGTCTGAGATAGGGAAAGCATAGACAGCCAAATACTTTTATACTATGATAATCAGGCTTGATACTATAAAGTATTTCTAATGGACACTTTAATTTTAAGACTTTTGTAGGCAATTTATTAATTAGAAAGACTGTAGTAACAAATGCATCAGGCCAGAACTTAAGTGGTAATGATGCATTTGCTAGCAGTGTTAAGCATGTTTCCACTACATGTCCATGCCTTCTTTCAATATTTTGTTGTGATGTGTAGGGACAAGTTGTCCTGTGTATAATAACATTTTCTTGAAAGAATTTCTTTAGAGACAAAAATTCTGCACCATTATCTGTCTGCAGTATTTTTAGTTAACAGTTTGTTTGTTTTTTTGCCTGCACTACGAATTGCTGAACTGCATAGTATGTTTCGGACTTTGTCTTCAAAAAATATATCCACATATATCTTGAGTATGCATCAACAAAAGAAATATAATATTTGCACCCATAGTCAGTTGATATGGGTGCTGGACTCCATAAGTCAGTTGCAACAAGTTCTAATGGTCTGTTGTAACAAGCTTTGGAGTCCATAAATGGCAGTTTGTGGCTTTTACCCATTTGACAATAAGTACAGATATATGGAGTTGAAATATTGTTAAAAGGAATATTATTTTCATTCAACACTTGTTTAACAATATTTACATGAGGATGTCCAAGTTTACAATGCCAAATATCAAAGCTCTTACAGTCATTCACAGTTTTGATTTCAAAGTAATTACACCATTTTTCTTTACATCCTGAGGTTCTTGAATTAGCAACATTGAAAGTATACAATTCCTTAACCTCTCTACCCCGTAAGAGAACATTTTTTGTTAGTATGTCTCTAACTAAACAGTAATTTGGATAAAATTCAAAAAACACATTGTTATCTTTGGCAAATTGAGATACACTTAATAAATTTTTCTTGACAGATGATACTCTTAATAAGTTATGAAAGTATAATTGTTTCTTTCCTGATATATAACCACTACCGGTATGTGAGATTTTTACAGACTTACCATTACCCATAAGTAATGATTGTGTACCTTTATATTCTTTGTTGCCAAGATTCAAGTTCGCCAAATTGTTAGTGACATGATCTGTTGCCCCAGAATCAGGATACCAGTTGTTGTCATGAATATCTTCGATTTTTGCACTGTCACTGTTGTGCTGTCACATTGACCTCCAATTTCTTATTGAGCACTTATCAAATTTGCACTGAGATTGTTGTTTCTTGCACAGTTGTTGTTTTTCTAAGATGAAGTGTTGTTGATGTCAAATCTAAAATAGCATTTACTAGCAATATGACCAACTCTTTCACAAATCTGACATATGGGTCTATTATTTCCACTATTATTAGACCATCTTCCACCTCTTCCTCTTGATCTATAGAACTGACCACCCCTCTGATTGAAGTACTGTTGATTTTTGTTGTTAGAAGGCTTTGCTTGAATCTTGTTTTTGCTGTTTGAGATGAAATTCAGAGACATGTCTGATATAGTTGATTTATTTTGTTCCAATCTACCCTCATATGCTAGAAGGGTAGAGTGAACATACTGAATTGAGGGTAGAGTTTCTTTTGATGATATAACAGCTACTACTGATTTATATTCATCATCTAGCCCTCCAAGAATTGATAATATATGCTCTGTGTCACTTACTTTATGTCCTGCAGAAGATAAGTGATTACATAATGTTTTCACCTTTACAGGACAGTCTCTCATTGACTGATTTTCTTCTTTACATTTTGTAATTATCTCTTGTAGTACATAATCTTGGCTGTTGACTGAGTACTAAAGATTTTTTTTCTATTGTGGACCAGATCTCATGTGATGAATTGCGTCCAATTAACTGTGGAAGTAGACTAGCACTTAGATGATATTGGCCAAGAACTGACTAAACTGTCTTGTCTTTGATGCATTATGAGTTCTTGATTACTAATAAGTTTCCCATCCTTATCTGTAGTATACTTGGGTGGTATGATTATAGTGCCTTGAATATATTGCTCCAATCCATAAGTTTTGACTGCAGTTTCAACTTGAAACTTCCAAAGAAAGAAATTGGTTTCATCAAGTTGAATAGACAACAGCTGACTCTAAGGCTTGATAATCTCTTTCAGGAGTTCTTCAGTGGGATTAAACCTGGGATTAGTGTGAGTGCTGGAGGAGGCAGAGATGTCTTGATCTCCCTCAGCCATTGATTCAGAAATCAAAAAGAGTGATTAAAGAACTGAATGTTGCTGTGAGACAGATAAGATGTGCAGCCAGGAAGCTCTTGATTGCTCCTAAGCAAGGCACAACAGAAAACTTGATTAATAGACTTGGTACAAGTATGTAAAAAAACAGTGATGATGGGAAATGTTATACTTCCCAGATGATTCCAGACAAATGTTTCTAGATCTTGATGTGACGATGTTGAATCCGATCTTGATCAAAAAATAGGGAAAGGAAAGGAAATCTGACGATGATAACTCTCTTGATTCTCAAATGACTTAGATGAAATGCAATTCGATCAAGATATGATGATATTATATCTGATCTTGATCGAAAACAAGGTTGTAACGATGATGAGGATCTTCTTGATTCTTAGATGATTCAAAAGATGTAGCCTGATCTAGATGATGATATTATATCCGATCTTGATCACTGGCATGACATTTGCTGTTAGGTAATATCAGCTCTGATACCATATGAACGATAGAAGAAGATGAAACAGAACTTTTATTGATTGTGATTTATTGTACAAAAGTATTTTTGTAATACAGAGAAGTGTATTATACTACAAACTTATGCTCTGTATTTATACAAAGGGATATATTAAGTATTGGGTCGAGCTCCAAACCCACTGCCTATAACTGAATGTTCTGAAGCTAAATTGTCTTCGTACATTCACTTGTGTCTAGTATTCAGTCATATTATTAGCGATTCCCTCCCGTTTTCATGGTAGCTTTTGCAAGAATAAAGTTATCTTCATTTAACTTGTTTTATAATAAACTAACAAATGTTGGTTCGTATTTAGCTAGGAGGATGAGTATGTCGTTCATATGTTTAACTGTATTCATTCCCCTAGCATTCCAAGAGATAATAATCATTTCAATTTAGTGTTGCTCCTGAATTGTCTTTTAGAAGGAGCAACATATTTTGTAATGGATATATTACTATTTGGTTTCGACATGTATTTTCCATTATGTGAAACATATTTTTCGAAATAAAATGTATTCTTTGCTATTTTTGGTGGAAACTCTTCGTTGATAACATTTGCTACATTTTGAATAATGTCATCTTCCTTTGAATCGATTGGTTGTCATTCAGAAATTCCAAGTTATCACTATTATCATTAATGTTTATTTGGGTCTATTAAATTTTCACTTCTTATGTAATAACAGTGTGTTATTGTTGTGTAGCATCATCTTTGGTCTAATTCATTGGTGCTGCACTTACATTTTGCCGTAATGTCTTTGGGTTTTTAGATAGAACCGATGCAGCGGATTCTGATGTTGTAGCATGTGGTTCAGGTGTAGGCTGCTGGTTTGAAGGTTGTGCTGCAGCCAATTTTGGAACCTATTTTGGTTTAGATGGTAGTCATGTGTCTTTATAGAGTGGCCAAAAGGCTGTATACATAATACTTATATGGAATGAAGTCATAACTGATTTTATAACATTTTGTGTCTCAATTAAATAACTTGATAGTGACTTCATTTGACAATTCTGTCTGCACTGTTATTTGAATCAGGACCTTTGCAAATTTTGTAATGTTTTCTGTGCAGTGACTTCAACAAGTTGTAGTGGTTTGCCAACATAGCTTGCTATGCAAGATATTGCATTAATTGATCATGGTTCCATGTCTAGTTCATGTATGTTAGCCTATATATTAATCGTTTTCATTTTATCTTCTTTATATTGATAGTCAGGGAATCATTCTTCGAAAACATGATTTCACCTAAATATGAATAAATTTTCCTTTTGAAAACCTTTTCAAAGCCAGATTTGCTATCTAATTTGACAGCAGAAAATGTACTTGCCTTGTGTGCTGCAAATCTATGAATTGGTTTATAGACCTGAATTATATAGCTTCGCAATCTGAAGTGTAGGGGTTTGAATTCAACCGTTTCACCACCAAAGTGGTAGTCCATTTAGATTTTGATTTAAGATAAGGAGATTCTTTTTTTGAAACAGATAAATAAGCCTAAGGCCTAGAAAGAAACAGGTAGGTAAAAACCCTACCCGATACAAACAAATATCAAACCCTCGCCGCCACATTTACTCAGTGACGAAAAAAAACCCTAAAAAACACTAAGGGAAAACGCGATCCATAGCGATCCATGGTGATTTTGAAACAAATCAGGGACATCATGGAGGCTTCCATGCAAAATCCTTTCCCTTGCTATCTTCATCATTTATATCGAGTGTGACTGCTTTATTGTTCCTGAATAAAGCGGAGTCAAGGTTCTATTCCAAGCCTGCTCCTTTTTCCTTTTATTCTTGATGGATATCTCGAATGAAAGCCGATCTCTGATGTTTGAGGGGTCTCGATTAGAGATGTCTTGAATCTCAGGCCAAAGTAGGGGCTTTTGCTTATTGTAGTCGAAAGAGTGAGCAGATGAGTAGTAATCGAAGTAATCGATTGTACCAAGCTTGCTATTAGTGTAGCTCTTGCTGTTATCTCCAGCTGTAAGCTCTTCATTAGCATAATGCTTGCTGCAGTCTCCTTTGTCCCAAACAGATAAGTGATAAATAAAATTGTTGATGTTACTTTTGTCGAAATATTTCGTGACTCTTTGATTATTCATATCCAACTGCAAAATCTTATCTTTATGCAGGAGATGTCTGAAATACTCCTTATGCATGTGTGTGCGGTAGCCTCCGCCTCTATTAGGTAAATTAGAAGAGAAATGAATGTTTGAATTTGTATAACTATTAACATCGTGATTAAAATAAAGTTAACTTCCCTTTCTGTTGTAAGGTGGGTTACTAATTTGTTGGTAGAGGTGGCCGCCACCAGTATAGGCAATCTCACATTTGGAACTACTAAGGCTACTAGAGTTCTTCATCCAGTGATAGCCACTGTGGTGAAGAGGTTTGCCTCTAGAAAAAAAAGAGTCAAATTTATCATTTTGTAAGAAAGTTTCTAACTCTTCCTCATAGCTTTCTGCTTTCCAGAGAGTTTGATTGAGATTTTCTGAGTATTTTTGTTGACTTTTAGATTTTTTGAGGAGAATTTGGCTCTCCATATCTATTGTTTTCCATATTTGAACGCTTCCTGTTTCCTTTAGAGTATGAAGTCTTTGGTTTCTTTCTTTCCAAATGTGAAAGATGGTTGCTAAGATGGTTGCTGTGAGAATAATGCTAGCATTTCTGAAATCCTTTGATTTTTCTTTGAAGTTTTCCTGTATGTATTTGATGCTTTCTCTGATGCTTTGCATAGCCTGATGATGATTTATTTTAAGTTTTGATTTGGCTATGTACCAAATATGCTTTGAAAAGACACAATCAAAAAATAGATGATTTATACTTTCAACATCTTGTTTTCAAAGTAAACAAACCATTTCTCCATTTTTGTTCCATTTCAAGCACCTGTCCCTTGTAGGCAACCTGTTAATAACAGCAAAGAAAGTACTATGGGCATTTTTGGGCAATTCGATTTATTCCAGATAACATTGTACCAATCTACTTCACTTTCATGACCCCGAATAAATTTCCAAGTTTTTTTTAAAAAGAAAATCCCTTTTTTTGAAAGTTTCCAATCCCATATGTCATTTTGAAGATTTGGATTAATAGTAATCTTTTTTATGGCTTCATTAAAAATTGAAGAAGCTGTGTGTTTAAATGTATTCCAAGAATTATTTTGAATAATGGTGCTAACATTATCAAAAGTCCAACCAAACCAAAGCAAACTATTCCAACCCAAAAGGCTGACCAAAGATTTCCTATGTATCCATAAGTCAAACCATAAGCTGGTCTGGTTACCATCCTTAAATTTCCTTTCCAAAAGTTTTAGACCAATAACCCTACAACTTAAAATATTTTTCCAAGAGAACGAGAAATGATTTTCAGATTTTGCAGTCCAAAAATTCTTATTTTTAAGATATTTTGCTTTCATCCATCTAGCCCGTAGTGAATTCCCATTGACAAATTTCCAAAAAATTTTAAGTATACAGACTTCTGTCAAATCATTTATATTCCTAAGACCTAGACCACCAGATTTTTTTGGTTTACAGACCATATCCCATGCAATTTTATGTCTTTTTCCTTTCCAGATGAAATTAGCACAGGCTTTTTCCAATTTATGAACAGCTTTAACTGGAATATTGTGGGCTTGAATCCAATACATTATGATTGCAATAATGACAGTATGAGTTAATTCTCACCTACTAGCTAAAGACAGAAGCTTACAAGCCCAACCCTCAAATTTGTTTTGAACTATGTCCAAAAGTCTAGTGCAGTCTGAATCATTAATTTGATTAGGTACATCCTTTACTAAAATAGATTTTTCTTTTAAAATCATTTACTTTCAGACCAACATGTTCTTCCAGTTTCATAAAAATTTGAAATAGTTTTGGCACTGTTAGAGTCTGCATGTAAAAATAATAGAAGATCATCTACATATAACAAACGAGTAATAGATGGTTTGATTCTATTAATGGGTTTAATATTTCCTTTGATGAACTCGCTTTCCATAAGAATAGAGAAATATTCAACAGTGAATAAGTGGGGAGAAAGTGGCTCTCCTTGTCTAATGTCTCTATTGCTATGAATAAAACCCTTAGGAGAACTATTAACCAAAATTGAGTAGGAGACATTCATGATACATGCTTGAATAAGAGAACAATTTTTTTTTATCAAAACCCATTTGTTGCGTCATATAAATAATAAAATGCCTATTAATTTTATCAAAGGCTTTGTGTAAATCAATCTTGACACACATAAGACTTCTATTTTTATTATTAAAGTTACTAATTAACTCATGAGAAAGAAGGGTATTTTCCACAATAATTCTCCCAGGTATGAAAGCGCTTTGATTTTCAAAAATTAAGTATTTTAAAAATATTTTTATTCTACTGCATAAAATATTAGAAATGATTTTATAAATAAAGTTACAACAAGCAATAGGTCTGAAATCTTTTAGGCTATTTGGGATTTGAAGTTTTGAATCAAAGTTATTAAAGTATGATTAAATTTTTTTAAAAGCTTACCAGTTCTAAAAAACTCAAAAATAGAATCAAATAAAAAACACTTTATATCATCCCAATGAGTTTTATGGAATTTTGCCCCAAAGCCATCAGGGCCAGGGCTTTTATCATTATTAGAATGAAAGATAATGTTGTTAATTTCCTCAAGGAAAATAGGGGCAAGAAGAATATCTTGACTATTAGAATTCAGTTTGAACTTAGATTCAATAATAGGAAATCTATTAGAATAGCTGTTAGTATTGTAAAGATTAGTAAAATAATTAATAGCTTCCTTTTCAATGCAAGGTTCTTCATTAATAGCATTACCTTTAACATCAATTATTTTACCAATATCATTTCTAAATTTTCTGCTAATCTGCTTTAGCTTTTTGCCTCAAATTCGTAGACTGCACTTGAAGGGACTTGATTGAATTATTTTAGGCTTCAAAAAATTTGTTGACATTTTCGATGTCTGAGCAATCATTATCCAAGAGATTCTGCCTTATCTTACATTCCTCTCTAAAATGAATGACATCTTTCTTATTTCTGAGTTTGTTCCAGTTTTTCAAGTTTCCTTTTGCAATTTGAAGGAATTTGCTAAATTTATACTGGGCAGTGCCCTGTACCTTGAAAGACAGACGGTTTTTATGGTATCTTTGCAATTGTTTTCATAAACCCACCCATTAATAAATCTGAAAGGGAAATTTTTCTTTGAAAAATTATTTTGAGTGAGAAAAATTTGGATTGGGGTATGATCACTAGAACTTGAGGTAGAGTGTAGCATTTAAAATCTTTAAAACAATTAATAAACCTAAGATTAAGTAAGATTTTGTCCAGTTTGCAATGGATGTTTCTGAATTTTCCAGATTTCCAAGTATATTTGTTTCCCAAAATAAATGGTTCATATAATCCAGTTTTGAGTAAAAAGTTGTTTAAACTATCTAATTTTTTAGAAGGAAAAGGTGTCCCACCTCTTTTTTCATGAGCATGCATAATGTGACGCCCCACCTCTATGCCCACAATAACAAAGAGTATTAAAGGAAATAATGTCTGTTATTATGAAGAATAAGGCTGGATAGGAGCGGCCATACGTAGTTAGGCCTTACACTAGCATTGGTTACCTCGATAGGAGTGGTATATATTTTTCATTTTTTTCATCTCATATTTATTTACTCCCATCGACATACCAAATTCCAGTATAAAACGAACTACGATGGTTCATAATAGTTTAGGACAATAGATATAATAATAACATAGATTATATAAATGCGGAACACAGATGAAACAAAAAGTCTCATATATATATACAATAACTGATGTCAGTTACAATACATTTACACGGTACATGTGATACAACTACAACAGTCGACTCAGGAAGTTATATATACAAGTACATTATCGACTAATATACATGAATACATATCAACCTATACTATGACACGACAACTCCAAAAGATATGAAAAGTCTTCATAGCTCAAGCAGCACCCCAAAGCAGAATATCTACAACCTGAAAATACTCGGTCTGACCCGAGTATTACATTCAAAAGAAAATAATACCCGGGTCAGTCTAATTCAAACTCAATTATTAATGCACAGAAGCAATAATAATTAAATAATGAATAGATGACAGTCACAGAAATAAATTTACCTATCCGATTCTTAAATAAGAAATCGGATAACGGTAAATATAACGCGACCCAATTCAAAACAATTGGAACATCAATAAAAAGGTCAACACGAGTAGGGCTGCAGTATACGCACGCGTATACTGCCTTGCCACTACAACATATGGAATACGAAATAGATCCATAAATCAAAAGCAAAAGAAATAACACCAAAACCAATACCGTGTGGCTGTAGTTCACGCTTGCGTGCACTGCCCTGCCACTACAGTGACGATGTACCCAATGAATGTACATAACAACTGCACATGGAAAAATGATTCAGAGGTGCAACGGGAAGCAGTATAACTCAAATGAGAAAGTGCAAATAAGTAGGCTGCACAGATAGTAGGGCCAGGCAACACAATGCCAAAGAATTCAACAAAGTATCGAACAAGCCCAAGACAATGCTAAAATGGTCAAGAGAAGATGAAAATAGTGGTATAGTGGACCACATTAGATCCAGAAGTGTATAAGTCAATGCACTGTAAAGCACATCAGACTCAAAACAGTCACAATATGAAGACAGCAAGAAAACTGCTATGCTCAAAGTCAGGTGGACAACACTGACTTAAGTATACAAGTGACACGGCAATGCATAGGACCAAGATACAAAGGAATGTCAAAATGGTAGTGAAGTGGTCAAAGAATAGCCATACACAAAGGTAAAGCACAATCCAGACCAGGTGGTACAAGTATCAAGACCGAGGTCAGATGAAAAAATGCCCAAAATCCAACATGCTCAAAGTAAAAGCATAAATACAAGCAATCTGAAGGCAACATGACCATATGATCAGAGGGTTGCATGCAAGTACACAGTGGAAAAGCCACAAATGCACATACACCAGACATAAATGATCAGTACGACCAAGTATCAGACTCGAGCATAAAGGTTACAACTGAAGACAGTGAAACAAAAATGCAAACAAAGTTCAAAAGAACCAAAGTCAGAAATGACAGACGGCGATGAAAATGCAGTGATGATAACACATTGAAGCAAATGCATGCATACTTGTATATATATATATATGCAAGAAACAATACATATGAACTCAGGTGGGAACATATATATATGGAGTGCAATTGTAAATCTGGACAGTGCTATCAGGTTGAAAACTTATTATTGGATAAAGCATAATTAAAGTCTCCAACATATAAAACAATGAATCCAACAAATGGAAACATCAAAAGGGAACTGTCTCGAATGGTGCAACATATAGTGGAAACAGTCACAAAAAATTCAAGCTAGCAGTGGTCAGAGTTGAGACTACAACTCAAAACATAACACATGAAGAACAAGTATGCAAGTGAAGACAAATGAACACAGTGAAGTACAACCCAATGCCAACCATAAGAATGGTCACAGGCATAACACCCAAATAGGTATATGTAGTGGTGAAACAAGACAATGCAAGTTAATGACGTGAACGATGCACAAGCTCCACTGACATATGTATAAATGCTACATGAAAATGGACAGAATTAACTCGACCAGAAGCAGTGGACACAAGTGTAGTGGTGTAAACATCGACATGAACAAGGCTCCATTCAACATGACAGAAGTGGTGCAATACTTATGTACCAGTGAAACAGCTACTACATAATGGAACAACCAACAAAAGTTCAGTGAAAACAAGACAAGCCGGAATTACAAAGTGAACCCCAAGAAATTATTTTCAAGTTTGAAAGTCACGGCTGATGCCAACTAAAAATCAACGCTGTGATGGCCATCAAGGAAATCGCAAGTTCAAAACCATGAATGTCAAGCTATAGGTCAAAGGAAAGGTCAACTCAAGGCATATACAACGACTAGCGACAATTCAAAGTAATGCCGAGGTCAACGAGTCAAAATGAGTTCAAAATCATGAAACAACAGTTGAAAATCAATACATGGTAGCCACGAAATCCAGCAACATAATCACGAAATTGCAGAAGTAAGAAATCATCATGTGCTTGAATTAGATGCGAGTGAAAAATATCGCTCACCTTTCGAGTCGCAGATTCATAGCCGAGCGCAAGAATTGGATCGAGCAAGGCTACAGGCAAACACCCCAATTTGGAACGAAGCCCTAATTTAAAGAAAGGGGGACGAAACGAAAATTGAGCAGCCATTATTTTCGCTTGCGTTTTGTTTTAGGGTTTTTGAATTGAATGAAAATGAAAGAGGGGATCGGGTTCGAAATGAATGAAAACACGAAAAGGGGACGGGTTATTCACTTTGCTAATTTCACGGCAACGATTAAAACATGGGCCACTATTTGATTTTCAAAGCCCACAATTCCTTTTAACCATTTATAAAAGAATTTTAATTCAAATTTAAAAACTTCAATAGGCAATTAGTTAGGAAAAGTTATCGTCCAAAGACGATAATTAATCGGTACGAAATACCGGGTTGTTACAGACTCCCCTCCTTATAAAAATTGCGTCCTCGCAGTCATAAGGAATGAATGGACAAAAAGGTAACAACCCTAAGAATATATCATCATAAGATGAAGAAATTTGAAATAAGAAGCTCACCATATAGAGCACGAAAGAGTAAGCTTGAACGTGTTTGCACGATGAATTCTCAAGATTCATGATCAGGGTAGAGAACAAATTTCTCACCCAAAATAATGATGCCAAATTTATAATTTCAGATGAGATTATACTCAAACTCAACTTCCAAATTCGTAATTAAATTCAAAGCAGCAATTCACAAAATCATCTTTTAATCTCATAAAAGAAATTCACAAATTTTCAACAAAATCTAACTATCAAATAGATAATTAGGAAACAACTAAACTGGATAAATGCAATTATCAGCAATATCTAATTATCGATGCGATAATTAGAAGGCAGCAAAATCTAATTATGAATAAGGATAATTATAAAACACAAATCACAATTCGCAAAACTGCAATTAACTAGTTACCAAAACGATAATCAGAAATCTCAAATCACAAATATCCGATTATCATAAACGATAATCAAATCAACAATTATTGGATTATCAAAACGATAATAAGAAATCTCAAATCACAAATATCCGATTATCAAAAACGATAATCAAATCAACAATTATTGGATTATCAAAACGATAATCAAATCAACAAATCAACAATTATTCGATTATCAAAAACGATAATCAAATCAACAAATATTCGATTATCAAAAACGATAATTAGAACTCATATCAACAAATATTTAATTATCACAAGCGATAATCAAATCAACAAATATCTAATTATCAAAAACGATAATTAGAACTCATATCAATAAATATTTAATTATCACAAGCAATAATCAAATCAACAAATATCTAATTATCAAAAACGATAATTAGAACTCATATCAACAAATATTTAATTATCACAAGCGATAATCAAATCAACAAATATCTAATTATCAAAAACGATAATTAGAACTCATATCACAAATATTTAATTATCACAAGCGATAATCAAATCAACAAATATCTAATTATCAAAAACGATAATTAGAACTCATATCAACAAATATTTAATTATTACAAGCGATAATCAAATCAACAAATATCTAATTATCAAAAACGATAATCAGAACTCATATCAACAAATATTTAATTATCACAAGCAATAATCAAATCAACAAATATCTAATTATCAAAAACGATAATCAGAACTCATATCAACAAATATCCAATTATCTGCAGATAATTGGATGCAACAAATATCTAGAATCAATTAAGATAACTAGAAAATCAACATAAAAGGTTGGATCGATCCCATCAGATGGCGAGTTTTTAGTTCGCCGCACGTGCATCAACAAATGGCCGAAGCCTACCAAGTACTCAACATAATTTTGGCGCCCATCAGATTGACCCGAAGGTCCGCAGAGTGACCCGAAGGTCTAGTACTGGTATTTGACCTGAAGGTCCATCAGAGTGGCCCGAAAGCCCAACAAATGACACGAAGGTCCAACAAATGACCCAAAGGTCCAGCAGATGACCCGAAGGTCCAACATAGTGGCTCGAAAGCACACAAATCATCAGAATCATCAAAACATCAAATATTTCAATTAACGAGTCCGGAATTAACCAAAATAGCAAACTCACATGTCCCATACTACGTGTTTTACTAAATCGTTTGATTCTCTTCATCGTTTCCTTGAAAGTGCAAAACTGTGTATGTTGTAAAAATACATTTTACATTCTCAAACGGACAAGTCCGGAATTAAACGAATCAGTAAAAGAAAGGGGTCATAATCCTCGATTTTGCTGAAACGTTTAAGTCACTTTCTCATTCTTCTGAAAACGCAAACTGTAAACTTCTGAAAACAGTTTCATTTATTTTATAAAAGTAATAATTTACATTCTCAAACGAACAAGTCCGGAATTAAGCGAATCAGTAAAAGAAAGGGTTCATAGTCCTCGATTTTGTGGAATCGTTTAAATCGCTTCCTCATTCTTTTGAAAGCGCAAACTATAAAATTTTTGAAAAACAATTTGCAAATCCGTGATAAAACAACAACATTAGTAATAATTTCAATAAGAAAATTGTACTTCTCAAAACACCGTAGAAACGGATCTCAAAATCAGCATTGCGGGATCACCGCTTGAAAATCCACTTTAAAATATGACGGATACTGAAGTCAAAGCGACAGTAATTTTTAAACATCAAATTCTCATCTAAATAATTTGCATCAAAATATAATATCAGTGAATTTTCATTCATTAAAATGTCAACAAAACACCGTACTTCAAAACGTAGCACTAGTGTGAAAATCCCGTTATAAAAATAACGGCAACAAAATATGTTTCATAACCAAGCATCGGTTCAACGTAAAATTAGTGTAGTAACGTGCAACTCATATTTGCACGCACACTACTAAATAAACAAAGAAATTACTCAAATATATCTTCAATGAAGATAATTTAAAACAGCAAAAATCTAATCAGCATGCGATTTGTATTAAAGAAAACCAGTATAAATTTTCAACAAATCAAAACCACTGGTTAAACAACATAATGAATTAAATTCATTTTCATATTTTGATTTTTAAATCAAAATAATTATCAGCTATACTCAGCGAAGCAGTCTTACTGTTTCCGCTACGCACTCTGATAACAGAACACAAATCAATCGAATCATCAAAGTACAATTTCACTTTTATTTTTAAATAAAGCTATTTAAAAATTTTCATCACAATTTCAAAACTTTAGTTTTGACTCAAAGCACATATAAAACATCGACAATTAGTTGTAACACATGTTCCATCTAAGTTATGTTTTATATTATGTCCATAAACCCCAAGCTCTAATACCAACTGTGACGCCCCACCTCTATGCCCACAATAACAAAGAGTATTAAAGGAAATACTGTCTGTTATTATGAAGAATAAGGCTGGATAGGAGCGACCATACGTAGTTAGGCCTTACACTAGCATTGGTTACCTCGATAGGAGTGGTATATATTTTTCATTTTTTTCATCTCATATTTATTTACTCCCATCGACATACCAAATTCCAGTATAAAACGAACAACGATGGTTCATAATAGTTTAGGACAATAGATATAATAGTAACACAGATTATATAAATGCGGAACACAGATGAAATAGAAAGTCTCATATATATACAATAACTGATGTCAGTTACAATACATTTACACGGTACATGTGATACAACTACAACAGTCGACTCAGGAAGTTATATATACAAGTACATTATCGACTAATATACATGAATACATATCAACCTATACTATGACACGACAACTCCAAAAGATATGAAAAGTCTTCATAGCTCAAGCAGCACCCCAAAGCAGAATATCTACAACCTGAAAATACTCGGTCTGACCCGAGTATTACATTCAAAAGAAAATAATACCCGAGTCAGTCTAATTCAAACTCAATTATTAATGCACAGAAGCAATAATAATTAAATAATGAATAGATGACAGTCACAGAAATAAATTTACCTATCCGATTCTTAAATAAGAAATCAGATAACGGTAAATATAACACGACCCAATTCAAAACAATTGGAACATCAATAAAAAGGTCAACACGAGTAGGGCTGCAGTATACGCACGCGTATACTGCCTTGCCACTACAACATATGGAATACGAAATAGATCCATAAATCAAAAGCAAAAGAAATAACACCAAAACCAATACCGTGTGGCTGCAGTTCACGCTTGCGTGCACTGCCCTGCCACTACAGTGACGATGTACCCAATGAATGTACATAACAACTGCACATGGAAAAATGATTCAGAGGTGCAACGGGAAGCAGTATAACTCAAATGAGAAAGTGCAAATAAGTAGGCTGCACAGATAGTAGGGCCAGGCAACACAATGCCAAAGAATTCAACAAAGTATTAAACAAGCCATGACAATGCTAAAATGGTCAAGAAAAGATGAAAATAGTGGTATAGTGGACCACATTAGATCCAGAAGTGTATAAGTCAATGCACTGTAAAGCACATCAGACTCAAAACAGTCACAATATGAAGACAGCAAGAAAACTGCTATGCTCAAAGTCAGGTGGACAACACTGACTTAAGTATACAAGTGACACGGCAATGCATAGGACCAAGATACAAAGGAATGTCAAAATGGTAGTGAAGTGGTCAAAGAATAGCCATACACAAAGGTAAAGCACAATCCAGACCAGGTGGTACAAGTATCAAGACCGAGGTCAGATGAAAAAATGCCCAAAATCCAACATGCTCAAAGTAAAAGCATAAATACAAGCAATCTGAAGGCAACATGACCATATGATCAGAGGGATGCATGCAAGTACACAGTGGAAAAGCCACAAATGCACATACACCAGACATAAATGATCAGTACGACCAAGTATCAGACTCGAGCATAAAGGTTACAACTGAAGACAGTGAAACAATAATGCAAACAAAGTTCAAAAGAACCAAAGTCAGAAATGACAGACGGCGATGAAAATGCAGTGATGATAACACATTGAAGCAAATGCATGCATACTTGTATATATATATATATGCAAGAAACAATACATATGAACTCAGGTGGGAACATATATATATGGAGTGCAATTGTAAATCTGGACAGTGCTATCAGGTTGAAAACTTATTATTGGATAAAGCATAATTAAAGTCTCCAACATATAAAACAATGAATCCAACAAATGGAAACATCAAAAGGGAACTGTCTCGAATGGTGCAACATATAGTGGAAACAGTCACAAACAAATTCAAGCTAGCAGTGGTCAGTGTTGAGACTACAACTCAAAACATAACACATGAAGAACAAGTATGCAAGTGAAGAAAAATGAACACAGTGAAGTACAACCCAATGCCAACCATAAGAATGGTCACAGGCATAACACCCAAATAGGTATATGCACTGGTGAAACAAGACAATGCAAGTTAATGACGTGAACGATGCACAAGCTCCACTGACATATGTATAAATGCTACATGAAAATGGACAGAATTAACTCGACCAGAAGCAGTGGACACAAGTGTAGTGGTGTAAACATCGACATGAACAAGGCTCCATTCAACGTGACAGAAGTGGTGCAACACTTATGTACCAGTGAAACAGCTACTACATAATGGAACAACCAACAAAAGTTCAGTGAAAACAAGACAAGCCGGAATTACAAAGTGAACCCGAAGAAATTATTTTCAAGTTTAAAAGTCACGGCTGATGCCAACTAAATATCAACGCCGTGATGGCCATCAAGGAAATCGCAAGTTCAAAACCATGAATGTCAAGCTACAGGTCAAAGGCAAGGTCAACTCAAGGCATATACAACGACTAGCGACAATTCAAAGTAATGCCGTGGTCAACGAGTCAAAACGAGTTCAAAATCATGAAACAACAGTTGAAAATCAATACATGGTAGCCACGAAATCCAGCAACAAAATCACGAAATTGCAGAAGTAAGAAATCATCATGTGCTTGAATTAGATGCGAGTGAAAAATATCACTCACCCTTTCGAGTCGCAGATTCATAGCCGAGCACGAGAATTGGATCGAGCAAGGCTACAGGCGAACACCCCAATTTGGAACGAAGCCCTAATTTTAAAGAAAGGGGGGACGAAACGAAAATTGAGCAGCCATTATTTTCGCTTGCGTTTTGTTTTAGGGTTTTTGAATTGAATGAAAATGAGAGAGGGGATCGGGTTCGAAATGAATGAAAACAAGAAAAGGGACGGGTTATTCACTTTGCTAATTTCACGGCAACGATTAAAACATGGGCCACAATTTGATTTTCAAAGCCCACAATTCCTTTTAACCATTTATAAAAGAATTTTAATTCAAATTTAAAAACTTCAATAGGCAATTAGTTAGGAAAAGTTATCGTCCAAAGACGATAATTAATCGGTACGAAATACCGGGTTGTTACACATAATAGTATTAAAATCACCAATAATAATCCATGGGGAATGCATATTAGAATTAATCTGATCAAGATTTTCCCAAAGATTTTGCCTTTCATACTCACTATTTGATAAATAAACAAAGGTAATTTCTATTTGAAAACCTCCTTTATTAATACATTTGCAATGAATAAATTGGAAATTAACAAAATGTTGAGAAATATCTCAAATATTAGGATCCCAAATGACCATGATTCTACCATTCCACACCATTTGATTATTATTAACAATATTCCAATTATTTAAGCTTTTAATATGATAATCCTTAATCTTAGAATTATCTAATTTATGTTCAAGCAAACCAACGATACTAGGATTTTTAGTCTTAAGAAGATTAGATAGGTCCAATCTTCTTTCAGAGAAATTGAGATAATGACATTCCAAGAGATTATAGACATAATGAAAAAGTGAAAATTGAAATAGAAGGATACCAAAAGGATACATGAAGCGACAGCAGCTAAGCACTGTGACTGCCCACTTCTTCAAAGGTTGCTATCCTTTTCCCTTTCTTCTTGTATGTGGTTTTGCTAATTGCTTTTAACCGTTCTTCCCATTTGAGATTTTTGATGATGTATTTCTTTTTGAATTCACTGTCTTCTGTATTTTCAGTGCTTCCATTGTCAACTATCTCTTTAATGCTTTTCATTCTGCCTTTCCTTTTATCTTTACTATATTTTCTATTTTTTCTTGAGACTGAAGTAGAATTTGAAATCAGGCTGATAGCCTTTTGAATGCCTTCTGAATAGGAATCTGAATTTTTAATAATTGGAGAAAGATGTGAAGCAAGGTGACAGATATTAGGGATTTCATATGGTTCTTTATTTAAGATATTATTAATGTAAGAACCATCATCCAAATTCATAACCTCTGTAGCAGTTGAGACCTCCTTTGCTTGATAATTCGTGACCTTTGCTTGAGAAATTTCAGTGATTTTCTCTGGACCTTCATATGTTTCAGAAATGATTTCAGTTTCACTGCCTTTATTTGTCAGATCTTTGATACCTTCTTGTGCATCTTTTTCAAGGGGAAGGTTTTGAGCAATAAGTGTTTCTTCAATATTCATATTTTTTTCCGAAGAAACATTATAAGATTTTAGATTATTTTTGTTGTAAAGATCTGTTAATGTATTTCCAGCACTATCATCTCCCTCCACAGTAATGGTGCTGCAATCGACTTCTGTATTTTCTTGACTGCTTTGCTTTACTTTCCAAACCAAATTAACATCATAGCTTTCTATTGAATGCCCAAAACAAGAACATGTTTTACATCTTGGGGGAACCTATTCATATTCAATGTTTTGAATTAAGTTTTCCCCATCTTGCAAAGAAATTAACTTCATTTGGGAGGTCTGAAACTGCATTAATTTCAACTAGTATTCTTGCAAAAGAAAGTCTTGATTCTTTTGCACTGTGTTCATCTAATTTGAGAGGGGTTCCCACCACACTGGCAGTAGCACTTAGAATTTCACTATTCCACAATCTGAAATTTAATCCAGACAGTTTAATCCATATAGGCATGGTAGAGAGTAAATCACTGTCAATATTGATTTTACTGCTCCATTTTTTCATAATGATAAGCTTTCCATTAATAAAGAATGGACCTTCATTATTGCATTGTCACAATCAATAGCATTAGAGAATCTGATTAGAAAAATCTATTATTAGGAGTAAAGATGTCAGAATTACCAGTGGAATTACATATTCTAACAATAACTGCCTTAAAGTAATGATAAGTAGGTCTATTGCCAAATACATAGGCAAGAACTGAGAAACTCCACTTACTCTCAGCCCTTCTACTGGCCTCTGCACTCACCTCCACTATTTTTTTCTCATTGATGGATAAAGGAGCCACATATTTTAGGTCAAAATCAGAATTTGAACCACCTTTCTTGATCATTTCCGCCCATGAAGAGGGTTTTGTCACGTTAGTACTAACTTGGGATGAAGTTCCATTATTTTGAATGATTCTTGCATTGATTCTTGAATTTTTGAACTGATTTTCTGAGATTGAAACTTGCTGGTTGGTATTTGTCATATTTCTTGTAGAGATTCCTCCATAAACAATATTTCTTGTATTGAAGGATCCTTGATTTGCATTTCTGTAATTCTGTTTAGGATATTGTTTCAGGTTGGATTGATAATAACCTTTACCAGCATATTGCAAAGCAGATTCTTTATTCAACTGTTTAGATTTTCTGCTTTGTACGGCCTAAAAACCTTCTGCAACAATATAGGGCACCTTCTCTGACTGTGGTGATACATGCGGCAATGGATTCAGTAGAGGAGGAGAGTGAGATGGAGAAGAATGAGAAGACCCAATTGTCTAATCAAGGTTATAGATAGGATTATTTAAGAAATTTGTGTAAGCAGCCATGGCTGTAGAGTTTGATTTTCTTGATTTTTCACTCAGAGTTGTGAACTTGTAGTTTTTTGAGATAACGAGATTCTAGGACAATAATCAAATCTTTTTCTGGTTCAAAGTATTGCAATAAATGGTTAGTAACCATTCCCTCTAGTTTACCTTCTTCCTCATTTCTCCCTTATCGTATAGCATCCGCATAAGATCTAGTTGGATCACTTTTCCTCTTTCCTTTATCGAGCGGTAGTTGCTCTTTAGTTTTAAATCTGGACGAATTCTTTTCTCCAACATGCTTATTGTTATTTTTTTAGTTAATGTGTATGTATAGGATATATGTGTGTGTATCTGTATATAATAGCAAATAGTAGAAAATGATTCAAGAATATAAGGAACCCTATACTAAGAGTCATGAAACATTGAGTGAAAAAATATGATTGAAAATAACTAAGGCCATGAACATCTTACTTTGTGTTTTAGACAAAAATGAACTCAATAGAGTTAATATGTGTCTAACTGCCTATGGTATATGGCATACAATAGAAATTACAATCAAGGTGCAAATAAAGTTAAGCAAAATAAAATTTCTATGCTTAAAAACTAATTTCAAAATTTTAAAATGAAACATAATGAGAGCATTATCGACATGTACTTATGTTTCCAAGGTATTCAACATGCTCTTATTGCATTAGGATAAACTTTTGCCAATTTTTTTATTGTATCCAAAGTCCTAAACTCTTTAACGAATGAGTGGAAATGAAAGGCCCTATAAATTGAGAAGCTAATTACCTATCTACATTCAAGCCTAAAAAGTTAATAGGAAATCCAATGTCTTATGAAGCTACTTTCTAATTTAGAGAAGAGAATGCACAAGAAAATAGAACCCTAGTATTTCAGGTAGAAAAGGAATAAGGGATTGACAAAGGAGAATTTGTATTTTTTGACCAAAAAATTAAGGAAATTCATAAAATTTGCAAAGAATAAGAAGTTTGGCGGAAACAACAACTCTTTAACACTTAAATGCTTCGAATGCAATTAAATGAGACATGTGAAAAAGGATTATCCAGAATTATACAAAGACAAGAAGAACAAAGGGAAGATGATGGATTCTGCATGAAAAGGAAAACCGCCTTTTAGGTTACATGGGATGATTCCAAATCATCCTCCTCCTGCAAGATCAAAAGTGGCTTGGAATATGCAAATGTATGTTTCGTGGCATCAAACGATGAGGTATCTACTAGAATCTTTTAGGATGACCTTGTAGAAATAAATGTGGAATTATTAAAAAAAAATTAAAATACTAAGAAAACAGATAAAGACACCGTAGGAAAACCAAATAGGCCTGAATTAGAAATAAACATGCTAAATGATGAGAAAACATTATAGAAGAAGAGCTTGTAAAATCTTAGAATTCTTGCACTGATTTGACATATCTAATCACTCTTATAAGTAATGAAATTAAATTAAAATATCAAATTATCTAAAGAAAAATGTGATTTAAGTTTGACTGTTGAAACTTTAAATAGTTAAGTAAAAGAACCATAAAAACAACTTCAAAAAATTATCTTACGATGTCTATAAGTTTGACAAAAGAAGAGAGAATGTATCAAATATTATAGAAGCTCCAAAAGCCCCTTCTAATGAGAATGGACTAGGGTTTAGGAAAACTACTAAAAAACCTACTTACATAAAATTCAGTTTTTACATACTAACTTCAAGAAATCAAAGTTTATTAGTAAACCTCAACAAGTGATTAAACTATAAAAATGTGAGTACTTAAGACTAATAATTATCTTATAACAAACAATTATGTATAAAACTTCATAATGAATATTCACAGTAATATCAAAGGCTCAACCTAATCTTCCTGGATAACCATTATGACTTATTGGATCTTGGCCAACAAGCAATGAGGTAAATGAATAAATTTCAAAAAAATTATTCTACTTTGGATCTTATTGGGCCTATGAAGTTTAAATTTATTTAGATCTTGTCTAAATTTATTTTAAATAAAATCAAGATTTTATTTATTGTTATGTTTCTATTATATAACATGACATGCGTATCATATACACATGTGTTTACATGCATGTGCAATATTAATAGCATATATGGTTTAACATGCGTATGTATAAGTGTTGGGATTTATACCGCAATAGATATATTAGCCCCTTCATATACATACATGTTGTTTAATATGTATATGTACCTATATAAATATACGTACATATGCGTATATTTATAGTTTTATATATAAAATAAAATAATATTTGTAAACATAAATGTTAATATATATTATAATATATATGAATAACTAATATAAAGTAATTGTGGGCATGTTAATTCTTTTGTGCTTATTTGTTTATTTTGCTATTTAGTCGGGCATGTTGGCAGTTATTATTGGGTGTGGACTCACTGCTCTATACTCTTGTATCTTTATTTCATACACACACACACACACACTTAGTATGGCTGCACGATCCTTGGATCATACATCCTATGTATCAAAAAAATAAATCCTTTATATAAAAATTTATACATAAAGTAATTGTAAATATATTTACAAATAATTTTGAATATAAAATCAAATTTAATATTCAAATTTTGAATTTTGAGTCTAGGTCGATATAATAAAATATTTGGATATTTCAAATTCAAAACAATAATATATATATATATAATATGTATATTTTCAAATATTTTTTTAATTCATATACATAATATATATGTACACATTAAATTAGTATTACAAAAATACACATATATAGTTATATGTATGAATAAGCTTTAATATGAATCAATTATTATATAAAAATAAATATATTAACATATATACACTGCCTTAATAATATTAGTAAAAAAAATTAGTTAAAAATAGCTTTCAGTTTTAATTTTGTAATATCTTAACTAAATTAAGTTTATTTCCGTAAAACTATTTTAATACATATATATAATTTTATTAAATACTTATATGATATTTTATAATATACATAAATATATATTTACATTACATAAATTAAGTATAATTTCAAAAATTAATTATATACATAATATATTCATTTAAATACACACATACACAAGAATTTTTTATTTTTGAAAAATATAATGCCCTTAAATTAACAAAATAAATGTACATATATTTTATATACTTACGTATGTATTTAAAAATCATTTTAAATATTGTTTAAGTTTAAAGTTTTTAAATTTGTAGCCATGTTTTATATGATATTATGTACATAATATATATATATATATATATATATATATATATATATATATATATATATATATATCCACACATATTATCATCCAATGTAGACAATATAGACATATGTAGATTCAAGATAATTCATATACTGTTTATACTATAATGACATATGAACAATTATATATATCAATGTGCACGTAAGTAAAGGATATACCTTGTCTAAAGCCTAGATAAACACCTTGAAACATTAAATCGAAGAACTCCAAGAATTAGTGTTCAGAATCCAGAAAGAGCTACCAACCTGGAAGCAGAAACTATTGATCTACGATTTATATTTACACTATGTTTTAATATCTTGAAAAATTAAGGAGGAGGGTAGAGGTATTGCCGACCTTGGTTGGGCAAGATGAAGCAAAAATTAAGAGATCTAAAGTAGGCTTGAAAGTGTATAAATAGTAGATACCAAGGAGCAAAAAGGGGACTAAATCCCTTTTTCTCATACTTTTTCACATCATTTTGGATCGATATTCCACCCACTTCACCCCCTAGTAGCTCACCATAATATGCCCATATCTGAGCCACCTAACTACTTCAAGCCCAATCAAATAAATATGCAATTAAATCTAATTTAAACGCACATCGATATCGTATATCCGTACGTGTGTCTATAACAATTATATAAACGCTATTTAATATTGATCAACACAAATTAAATAAAAAGTTTATAATTAACATTTCATTAATATTGATTAATTTAATTAATTTATAACAATTATAATTAATTAAATCAGGTGGTAGGAGTAGCATTCAACATTTCGGTTGTGTGACTCTTAGATGTAAATTTGGTTAGCGATTAATATTAAACAATTCAAATATAACATTCGCATGTCACCTTAGATAATAGTGTGACATTATGGCCAAACTAATATTAACGTTCACACGTCACCATACTTTCGGTAAAATCTAATTTTATATATTTACGCTTTACCCGATAGTGTCAATTATTTACATCAATTCTCTTATCAAAACTATACAATAGTATGATTATGAAATTTGGTAATGGTAAATATTTCAATAATTTCCATATTTATGTTGATTGCCCAAACACAAAGTCTTTGGTTCAATAATAACAATTATTATTAATTGAACTACCATGGCAAGAATTTTTAACTTTAAGTTGACTTTAGTCGATCGTGATACTGACCTCGTATAAATATGGAAATGAATCCTTTATTGAATAGTGTTTCACTTCCAATACTTCCACTAGACCCAACTATAGTAATTTGATGGACGTCATGCCACAATTTAACTATAATCAAAGCAGAGCTTCCACGTCGAAGATCAACAGTTATCTCAAATCAAAAGAACTATGTGATATTGTCACATCGATATTTTATGTTTGACCTTAGTAATATTAACGAATAGAAAACCATTGAGTGAGTCATTTCATAGTTATCCAAACTATCAACACGGAAACTCTAAGTGCCTTCAGTAGTCATGAATAATACACTGCCCAACATTTGGAGAGCATTATGTACTTTGGTCTCGATGGATGCATTGATATCCAATCTTGATACATCCTGACTAGGAATATTTAAAATGATGTGTTTAATATTATGTTATGATAAAATACTCTTGGTTACAATAATTGTAATTACTATCACAAACACATAGTGTATGGATTTTCTATTAAATATACTTAAAATTAGATAATTAATTGATTATAACGTATTGCAACAAATATATAATAGAAAGAAAAACATCTTCAATTTTGAACGAGATTTTTATTACAGAGTTGGTAATTTACAATAAATTAGTTAATTGCCCCCCCAAAGGTATATCCCTAACTCCATCAATCTTCTACTTGCACTTCGGGCCAATCATGGAATCTCAGTCCCATCCCTTCGATCGGCCTGACAGGAACATACCAAGCTAGACCCTTCGTGAATGGATCTGCTATGTTCTCTTTTGGTATCTACACTTTGTATCACAACCTCTTTCTTTACAATAAATTCTCTAATTAGGTAAAACTTTCGAAGAATATGTTGTGACTTCTTATGTGCTCTAGGCTCCTTTGTGATGTACATCGTCGCATTGTTAACATAAAACAATGTCATTGGATTCTCCGTATGTCAAGAGTCACTTCGAGCTCACTTAAAACTTTGCGCATCTAGACCGCTTCTTTAATTGTTTCTTGATGGGAATGTACTCGACCTCTATTGTGGAATCAACCATTGTTTCCTGTTTGGAACTTCCCCAACAAAAGCTCCGCAATGTTAGTAGTAAAGATACAATCCGATACGGACTTACTATCATCGGTATCATTCTGAAAGCTAAAGTCAGTAAACCCATTCATAAGAGGTCTCCATTCCTATATATTTGAGATAAGTCCCTAGTATTTTTTAAATACTTCAGTATACATTTTACAGCTTTCTAATGTTTTCTCCAAGATTAGATTAGTATCGGCTTACACATCCTAATATGTATGCGACATCTAGTCTAGTACATAGTATGACGTACATTATGGAATTAATTATCAAAGCATCGGTATCCTCTTAATACGTTCTTTTTCCTTATTTATTTGGAGAGCGTCCTTCTTAGAAAGGATGATTCTAAATCGCATTAGAACATTTCTACACTTGAAATTCTCCTTACTAAACCTTTTTAGTATGGTATCAACGTACGTGGATTAGGACAAACCCAACAGCCTTTTAGATCTATATCAATAGATATTTATACCTAGTATATAGGTTGTTTCCCCTAAATTCCTCATGGAGAAGTTCTTAGAAAGCCAAGCTCTCACTGATTGCAACAAGGAAATGTCACTGCTATAATAGAAGATCATCAACTTATAACACTAAAAATATGATAGCATTTCCTTATTCATTTTGGTATACGCATGCTTCTTCTATGTTCTGATAAAAACCAGACTGTTTGGTCAGTTTATCAAAACACATATTCTAACTTCTTGAAGCTTGTTTAATCTCAGAAATAGACTTTAGCAATTTGCAAGCTTTTTAATCAACCCCACTGACCATAAAACCCACAGGCTGTGACATATTGACGATCTCTTCTAAATCACCATTTAGTAATGTCATCTTTACATCCATTTTCCTTATTTCATAGTTATAGAATGCAACCAACATTTTTTGAATGGAGTTAAGCATAGCTACGAGCGAAAAGGTCCCATCATAATCAACAACATGAATTTAACGAAATCCTTTTGTAACTAGCCTAGCCATATATGTCTCCACTTGTCCATCTTTATTTTGCTTTTTATTAAAAATCCATTTGCAGTCGATGGGTTTTATCCTTTCGGGTATGTTAGACAAAGTCCACATTTTATTTTCATACATGGAATCCATTTCAGATTTCATTGCCCCAAAGCAAAGTGCAGAGTCTTTATTCTGCAATGCCTATTGGAATGATAAAGGAACATCGTAATCTATGACATAGTCCTCCTTCTTGACATTTATGAAAAAACCATAGTATCTCTCTGGTGTAGGAGATTCCCTACAGTCCTTCTTATAGGTTTCATGTTTTCACGTACGGGTGAACTTAGTTCTCCCACTAGTTCGGCCATCGTGTCCAACTCTCGGATGTCATCCAATTCTATAACTTTGATATTAATTTCTTTCGATAGAAATTCCTTTTTTAAAAGACAACATGTTAAGAAACTATGAACTTTTATCCTCGATGTTGTAGAAAATATATCTCATGGAATTATTGGGATATCCTATGAGTTTACACATAACCGATCTTGCCTCAAGTTTATTGGGACAGACGTTCTTAATATAGGCTAGACAACCTCATACCTTCAAATAATTAAAGTGGGGTTTCATTCCACATCACATCTCATATGGCATCTTAAACATAGGCTTAGTGGGCAACAAAGTTAACACATGCACTTTCTTTCCAGCTCGTATCCCAATGATGAAAAAAGTAACACAACACTACCCATCATGGAACGAACAATATCTTCGTTCTTTGGTTCGAAACATGGTTGTGTTGTGGAGTAAATTATAGAGTTACCTAAGAGATAATCACATTAATTTTTAAGTACTGTTGGAGTTCCTGTCCAACATACTCACCTCCTTAATTGGATCTAAAAATTTATCTTTTGGTACGTCTAGTTTTCAACTTCATTCTTATATTAAATTAATTTTTCATAGACATCGGATTTGTTACTTATAAGATACAAATACCATAGTCTTGAAAATTATCGGTAAAGATTACAAAATAATAACAATTATCTTTAGTAATTACAAGCACTGAGCTACATACATCACTATGAACAAGATCTAAGAGTACATGAACTCATTCATTGCTCCTACTAAAGGGGTGCTTAGTCATCTTACCTTTGAAACACGACACACGTGTATCAAATAATTCAAAATCAAGTGATAATAGACAATAATTGGTTTTCAATTTGTATAGTCATTTCTCACTTATATGACCTAGACTATAATGCCAAAGTAATTTTTAATTATATCGTTATTTGAAGAACTACTCACAAACAAACATAATTTATATTGATAACTTATATAAATTACCGTTATGGACTATTACCATCTAAAATAATGTTCATAACATTACTAGTACAGTGAAAAATATGACCAGTCTTAGACAACCTAGACATAAAAATAATTCCACAAATAAATTATTTTACATAATTGCAATTATTTAATATAAAAGATTCACTTGGCGAACCTAAATGAAAATCTCCAACCATCATTGTATCTAAGATAGATCTATCAGCAATTTGAAGCCTCGTTTCTCTCTTTACCATGCGACAATAGTTTCTAAGCCCCTGTAATGAATTAAAAATATGACTCCCAAATCCAGTAACTTAAACCCAAGATAACGTACTGATTAAGAAACAATTTAGAATCATAAATATACCAAATGAAGTGATAAAACCAATTAACTTCTTCTCTTTTACAATCTTCAAGTACTCCGGACAATTCTGTTTCCAATGACCCTTCTTGTGATAATGATGACATTCACCATTTTTCACAGTAGCAGTCTTCTTATTTTTCTTGTTAACCCTTTTCCGCTTCTTCTAACCATTCGAAGATGATGTGTTCCGCTTAATAGCAAGCACAGTCCCTTGATCCTTGGAGGAAGATTCGACTAACCTCAACATATTGAATAGCTCCATGAGGCTTATGTTCAATTGGTTCATGTTATAGTTTAAAATAAATAGCTCATATTGGAGAGTAAGAGACCCGAGGATTAAGTCTACTTGCATCTCATTGCTTATTGCTATGTCTAATTATGCAAGTCTATCAATATCGTCGTTCGTCGTTAGAATGTAATCGTTCACTATTCATGCCTTGGTCATTTTGGTATTAAACAATTTCTTCGTAATTCGTACCTCGCAGTACTGGAGTATTCACCAAATAGAGCTTTGAAACTAATCATGAGTCCAGCGAATTGGTAAATAAAGTTGCAGATAAATCACAATTAATTGATATTATATACACTAGAAAATTCCTTCATTAAATTCCAGAGTTTATTCACCTATGTATTGTTAAAGTGAGGACAACGAGACAAATGATAATTGCGGTTTTCCTTGCGTTGCTAAATAGGTAGATGAAACAAACGTCAATCTTTTGGAAATGAAGAAATCAACGCTTTCAGATTTGGAAACAGTTAGGTTATGACTGTAAACACTTAAAAGTTACTCAATGCAAAAAATGAGAGTGGCGCCTAGTTCATTTGAGGGAAATGTTCTTTAGGAGTACTGGATAGAAATGTTTCAAATGGATTATTTTAATAGTGAAAGCTTTTAGCAGAATGGTTCATCTTCATATCCAACATCCAATGTTTAACCATTTATCTACATCAACGAGGTCCTAAAGGTGAGAACCCTGATAAGTTTATTATAAATGTCAACAATTACCAATATATGAAGTTGGTGAAAAAGTATTGAGTATATACTAGAGGAAATTCTGTATTTTATTGTAAATTATAAACTTAATAGTAAAATCTCGTTCGAAATAAAAGGTGTTTTTTCTTTCTATTATATACTTGTCATACATTATTGTGTTAATTAATTATTTAATTTAAGTAATTTAATTGAAAATCCTAATCAATATGTTATGTGTTTGTAATTGTAATGTGTTGTGATCATGAGGAATTAATCATAATAAAAATAATATATTATTTTAAATGTTTCTAGTTAAGATGTTTCGAGACAAAATATCAATACATCCATTGAGACTAGAGTATGTGAAACTCAATAAATGTTGCATATAGTATTACTTATGGCTACTAAGGTCACTAATGGGTTACATCCTGATAGTTATTGGATAAATATGGAGTGACCCACTCGATAGTTTTCTGTTGGCTAATATAACCAGGGTCGAATAGAAAATATCGAAGTGACAATATTACGCAGTCATCTTGACTTGAAAA